>CM060948.1:241415268-241469196 GCA_030765055.1 Mantis religiosa | reverse complement strand
AAACAGTTATAATTCCATTCCCGGCCAATAGGAATGCTATGTCGATATATTTTCACTGTAGAAAATCTAGTTTAATCTCCAACTCAATTGTTATTCACTTTTTCTAACACACCTGTAAGCATCATAATATGCGGTTGAATTAGCGCCCTCTGTTGGCATTGCATAAGCTATTTATTCGTAGAATCTGTACAAAAATTGGTCTGAGTGTACCAAATTATGAACATCCGATATGTGGAATACCCATAAGTCGTACAGATAGTGCACATGATTGGCATTCCCATGTATTGTCATTTATAACAGGAACGTAGCCTCTATAGAGACTTTTTCCCTCCAATCTACACGCTTTTAAAAGGCTAAATGTCATTTGGAGCCGTGCGTTCTAAAAGCTTTTGTAAGAAGGCTTATCGAAGCGCCTGTGCATCATTACCGCACGTTAATCCCTCAGAATTATTTGCTTTTCATCGAGACACAATCACTTGCAGTGCAACAAAATTTTCCATTTTTTAGAAGCCGACACAAAGGACCTCGTTATCTCGAGTCAGGGGGACTTGGCGGTATTTACGGCATGCTCTATTGGTCACAGCGCTATCTCTTCGGCCCAGGCATGACCACTCCCTATGGGAACTCTAATAAAAATCGCGTATAATTTTCAATGTAATGTTCACTTGGAAAAGAGCAAGGAAAAGCTACAATGCGTGTTCGGCAGGAGAATAATGACGTATTGTTCTCAGTGTGGCAAATTGTTACGTTCTTATCCAAGCTATGTTGTCACACTGCCAACGTCGGTGTCCTACGATAAATAATACCACTTCACAGAATTTGATTGTACTGATATTCATCTACTTAGGTTTTCTAATGTCCTTTGCGTGTTTTGGGTTCATTTCATGTTGTCGTGAGTAAATGCTCTTTGTTGGTCTGTGTACTTCTGTTGACATTTCCGGAGAAACCCCGAAGTGAAAAATTACTTTCTTGTTTATTCAATATTACAAGTGGTGTGAATTCCAAGAATTGGTTCAAATAGTGACAAAGGAAACAGGGGGCCTTCCGCTCCCCACTCTCTGGATTCATCGCATGAGTATAATGTTTTCAAAGCTGATAACAGTACTACTTCTTTTAAAAGTAAATGCAAGTAAAATTATTAATGTATAGTATATAATTTTGGTGTGTATGTACAAGAGCAAATAAGGTGCAGTTGCGCGCGGGTGTGTGTCTAATGTAAAAATGAATACCAAACTCGGTATAAAAGCTCAGCATATTTCACGGAAGTGACAAAATATTTTCAAGAAAATCCCCTTACGTCTCCAAGTATGTGGAATAATTTAATAAAGTTTTATTATTATCGAATATGATCATCTATAGCTGTCTGAGTTAAATAATATATATTTATGACACTTTCATGATAAATAAAGTATATATGTGAATTTCAATAGGTAGAGTTTGATTGAAAAATTCAATGCCATATTCAAATCTTAGCCTACACATGGCTATTGTGGAAGAACGATTAATTGCCAATGAGTTAACCTAATAGTGGTAACTAAGAAGCCTGGGACTTAAGTGCCTCGTATAGTAAGTCGCCACAAAAGGTGGTGTCTCATTGTATATGGGAGCCCCTAGTGGTTTACCGGGGAAAATAAGAGTCAGTTGGAGAACTTAATGTCATGCTGGCATGTTGGCTATGATAGCTCAATGGTTAAGAGCAACCGCACGGACATTGTGAGATCTATAGTTCACATCCCGGCTATTACATTGAATTTTTCAGTCTGACTCTATTCACATCATCGCCTACTCACGGCTAGTGTGGCAGAACAAATTATTTCCCTCTATATATCTGAATGTTCTGTTAATAGCCTCTGAAGTTCATTTCATTATAACTGACTTTTACATAAAGGTTAAGCCGTAGAAGGCTAAAAAAATTTATTTTATGAAAATTATAAATGTTGGTGAAACATAAAATGTTTGTCAAATAATTCCGTTTGTGGATTTCACCATATCTAATATATTCCTTCTAATTGATTCGAAATTTAAGTTGCCTGTATTTTGTTCTTAACTGTGAAGTCATTACTTGTTTTCTTGTGATCATACAAAGATAATTGAATTTTAAAGTAATCACAAAGTGACCAGCACTTTACAAATCTGACAATTACTTTATACTGTATGGTAAAAGAAATGTATAAGCAAAAGTTGAAGGTTTATCCGGATTAAGGAGGAGTAGATGGAATAATTAGATTCCAAAGATTTTTATTAAAATACTAGTTAAAGAAATTTTTATGACAAATGAATTCATATGTTTAGGTTGTTGTGAAATTTCCTTAGTTATGAACAACATATGCATAACTGGTAAAACATTTAAGGAAGGGAAAGAATGTTACACACAAAAACGTATAAATTGTTAAAGCACAAAATTTAGTCCATTTTTCTTGTGACGTTGACCTCTTCCAACATATTATTTGATTATTTGTTGTTCATTTGAATTTTCACATGTACTTTTTCAAGTAGTAAACACACACAGTGATCGCTTATTGAAGGTATGCTATTGCTTTAGCCTACAATGAGTGAAATATAAAAAATTAATGTTTCTCTCAATGACAAGAAGCAGGAAGAAGAACAGCTTCTGTAAGAATAGTTTGTACAAAGTGATTTGTATAGAACTGACACATTTCTTTATTTAATTATTCCGTTGGAAATTCATTATATGACCAAGTTTAGCACCAAATTAAGCAGAATGTTATGTAGTTTCGTTTCCTTGTTACTAGATGTGCAGATGTGTTATTCCTAATTGCTATTGTTGGCAGCTGTTTTCGACATTTTTCTAGTCAACGTGGAAATGCAGTACACATAAAATCAACGACTCTTCCTTGTGAAGCAGTACTGGATTACGAATTCAATTACAGCTACTCAAAGGACATACCAGAGATAATTTAGTGTTTGCAATCCTCCCAAAAGAAACACAATACTGGGACTGGCAAATAAATTAAAAAATTGGATCTCTGGTAAGTTGAAAATGCAAGCATCGTTCATCTAGGCTTCACACGGTTGTTGACGTAAGAGCAAGACTGGATCAGTCATCCAAAAAATCATTAAGACGTTTGTCGCAGGAGACAGGGTACACCTACTCAGTGTGTCAGACGGCTGCGACAAGTGCAGGCCTTAAGTCATATACAGTTATGGTTGCTCATCAGCTATAGGAACCAGATAAGGATAAAAGATAGGATTATTGTCGTTGGTTTCAGACATTCATTTTACAAAATCTTGCCATATTGTTCATCACATGGCTCACAGATGAAGCATGGTTCCATTTATCCGTTATGTGAACTCACAGAACTCACGCCATTGGGCCATCGAAAGTCCACGTGTCATCCATGAAGCACCTATGCACCCGGTTGAAGTCGGAGTTTGGTGCTCAATATCCGCACAGAGAATAATGGTGCAGTGAACACTGCAGGGTGCCGACTGATTTTCATGGAGTTTGTTGAGCAACTGGACGATGTAGAACTGAGTCAAGGCGGTATATATGCCCTATATGCCACAAATAAAATGAATCCATGGAACTAATTGCAAGTTATTTTGACGACGGGATAATTTGCAGGAACATGTGGCCACCGAGATCTCCGGATTTGACATCACTGGACTTCTTTCTATGGGGTTACTTAAAAGACAGTGTTTACGTCACACTTCCCCAGACATTGGACGATCTGAGGAACAACATCACACAGGAGATTCAGGCTATTGACCACGGAGTCCTCCAACGAGTGGCCAGTAACATGGAACGACGTGTTGAGTTGCGCCTTGTGCAGGATGAAGGACATTTTCAACATTTTATATAGAGGTAAATAATCTCCCAAAATTCCTCTACATTTTAGGTTTAATATGTTCTCGCTAGCACACTTCGTTTTGAAACAGTTAATGAAAGAAATATGTCAGGTCTATATAAATTACTGTGTAGGAGAGTGAGGTAAAGAAGTCATTTATTCAACATATAAAATTACCCGAAAAAGTAAATCTTTATTTTGTACATTAAATTTTTGAGAGAGATACTAAATTGACAAAGATGTATTCGTTAAGGAAAAAAATAAATTGTATACAAAATCATGCTTTAAGTTCTGGTCTTGTTGACATTAAAAGCCTTTAAATTTTTCTTGAAAACTTATATTTCTGTTAAGACAACTTAAATTGGTTGTGGTTATTTAAAAGCAGTCAATTCTTAGTAAATTTAAGATGCGCTTAATCCATTATGCTTTGTAGATTGAACAAAATATAAGCGGTCTGTATTATCATTTAATGGATTTGTCTTTAAGGAGAACATCCCACAAAGAAGAAAACACAACAGCATTTAGTTTCAACTGTGTGCTTTGAGGTTTACACCCAAGGAACAATATTCGAGATTACACTCAAAGAAAAAGGTATCTGGGAAAAGGAGCCACCCCTCTTTTCAATTTCTGTGCGTTCTTGAGTGGCGTAGGCCATCACGTAATCAATAAGGCGCCTCGTCTGGATAAAACATACAAGCCATTGGTCATGTGATATCTCACACCTTCAGGGATGTACAAATACCGAAAAGGGTGTAGCGAGTTCATCATGCACAGTTTTTTCTTCTAAAGGTGTAAGATTAAGGATATTAGCATTCATTAAAATTTCGAAATTAATATAATGAAAATAATGACCCTGATGCCCGATTTCTCCAATAGATATTAAAGACCTAACACGGCTGTTACTCTATTTAGCAATAGTTAGAATAAAAATTGCAGTTCACCAAGTGTTAGCTTAACACTCGTGTTAAATATCTTGTTAAACTAGCAAGCCATATTTCCGTTGTTAAGTCGTTAACTATTGTAGAATTGCCAAGATGCGATCGTGAACATAGCTTTTAATGTCGATTTGCTATATTTAGAATATCTAAATGACATTCATAATAGAGAACGGCCTATGAGGAGAATTGATTTTCAAGAACTATCAGAAGAAGGTTTTCTACAGAGGTATAGACTGCCGAAACAAGTTGTTATGAAGGTTACTGAGGAATAACAAGAGAGGTTACAGCATGAATCCAATAGGAATATACCGATCTCACCTTTGCTTCAGGTATTAATAACTTTGTGATTTTATAATTCACTGAATTCTGTGGATAATACACTGTGCACCCCCCATCTTGAAACGTTCAGGTCGCTCGTCACTTCTGTCCTTCGCACCTCGTTTCAAATTTACGTAATACTAACGAAGTTTCTTTGTACTTCTGGTTGTGACACTTGCATTCGAATTGAACTCATTTTCAATTTGTTCTCACGTCACATATTTCTCTTTCACATCTGCTGCACGATTCCTCTTATTTTCTACAATATTCTTATATCTAGTTACCCATTGAACCAACAATTCTTTCTCGATTAATGAAAAAATGGTCCCACGGCTTGCCTTCTGATTTTGTTCACCGGCCATTTTTTCAGCTGTGTGTAAACGAAAATAAAAACAAAAGCGCATCGCAGTACCTTCAAAAAATAATAAGGTTCATCTACAGCCTTCTATATCTGTAATATTTACAAGTTTCTCAGCGTTAGCATATTTTAATTAATATTTTCAGAAAATGATTTGGTGAAATACAAGAATTTTAACACTAGAACAATTGCTACGTTACATTTTTAACGTCATTTTAACTTCTGTTGGTGAAATCGGGCATGAAGGTTACAAGGTTCTTCTCTTACCTAGCATCAGAGGCCCTTCTATTGTTTTACAGTGGGAACGTCTGTTACCGCAGCTGTAACAATCTGGTAGAGATAAAACATTTGTTGTATATTCTCAAGACATCCAGCCTCTTACAGATATATCCTATTAGTAGTAAAATGGTAGTTCTATCTACTTTAGGCAGTTGGCATTAAATTTGTGCCTATAAAACTTTTAAGTAAAATAATAAAGCTTAATGGAGAGATAAATTAAAAAGGCACAGTAGTGATCTCCTCGGAATGAAAAGGGACCTGTTAAATTACATAACTCAGGTTGAAGGCACGCTCACCTGCCGAGAAGTAGAGTGGCAGTAGAGGACTTGCTCCGCCTTTGTTGTCTACTGGTGGAAAGGGCATGAGGACTGCGCCCTTTAGGGCGACGGCGACTAGCTAACGTCAAAAAGACACCACGAAGTGAGCTGTCTTGCTAGACCGCAAACATTGTTCGAAAGTGTTCCAGAATGCAATTCGAGAATATTCGGCTACTCTAACTCCTACGCGCGATAGGATAAATAAAGCCAAGGTGAACCCCAACTTTTAATGTTGAGAGTGTTTCAATTTTCGAGTGTCAGTTGAGGAGTGAGGTTCCGTGGTGAAAAGTCGGCACAGTGAAGCAGTTCATCAGTCAGCGAGTCGGTCATTTGAATTGGGTGGAGTTGACAAGGAAGCTCTGTGTTGAGGAATCGGCGGGCGGTGTGAAAAGTGCAGTAAAGCAGTTCGCGAGCGAATATCGGAATTCTATTCAGAGTCGGAATGCAGCAGGCAGTGTAAGAGGTAAACTTGTGAGCACGTCAGATATGTTACTAGCAGTATAAGTAAGTGTCTGCAACAAAGACTTAAAGAAACTTAAAGAGAAGTTTGGAGTTACAGTCAAACTGAAAAATTCAATGCAGTGGCCATGATTTGAACCACGGATCTCCTGGTTTCCATCACCCATTAGGTTCTCATGGCCAACGTGTCTTCGTGACATCAAATTTTCCAATTGACTCATTATATTTCCCCGGTAGACCACTAGGGACTCTCGTATTCGAGATACACATTTTGTGGCGACTTACTATTGTTAATAATTAAATACCAGGCTTTATATAATTAAACTCTTATTGTTAAACTTGTTTACGGATTTAATCCTTTGAATGATAAGAATTAATCCTTTAAATACACTAGCTATGTATGGGCTTTGGTTTTGGATAGTTTTGTGACGACACGTTCGCCATGGTAGCTCAATGGGTAAGAGCGACTGGACGGAAACCAAACGATCGGTGGTTCAAATCCCGGGCGCGGAATTGAATTTTTCAGTTTGACTCTAACTATCCAAAATCAAAACCCATACACGGCTAGTGTATTTAAAGGATTAATTCTTATCATTTAAAGGATTAATTCCATAAACAAATTTAAAAATTAAATAGTGTCATATGTGTGTGATTTGTATAAAAGATAGGATAATTTAAGTTAGTATCCGGCTAAGGATTTTGGTGGCAATAAAGAAGTTTATGGTGATCTTTGTCTTTTGTGTCACAAATTATTGGAAAAACGTGAACATACAGCATGGAATACTTCGAAAAGGGCAAATGGTAAAATAAACTGTTTAGCACAATTGCATATTTGAAGCAGCTCTACAGTTTTATGTATTAAATCAGTATAAATATATATTATGGATTTCCATTAATACAAAATTACAAAAGATTCAATTATAATTTACGGGACTTAACAGCTATTTAGAGAAAATTCGAAATATAAATCTTAAATTCGTATTATAATAAAATTTCAAGATTAGGTCGTGTGGCCTGCAGGTTTTCTTGTTTTCAAACCTGCTTCTTCAAGCGTTTCTATAGGCAGCCCAAATTTCTTATTCCGATTAACTTGTTGTTAAGGACATTCACAGAAATTTTTGTGGCCCTATTTCAATAGATACTCAAATCATTGTTGCATATATAAATGTAATAATTGAAATGAAATATTCTGCTTTTAATTCAGAGCATACATAATTGTTTCTTCATCAGTACTGTTGTCCGTATCCTGTCATTATCTTAATAATCATATTTCAGCTATCTCTATCTTCTTTATTTAATTTTCAACCAATTAACCTTGTAAATTCGTATCTTAATAAAGTTGAAATGATCATACTTAGAAAACTTTAGTACAGCTTATTTCTTACATTTCTTATCAGTGTTCATCTAATTATTTTAGTTTCTACATGCATCTCAAAATCTTCTTTTCTAAATTTTTGCATATTTCATATGTCAGTATAACAAATATATGGAAGATGAAAAATGAAAATAGCTTATGGCGTTCGTGAGAAAAAAAGGGAGTACTTTGAATTCGGAAGAATTTTGAACAAATTTTTGTAACACATTGTGGAAAGATATACGACGTTCTCCTTCTCTCCCTATCGCCCACCTTCCCTCTCACTTCCTCCCTCCCATCCACCCTCTCACCCCCCCCCCCACACAAGTGGATCAACAGATTTTATAATTTAAATGCAGAGATTCCATTAATAAAATTTGCTAAATTCATGACCCATTTTTTGTATGAAGTAAAATCATAACTGAATCATATTTGTTTAAATTTTTGTGTAATTTATTCTAAATAGCTAGTATTATTAATACCACAACAGATTTACATAAGAAATTAAATGCTGTTTATAACATAGTAAAATTTAATTTAGCTATCTAGAGTACATTCTGAGTAAACGCTTCATTTATACCTACTATTATCATTCGTACAATGTTTACACCAAAGAAATTGACGTGCTGCACTCACGTGAATTTCTCTACTCTTTCTTCGATAAACATTTTACAAATTGTTATTCATCTCTTTCATATTAATGGGACCAGAAATGGTTTGATTACATACTTTCTTGTCAGCAGAATGGGTTTAAGAGAATACAGTAGGTTAAGTGATAAATAATTTAAGGACTGGTCGCTATGTTTCCTTTGGATAGCTAAGAAAGAAAGAAAAGAAATAAATAAGCAAAGGAAAAGGAATAAGGAATTCCCATTTAAAAAGTAGTATTGGAGAATTCAGTTCAATAACAAGGAATATATCGGATATGGCTCGTGTGTTTTAACGAGACCTGCAATTTTTGTGTAGTAAAAATAAAATATATTTCATGTTATCAATATTCTTTCATCTCTGCATTAAAATATTAATGAAACAAATGGTGAAATTGGAAATTTTATGCTCCAGTAATATAAAATGTGCCTCAAAGTTCAAAATAAGCATTTTAGGTATCCCTATACCTTTAAATTCTGAATAACGATAAGGATAGTTGGTTAGGTTTAGTTTATTGGCACATATAAAAATGGATAATCAGCCAAAATTTCAAGGTATGACCATTAAAGTATCTTAGTTGCGTATATAAGCCACAATAATGATTAATGAGGCAGATTCTTTAAAATAACTGCCTTTCATATGGTTAAAACGATATACAATTCCTTTGAATCTATCTTCGAGTGAAAAATCGTAGTGGAAGTTCTTCCTTAAAAGGTTTTTATTTGATTAATACCACTCCACTATTTCAAATATTAGTTATTTCTTCAAAATCTAAATTTAACAAAAATATGTTTTTCTTAAGTTTTATTAATCATAATGGATTTTACGAGATAAAAAACATCAACACCGTTAACGTTAACTTATTATTTTGTAACTTTCTACCATTGCAGTTCCTCAGAATTGATATATTTTTATTTGTTTTAGGCCTGTGCAAACTTTATCTATGTCGTGTTGTAGACGGGACTAGAGTTAATAAAAGAGCACATGTTTATTAAAGTTGTCCCTTTTCCTTCATGTGTTACTGTCTTACAGAGGTGTTTACTGTGTTCGATTATCGGCATTCTGTAGCACCTAAAGACCGCACACGGGTTATACCCATAGATACTTAAGGTTCATCGCTAGGGAACGACTTAGGCAACACAAACTTATCAATATTATTACGGAAACAGTTAAACGCAACGTTAGAAGTTACTAAATATAATAATTTGATAGTTATTATTTCTTGTGCGAAGATTAGTGAACATTTGAACTCTTATCTTGAAACAGTCGATAACTGACTTCAAATACTTTTATTAGCCTCAATTAAGTTAACGGGTACTGTCTATCTTCACAACCACCCACAGAAAAAGTAACCTTAATTCACCATTGGGGCAGTTGACAATAGCAGATTGGTCGAAGGCCCAGATGCAGGAGACAGAACAGTAGCGAATGCAGAAAGACATAAAAGTTCAAAAGCGCGCTCTACAATACTTTTAGTGCCAGACCTTAGTGATATGTGGACGTAATTATACCTCAATAAAGACTTCTTATAAAATATATCGTAGATGAAGAAGTGTAATTCACAGAGCGATTAATAGTAATCTAAATGGTAAAGCCACTTGTTAATCCAAAACATCATTTTGATGCTAGAAGCCTCTTAAGTTGGTCTCTGCAGTAAAACACTTCGAATTTTGAAAGGAACTTATATAAGAAGATTCTAAATCCTCAAATCTGCACGCGCTGGCAAAGAATCTGAAAATCTTCATCTCTTTCTTTCCTTTGACTTCGGCCATAATCATTTGGAAGTTTTATCAATTTCTACATCATTACCATTTAATAAAATGCTTCCGAGAAGGAAAAGAATAGGGCTGCAGACGTAAATGTGACATAGATAACTTTGCAAACCGTGGGTTTGAACAATGAAGAGAGCGCATATTTTAGTGGTCTAATCGATACTTCTTTCTCCTTCTTGAGAACCGTTAGACAAAGAGTTGGAAATGTAGGAGGAGTGGGACGTACTTTTCCAAGTTGTCAGTGTGGATGGAGTATTCCGCTACAGCAAATGTATAGCCACATTTTAGTACAGTTTCCTTTGTTTTGGTTTCATTGCTTTATATAAGTGAAGATCCACCGATAGTCACACTCGAGGTAGTGGCTATCGGTATTCGACCGTGACTCATTAAGATTGTTACGATCGACCGCCGAAATGAATACACAGATGATCGAATACATATCAGGTTGCTTTCCTGTTTCTCCATCCAAAATTCTTAACTGGTAACTGCAGCTGATTTGGATCCCACGGTTGAACGGAATGAAAGTAAAGTGCGACTTTATATGTTTATTAACAAAAAATATGATCATAAAGGCAGTCTTGGTTATAGGAATGACAATAAAACTTTTAAGAGTATATTACCTTTATAATTAACATTATAAGTGTACCCGTTGAAGAATATACTACAAAAATAAATTATGCCATAATGTCTACAATTAATATTACATGTGTAATGTTTGTGGCTAAACTTTTTCTCTTACTTTTTCCTTGATTTTCAGTTTGTAAAAATATAGCCAAGTAGCTGTTAGATTAAGACTTGACGCCCGCGACAGTTGCCGTGTCGCGGGTGTCACCCATTTGCTTGCCAATACTCGGGAGATTTAACTCGCGGAACTAAAATCTACGTAACTTTCTTATTGTGCTATAATAATTACAGAAGTCGGTACTCGCTCTAATCACAATAGCTGCTGAAACTGCTGTCCGTTTTGTGCTATTCATAAGTCTCAACATCGTAAAAAAAACTTGCGTTCACTGTCATCAATTCTACTGCACAAATCTTGCCAATTTCCCTATGAATGCTTTTTTAAAAGTTCATCTAAGGTACATTGTATGATGAACTGACATATATTGACAGGCTAAATGTGCATTTTCAGCAGGATAATGCGACTGCGCATATTTCTGGGACATCCATGACAGAGCTCCGACGTATCATTGGCAATAAAACTATTAGCAGGGGACTATGGCCGGCCCGTTCCCCGTTCTGACACCATTAGATTTTTCTTTCTGGGAGCAGCAAAAATTAAAGTGTATGAAAATAATCCGCACACCTTAGATTAACTTTAAGAAAACATTCGTAGGGAAATTGATAAGATTGGTGCAGTGGAATTGACGAAAGTGAAGTCAAGATTTTTTTTTTTTTTTTTTTTTTTAAACGATGGTGTGACTTAAGTATAGCAAAACGGACAGCACTTACAGAAGCGATTGTGACTAGGGTGAATAACGACTTCTGTAATTAATATAGCACAATAAGTAAGTTACGTAGATTTTAGTTCCGCGAGTATCGGCAAGCAAGCGAGTGACCGCCGCAGCACGGCAATTCTCGCCGGCGTCTGGTCTTAATCTAACAGCACTGTAGTAGTACGTTTGGTTCTATTATGCTGTTGTCCTTCATTTTTAAAGTTATTCTAAAGCGACGTATGCTAAAATAATACAGTAGAAGCCCGAAATAACGCGATTGTTGGGGGGCATCCTTTACACCCGCGTTATAAGCTTACGGCGGTATATAGGGATGCAATACTAGAAGGGACAATAATTGACCCTGCGTAGTTGGAGAAGGGATGCATGTGATAATACATTACAGAATAGTATTAAACTCTCGTGTATAAAGTAAATACATTACACTACTTTAAAAATTACTCACAGGTTATGCTGGGATATGTATTCCACCCTATAACCAATCTTGATTTATATTCCACTGTACATATTTTACACTAAGCTAATTTTTCTTTGTCTAAAAAATAATCTGTTTTGCAGCAATATGGAAGAGAAAAATGTGGTTTGATTCAGTTTGCCAAATAAAATATCACATTGTTTAAATGAGTTATCACTTTATCAACAGTTGGAATGTTTTCTTCCACCTTCACGTCATTTTCACCACCATCATCTTCACCGTCATCTTGTACTTCAGTCATTCTTGTTGTGAACAGCATTCAGCGAATTGTTGCGTCAGCTTCATGTGCTACTCAGATAACGTACCTTGCACAATACCTCCCCCCCTGCAGGACATGATTTCATTTAGGATATATTATACATACATATTGCTTACTTTTCTGGAATGCAGCGGTCAGTGTCAACGAACACGGGTGGTGGTGAAAATTACACTGCATAACCAGGGTTTGCAGAATATTTTTCTCAACTTTCCAAATAAAGGAAGTAAAATAATTAACTACAATATTTTTAACCGCGTTAAATCCGAATCCGGGGTATTTTGGGCTTCTACTGTATATGCTTTCTCCATTTTAGTAGTATGTAATACCACCAACACTCAGGTGTATCGAAAACTATAGTTAAACATACAGATAGTATATAATGGATTTGGATTAGATGTTGCACATATAAACTGTGTCAAGGGGGCCATAAGGTCTGTTTCAAGTAACTACATTGTTGTCTATTTCAAGTAACTATATTGTTTAATAATGACACTTGGCTGGCCCCGTAGCTCAGTCCGTAGAGCACCTGAAGCCATGCTAGGGATCCCGGGCTCGATTCCCGGCTGGGGGTTGGACTTTTTCTCCAACCAAGATGATTCCCAATGTAAGACTTCAAGCCTTCACGGCGAGCATTACTAATAAAGGCTTCGCGGGTGATCAGCCGTGTCAGGTTTCTAAAGGTCGAGCTTTCGGCCAATGGAGTCTACAATGGCCGAAAGCTCGACATTTATAAACCTGACATGGCTGATTACCCGCGAAGCCTTGATTAGTGAGATGATTCCCCATCTTCCCCAGAGTCTGGAAGTATGAATGAGAGTGTGAATGTGTACTTGATCTAATGATACAGCCCAATGTTTATGAGTTAATACCATCGATATGTTACAAAGGAAAATGTCCGCCAATATGGCCACTGAAGTTAAAGGCGGGGTATAAATGGAACAAAAATTGACACTTATTATAAAACTCAAGCCTGATAGAGGGGCCTCTGAGCAAAAATAACCGATCTTTTACTCCCAATATAGAAATGGGACGCTGAGAACCACAGCAGAGCATCCATAAATTAAAAACAAACACAAAAGCCCTCTAGGGGAGATGCATAGTGGGAGGATAATTCATATGACGAATTCTAAGAAAAAGTAGTAGTATTAGCGCTGAACGTCCCTCGTGGTTATTGTAATACTTCCACAGCCATTACTGAGTTTTCTTTACCTTTCTCATGGATCAAAGTCACAGTGGTTAAGTAGATGTGTAGGTGTATTAATATCTGCCGGCCGTTGTAGCCATGGTTGGTACAGTTCCACAACACAGAGGGTAGTGGTATAGTGTCCTGCCTGGGGCATGGGTGTTTGTATGCTTATGATTGTTCAAAGAAAGGAAATGTGGACAGAAACATAAAACAATAAAACTAGGCACAAGTGGAAGAATACTTGCTTTTGATTAATGAGTTAACACTCTCGTGAGCTACGCGATTTGACCACAACCCTCGACTGTCTTTGCGCTGTTTCATGAGCTCGGCTAAACGTGTTTCGGCTAACTTACATGGGTGGCCATGTGAACCAAAATTGGTCATATGCAAAGTGCTTAAAATAGGCTCAGTAAACTTAAAAAACAATTAAATATCCTAAGTCAGAGGATGGGTAAATTATAAAGCCGTTTATCCAATTTAAGATAGGATAGTTATAGAATATTACGGAGGGGATTCGGCACTGCGACCAATCTGTTGTACCTATGCCCCAGTGGGGCATCACCGGGACGGAGGATGAGGAGAAAGAAGACAGAGGGCGGCTGTCCGAACGAATCACGACAGTGCGGAGTGCAGGTTTCTACTATTAACCGCTTGGAAACTCCCCGGCAGGCTATTACAACCGGTATGTCACGCACCGTGATACTGAAACGGGCCACCAGGCGGGCCTGGAGACCGGAGACTGTCCTACCGGAGGAGAAAGTGTTTATCACAAGCATATCATCCTGCCATGCAACGCCGAGACTACCGTCTACGCTTCTACCCTGAAAGAGACCACCAGATGAGAGATGATGTGAAATGATAATAGAGATGAAAGGGAGGGACAGAAAATACAGGGGATGTAATTAACTAATCCAGCATTCATCTGACGACCTTAGAAAATACCCGAAAAAACGCGTGATTAAGGTAGAACAGCTACGGGAAACAAACTCGGAACACCCGAAAGCGGGCTATAGGTGATGTCGCCTGAGCCAACCCGTTCGGTATTTATTCAACTTGAATGACTGATATTCTGAAATATCTCAATTACGATAGGCACTTAGATTATTGAAATTCAACTCATCAATGACAATGATTAAAAAGGCTAAGTTTAGTGTGTGAATTATACAGGTCTGTACTCATAGGTAGCACACTGACTTACATAAGATTTTCATATTGCATATAAGCTTTGTGCATATCCAGTTAAATTCGAGATTTTGCGCTGGATACCTACGAAAGCAGAACGAAATTTAAATGTCACCTACTTAATAGGCTTGCTAAAATAAAATGATGTCACTTACTAAATGCTAAAAAAATTTAGCTTTGTTGGCTTTTCAAAATTTAAGTCCTGTAAAACTTCAGTAAGCTATATTAGAGCATGTGGTATTAAACATTTGTGCAATAGGGAACCGAAAGGTACATTCCAACTTCCAGCGTATAAATAAAATAAATAAACGCCCACTCATATTTATTACTGCAAAATGCGGATATTATATTAGTCATTGGTGAATTATGGAGGCCTTAGAATGTTTCAATTTCGCAATTTCGCAATTCCAGCAATTCTGTGTTGTTTAAATGAACACAGCCATAAAACCACAAAACTGACAGGTTGATCACGGTTAACTAAGCTTGCAAAACAACAAGCTACCTTTAAACCGAAACAGGTAAACCTTTGATCTGTACATGTTACTGTCGACCGTGCTACCAAACTTTAAATTTGAGCTTAGTATTCAAATATAAAGAAAATTTTGCGCAGATATATCTTAATTTTAATTATTTAAAGAGACTAGTTTTCGATGACGTGCTATCGAAGGTCTCAACATTTTCAATTTGAGCTATAGAAAATAGTTACTCTGAGCTAATTAATATTTTTCAATCAGTGTAAAATAAGTTTTAAAGTTTATAGTTTTCAAAGATACAAAGACTTAAATTTCAAGTATCATTAAAGGTGTCAAGCTGATAAATTATAAACTGTAGTGGGTAGTTTAAAGGGGAAAAGTTCTGAAAAAAAGGAATTGAAATTCAAGTTAAAATTCAATATTGTGCTTCACCTGACACATCTCTAACTTTAAAATTTGTGATAGTGGACAAAAAATTGTAGGATGAAAGTAAAACTTATACATATATTAAAAAGGCAGAAAATAACAAATCGTAAAAGTTTCCACAATTTTTACCAAATCATTACCTTAACCGAAGCACGAGACAGGCTACGAGAAACCAATGTAATAACTACGTAAAATATTTAAGAAACATTAGAAATCCAACGGATTCTTGCTTCCCTCTGACAAACGGTGTGTCCTTTGTACAGGATCTAAATTATTCTGAGCAATCATGTTTCGTTAACGAAGCACGACACAGGTTACAGGCAATCTTTATCAGTTTCGTAACAGAAACTGCATCAAAGATTTAAATAATCAAATGAATAATGTAATAGTGGACAAAGAAAATGGTATCTCGAGACACAGTTATGAATTTATGTTTCAGACGTAGCCTATAATTAAGTTTACTTGCGTACCTGCCACGCTTTCGTTCTAACGTCCACATTTATAAATAAAACAAAACGTAAACTTACGTGTGCAAGTGCAAAGTGTAACAAAGAAAGAAATCTTGCTCTTCATTCTCACTTTGT
Organism: Mantis religiosa; assembly: GCA_030765055.1. Lineage (NCBI taxonomy): Eukaryota > Metazoa > Arthropoda > Insecta > Mantodea > Mantidae > Mantis > Mantis religiosa. Next base: position 241,452,905 of record CM060948.1, on the reverse strand, counting down.
GAACAACGGTATTTTGGCCGTTACGCAACTCCGGCTGTGAATATTTTACATGGGAGGTGTACCTTCTGGCTTTCTTGATAATAATTAATTTAACCGTCATCTACTTGCTCTTACATAAGATTGATAATCGAAGAGGAAGGGTTTACAGAAAACCATAGCAGATTTGTTATTAAAAAGCCATGTTTTTTTTTTTTTTCCATTTGATGACGACAGATGTGTTTATCAGTTTTGACACCGTCTCCAATTTCGTTCTGCCACGAATCTGCCGTAAGCTGTTCCAATAGTGAGCTAGGAGATATTCTTCTCAGGTTCTGCGTGGGTTAGCTGAGAATAAACAGTACCAACTAAGCTTGCCTAAACATGAGCAGTCTGAAGCGAAATGTTTTAGGCTGAATCACTGAATCGTCTCACTTGAAACTTTATTTATTGAACAACATTATATATTCAACAATTTATGGTGATTTACGCTTTAAAAATAACTGCTTCTGCTATAATATGAAGCTTAAGCTCCGGTGACTTGCAGAAATGTTAAGGAGGGTTCTCCGGAAATTATCGTTCCGAGCGCGATCTTTGCACTACGGTCACCGATAATTGATCCCACTAAACCTTCTTTAAGACTAATATCCAAAGAGAAAGACAGGAATTATAGAAATACACCACGTTTTATCATTAAGTATCCGCTTACCAGTAACGATTCTACTAATGCATGGACCAATCTCAAGGGCCATCTGATTCGCAGCTGAAACGCTGCTGTTATACCCTGATTTGTTTTCTTTTTTATGATTAACAGTTACATCTATGTATAGATGTATATATATATATATATAAAATTCCTTTTCTTTTTTTCGTATTTAACCGCTTTTTCATTACCGTTGTTTGTTTTGCTTAGTTTCACACATATTCACTAAACACATAATGTGACTTTGTGGGTTCGTAGAATAAATAGTCCAATTATGTTCTTTATTTACGTAGAAACACTCTGTGTAGCAGTAGAATTACATCACATATCACAATATACAACACCAGGGTCGATGAAAATAACAAACAGCTTACTCAACTTCCACTGTTGACAGCACTCTTGTTACATGTCTTTACAGCAACTCTTCTTTCACAACTTGCAACTCGCCTCTTGGCCTGTCGTCGCCTCTTTAAATACCTCACTGATAATTTCTAATTTGTTCGAGAATAAACCAGAACCCGAACAGTCTTTATCAGTCAAGGAGTAACTAGAAATTGCCATTTATCTCAGTTTGTTTGTTTCGGCAGTCCTTTATCTGCATGTTATCTTCGTCTGCCGGCTCTTGGTTTTCACACTGCCCGCCTATCAGTTCCTTTTGTGTAAAAAAGTCCCGCGATCGTAGATACGGGTTCCCGACAGTAAACACCCATACATAAGGCGAGACTCGAACCCGCGATCCTCTACGCGCTGGAACGCTAGAGACATACGCTACAGCGATCATGGTTACGAGGGCCGGCTTTCATAAATTCTAAGAACACCTCTCTTTTCAAATTTTCACAAGTAAACTATGTGACTTAATGGTATCTGCGATAGCCGAACATAGCTGAGTTCCAGAAACATCTTGAGATAACGTTATTGTTTACTACACTGTCTTAAGTTATTTGTTTTCCTTACTACGCAATCACAAATTATCCCATTGCTGTATCATGATTCCAACCCAGGTTTATTACATTATGCATAACTTTCAACATACGGGCATGATTTATTTATCCACCTCTTTATCATTTCTTTATAAATTTTATTTATCTTACCTGTTAATAACTTCAGTATCACGTAAGCCTTCAACCACTCAGCTTGTATCGGCGGTTTTTCGCCATTTTCGTCAATGGCTCATCACCAATGATGTTCACTCTGTTGAGTTGAGTGGTATTACGCTGGGTAATTACATTTAATTCAAACACAGATTTACTCTTTTCTTCATACTTTCAGACTATAGGTTGGATAGGGAAAATAATCTTGGCTAAAGAAAATACCCTCCCTTCAGCCGAGCTTCAAAAATGGACCACTGGTTTGGACTGGCAAACCACCAAGCCACATAGTAATCCCTCTGAATATCGCAGAATAGGGACTACATTTCTGTTTATTTTATACAGTTAAGTAGGATTATAAATTTTATTTTTGTCGTGATAATATTAAATTAAGTATTTATAAAATAGGGGAAACTATTCATTCTATCTCTTATATTTTCGATCCACTCCAGTATAATAAATAACTGAGCGTGATGGCTCAGGCGGTTTCATCTTTGGCCAGCATTCGGGAGGTTCGGATTCGATTCCCGTGGCCGACCTACCTGACTAATAGCTTTTCCGGGGTTTTCCGGGTCACCAGACGAATACTGGTGAAGTCAATTACATCCTCCGAATTTTCTGTCCCTCCATTTCATCTCCATTATCATTTCACATCATCTCCCATCTTGTGATCTCTTTCAGGGTGGAAGTATTGGCGGACGTCTCGGCGCTGCATGGCAGGATGATATGCTCTGTGTAAACCACTTCATCCTCAGGTAGGATGGTTGCCGGTCTCCGAAGTCAGTCTCGGGGTACGACTGTTTCCGATTCACATCAGGGTGGGATGTCCGTTGTTCTGGTCCGCCGGGGATGTTACCGTTTAAATAAAATGCCTTCTGCACTATCGTGGCTGCTTGAGGTGCCCTCTGTCTCATCCCGCCTCATCCTTCCTCCCGGGGATGCCCACTTTTGGCATAGGTTCGAAAAACCAAGTCTGGTTGTCTTGCCGAGCCCCAGTTCCGTTCCAGTATAATAAATTGAAAAATATAACGAAATGGGTTCAAATTGTTTAATCTTGGGGCGTAAGGTTTCTGTTTGGCCGGACTTGGATTCGAAACGGTGGCACAGTGTGAACAGAGAGAAAAACAAACAAGATGATTCCGGGGTTAACGTGAGAGACTCACATTTCTTTTTCCTTCCCCTATATTTACTGCTTTTTTTCTTTCTGTTTGTTTACTGTTACTTTTCTCTATTTTACACATGTATTTCTTACTCATATACTTTTTACACATAAACACCCATGCCCAAGCGGTGACTCGAAACTGCGACCCGCTACGCGGCGGAACGTTAGAGATATACACACTAGCGACCAGGGCTATGAGGGCCGGCATATTTGAGCTTACCCGGGTTCGATTCTCTTCGACGATAATTCCGAAATTGGGCTATTTTTTTCGATTTTATTGGGATAGTATATTAATAGGTGGTTTCTTTGTTCCAGGAATTTTCTTCCCTCTGCTTTCCTTTCATTTTGTTTTCCCTTTTATGTTTCAGGTTGGCTTCGAGGCTGTGCAGAGTAGAAGCTTGCTCACTGGATAGTTAATCTCAGCCCTGTCAGTTAGTAACCTTCTTTAACGTGGGGTTTCCCCAGTCTCCGCCAGAGGGAAGCCCTCCCTGAGGAGACTAACTCTGTGATCCGGTCTTCAAAGTGGGAATTTTTACGGACTTCCACGCATCTGTGAACTGCCTACCTCCAGCCTATAGCCTTCTGCGGTTCCTTCACCTCATCTGTTTCTCGTGGGAGTGGGAAGTCACAGTTGAGGTGAGAGGGGTGTCCCTCTATGTGTGTCATAATCATAACCGAGACAAAGGTTGCTGTTACGCTCTTACAGGCATTTCCTTTAAAAGTACACCCCCCTATGTTTGCAACTTTGTATTAAATTTACGGTTTTATGTGATTAAAAACTTGATTACATATCTAGAAGAATTTAGGAAATTGTGTTATATACAACTTAAATGGTACTTTGTTCATGACAATAAATTTATTGTGCACCGCGCACTTAGATGTAGCAGCCAGGCGCAAGTGCGTCCTATACAGGGCACCATATAAATGGGCTAGTTACCATTGCGCTGTGTAGAGGAAAAGTGAAATGCATTAAAATGGAATAAAGACAAAATAGGGGAAATAATGAGAAGCAAAGAGCGGGGCTTTGCACGGCTAGTGTTGCATAAAGGTCGTTTCTCCATAATTAAGTTCTTTTGCTTGAGAAATTCTACTGCCACATACATCTTGGCATATTACAACGTTGTTACACAAAACCTGCACTATTTTGTTTTCTGCGTTGCCTGCAGCATACCAAAAAATCTGTCCTATTGTTTGTTATGTCAGATTCTTGGCTTGTTTATTTCTTTAGTAAGGTACATGTACCACTATTACTAAAGGTGGTTACGTGGCTTAGTTGTTTAGATGGTAGTCTGTGGATTTCATGGTCGCGGGTTCAAAGTCGGCCCACACCGATGATTTTTAAATGTGCTTAATAGGGACAGCCCCATGCCAGTAGAATTGTCAGATAAAAGAATCCTGTGGGACAAAATTTCAGCATATCAGCAGCACAGATATGTTCGTAGAGGTTAAGAGCACCATTAATAAATAAAATATTTTGCCACACCACCACCACCACCACCACCACCACCACCACCACCACCACCACCACCACCACCACCACCACCACCACCACCACCACCACCACCACCACCACCACCACCACCACCACCACCACCACCACCACCACCACCACCACCACCACCACCACCACCACCACCACCACCACCACCACCACCACCACCACCACCACCACCACCACCACCACCACCACCGCCGCCGCCGCCGCCGCCGCCGCCACCGCCACCACCACCTCCACCACCACCGCCACCACCACCGCCACCACCACCACCACCACCACCACCACCACCACCACCGCCGCCGCCGCCACCGCCGCCACAGCATATATTTAACTCATTAGGTTTGGTAAAACAACCAGTGTAGTAAGTATAAGGTGATTCATTATGATTATTAGGGGGCCACCAACCATAGTTCAGCTTTTAGATTAAACTAACGTAAATATTTAAATTTCCAAATAAAGTATTGCATTTTATGAAAAGTGTGCCTTTGAAGAAGCCGTTTTTATTTCACATGACACTTTACCTCTCCCTTGTATTTATATTTATTATATGTTATCAACAATTTAAACATATACTTTGACCTAGTCACGATTACAGCTTTGGCGTCGTGGTCGCATTATAAGTAAGAGTCGCAGTTATCATTCTTTTGTGATAAGTTTAAATTGCATGACTGTCGAATTAAACGTTTCGCATTTTTATGAAATATTACAAACCTTTCGATTAAGAAGTTTTTTGTATATTTAGATGAATATTTTATATGGTAATTGGGTGTTTTTGATCACATATTATTTGTTACTCATGTCCGACAGTAAATCATTAAATCAAATGTGTATAATTGCATAGTAAGAATTAATTTCATTGTTTAAATAAATTAATAAATAGGTACATGAAAGTAAGACCAATAATGTATCATTTATTGAAGTATATACCATAAGTCTCGCCAAAAAGCGTACTTAGTCCCGAACTTCCAGGTTTAGTAGCCTCTCCTAAGCAGCATCACGGTAAATCTACAAATGTCTTTAAGAATGAATTGTGTGACTTCTAAGTGGATAATTCACCTGATTCTATAGATCATTATTTTATATTGCGAGTTTTTCTTTCTATACTACGTACTTACAGAAGGTAGAGGAACACTTTATTAATCCAAAAGTTCATATCGGAAATACATGTCTTACTTTTGAATACAAAAATGAAAAGAAAAAAAGAAAGAAAGGATTATTTTTAGAATAGTGCATTTACAACAGTGTATAGTGCGCGCTTTCTCTGTAAATGGCATTCTTAACCCTACAAAAGTAAAATGTTAATCGGGGAATTCCCTCGCTGAGACCGTTAGTTTTGTACAACCTGACGCGGTCTTTAGGCGCTACGCTCTGCCGATAATCGATCACAGTACAACACTTCTTCACGATACGAAAGAAAGACGCGAATGTTAAAAATAAATGTTCTTTTATCATCTTAAGTGCTACATCGAGACTCCTGATCAACGTTTCTACCTATGTTGCTACATTTCAGCCTTTTATTCATATTTGAAACGTTAATGATACTCTATGATTTGTATCATTGACTTTCAATGGTCTCTCTAATTGTTAGAAATTCTATAGGTGTGCACTGCACTGAAATATGGTATTTGAGTTTCCTAGCTCGTAATATCGAACCTTTATTGCTTACGTACATTAACTTGCAACTAATTGCATTATCCTCAAAACATAGCTTGCTAATCACTTCAAACTCCTCTCAGTTGCTACAGTAAGCACTTATGTTAAGTTATGGAAATTTTTTATTAAAATCATTTGTCTCTATCATTTATGGAAGAGATGATTAATCACAACAGCCTATAATTCCGGTATCAGGTTGATGATCGCCTGATGACCAAAGTATTCGCTTTAAATTCAACACATTTGTTTTAAAAAAAAGGTTGTTTATTAGTTTGCTGTAGTTACCCGTATAGGTTTCCTTCTCAACAACGGCTTGAAAGTTTACAGTACCTCTCAGGAAAATTAATAACTGGATTCTCTCGTCAAACGCGATGTGAAAGGGAAACTGAGTCCTTGAAAACTAATTCATTGCAGGGACTCGAGTACTGCGTGGGTCACTAACCAAACAAAACCTCTTCAACTCCTCATGTTTGATATCTGAAATGTTTTGATGTGCTGTGCTTGTTAAGTACTGCTGCTTCTACTCTTTGGGTTCAAAATAACGTAACTTCATACAGCTTGAGGCCACTGCCTTTCAAAGTTGAGGGAAACACACAGTTCACCAAAGGGTTGGTTTCTGAGGACAGGAAGACTTCGTAAGAAGTGGAAACTGATGCTGGACAGGACCAATTTAAAACTCTCCTTTGAGGAGAAGTCCGATATACCGTTCGGGACTCGGGAGTACATTAAAATATGTTCTGTGTAACATTCACATGACTTTCTCTAAACTTGTTCCTGTAGTTACTTCATGTTAATCGAGATAAACGTTGGCAGAAATGTTTTACTGCATTTTCCTTTTACAAATAAAATAGGAATGATTATTCTGTGACTCTGTGGTTAGTATACTAACCTGCAGAGGTCCAGGGTTCGGTTCTCAGCTGCGGGAAATGAATAATTTTTAGCCAGGACTATTCCCAATTCTCCCTAAAATATAAAATCTAGAAGTAAGAATATAAGTGTGTGGGAACTTATGTAATATGACGTGTTAGGACTTTTGAATGCGCACCTTAATATAAATTGAAAGTCTTTGAAAACATAGCATGGTGTGAAAATACGTTTCTAGTTGAGAAAAGAGGCATCTTCAGGCATCTTTTTCTCTTTATTGAGACCTTTATCGCCTTTTTCCCAAAACGTGCCCATAATTCTCTTCTCTCCATTTTCTCTTTTAAGTTTTATTTTATTGTATTCCGTATGATTTCTAATCAAAATAAAATATGTAACTTTTGAATAAAAATTTGTTCAGCCTGCTGCAATAATGCAAAGGGAACTGAAATAACACCTGCAACAATGGAAAATATTTGTGTATATGACAAATCCTGTTTCGCTTTCCAAAATTAAATGGGTCAAATTTTGCTCAAACAAGTCCAGGATCCATAGAACTTGAGTTACCTGACATTCATCTTCCAGGATAAGGGAAACACCCAGAATAACGTTTTCTACGTAATTCACCCTAACCGAAATTCGAACTTGGGACCTCTTGAACGTGAGGCAGACATGCAGACACACTACGGGCTGTAATAGACACTGATTGTACATATTCTATCCTTTATATGAATGTTAACAACCTTCTGACATCAGGTTAAGCTGCTCACAGATATACGGATATACACGCACAAGGACATTTTAAAAAGTTGCTTCCTTTGGTTTCAGAGAACCTGAAGACATGGGTATGTGTCCAGTGTAGTCTCCAAATCGAATTTTCATCACCAAAGCGGCTCGGGTTCGATCCCAGGTGACCGCATGTGAGATTTGTAGTGGACAAAGCGGCGTGCGGGCGGGTTTCCTCCGAGTGATCCGGTTTCCCTCACGACTCATTCCAACGGTGTTCCATCTTCATTTCATGTATCATCTGTATCACCGCCAGCGGTGCCGCATGTAGTTAAAGCGGGCGTTAAACACTACAAAAAATCCAGTAGTGTAATATCTTCTCTCTACTATGTACATGGCCGAGAAAGGGAAATTGCTCTGTCCAACATTCACATGAGTTTCTCCACGCAATATCGTTTATTTTTATCCAACTTTTATCTACTACAACTAAACTCATTAACCGAAATGAACTTTGCAGAAACAGTTACACTGTTCATTTAGTTGTAGTTAAAAGAGGGATGCAGATGTTTACAAACGGATCGTTATATTCGTGCACTGCACTTTAATTTCCGTAACATAATGAGATTAGCGACATCACTTTTAAGGACATTCCAGTAATAAACACACACATTGTATTTTGTTTAATCACAAGGGCTTAAAATACTATATCCAGCGAAACCTCGACATCGAATGCACTGCTTCCTGTACTCAAAATAATTACATATAAGAGAAAGTACAAACGAATATATTGGCAGTATGTTGGACCACCTGGCTAAAAAAACAGAAAAGTGAAGGTAATGCCCCAGCTGCAAGTTCGGGATATGAAGAAGCCATAAGGATGTTATGTGCTCTCTCTCAGATTTCTCAAGTGCACTCGTATTACTAACATCATCATTTTCCATTCCGGTCGGGACACAAGAGCGGTACTTGGAAGAAGGGGAGGGGGTGCAGATCAAAGGAGCAGCTTTACCACTGCCCATTATTGCGTGAAACGGTTAACAAGACCTCAGACGAATGCCCCACGTTTGATCCGAGTGTATGAGATCTTGGGTTTGGATTTAATGTAATACGCTTCCAGGGGTGTGTGAGAGATTCCAATACACGTAACTTGTATATGTCGACATCCTCGGTTCCTTGTTAAAATGTTTCGTTCGAAACTCAAAATCCAGTCGTGTGCATTTAAAATGGAGAATCCAGAGATATTTTCACTTCCTTTTCCACGTATGTAGTAGGCGTTACACACTCCCCAAAAATTACATATTTTAGACTCTGGTTAAGAAACAAAACTTCTTGTTTAAAAAAAAACCGCAAAGAACATGAATTTTGAAAGCTATCATACATCAACATGGTCTTTAGGAACTCCTATACCTAATTAATCCTGCAATGAAATTTATAAATGTAAATTGAAAGTTATTTGGGTTAACAAAAATGTGATACAGTAATAAGTTTTAAAAACAATGTTTATAAGTGCGTGATTAGTGAAAACAGTATGAATATAGCAGGTGAGATTATGTAATAAGAGGGGTACAGATTTTATATCCTAAAAGTTAAATTTATTTATTTTCATGCATTAAAAGACAAGTAAATATTTGGAAATAATATTTTGGCTCTACTCGTTCAAAGAAAATATTTGTTAAAAAGTTCAAAATATTTACTAAAACAAAAATATATATTTTTCTTTCAGTTTACATAATAGAAAAACTTGTAAAAAAAGAACTGTTTTGATAGCTCACCAGTGATGGATTACTGATGTCATATTTTCGCGTACGCTTTCGTGAGATAAAGAAACCTTATTTTAAGGTGTTATTTGAAATTTTAACAACATGAAGTTTCTTTAGAAAATTTAATTATCATTTGTGGGTGTAAAGATGTTGAATCTCATAGCAGGACAAAGGACGGAAAATCCTTAGCTTATCAATTTTCGGGGCAAGAGCCGTACATGAATGTGGAACTGGACATTAAACCTGGCATCAAAGAATTTGCAATCAGCGGGGCTTGGAACTTTGAACCAATATGGCTGGTGGATAGTTTTAGAAGCTTTAGAAGGATATCTGCTGATCTAATGTAGAAGGACCCAGGTTCAGTGCATTAGCCCCCTCTCTTCGGATTATTTGTTCATACTTATATCCGTGGTTTTCAGCGGCGCGGGGGTACTCTATGGCGAATCTTTGCTGCAGGAGGCCACACCTAATTTTCGACATCTCACCACGTATCGACGTATCACCGAAAGGAAAGACTCCTCCGGAGTTTATTATAATTATGTATTTAAACAGCAATTGCATTATGCCTATTGTATACAAACTCTGTTTAAATGAACACTAAATTTTGGAATGAAAATTTGGTAAATTAACGGACAGAATGGACCTAGGTGTTATTCTTTGCCACCACACTATCCTGCCGCACCATCTGATCCCCAACTACGCACCTCCAGTCGTCACCCTACGACTGGGGTGTAACATTATGTCAATTGTTAGAAATTGTCCATTTGAAATCTTTTCACTTAGAAGCAGCTGCTTCATAGAAGAAGTGAAATCGCCAAGAAATTATGTTTGTTGCTGGGAGCGTTGATCTGCTATTATAGACTTTCCACAAGGAAGACAATATAGAATGTTCCCATCTGATTTGAATGTATCTGAAAATTCTTTAACGTACTGCTGCAACCGAACACTAACACTACCTTTTATCTTCGGCATTTTGGTATATGCATGAATCACTCAACACGCATGTTAAGCATTACTCGGCACTTCTGAACTGAACTGAAGGAACAGGAATAACTCAAACAGGTACAGAGTAGAAAAGTGCTGTTTGTTTTCGTAGCTGTATGCGACCCGTTTATTAAGGCTAGGCCGGCTCACCGGATTTCCGCTGAAGGACATTCGTCAAGAATTAACGCGCAACCTATACTAGTTGTGTTGAGTGCAAGTACGTTGTGCAATATTCTGACATCGAAATCTCTTTCCTACGAGTTTTGTGTATTATCGTGCTCCTCAAAAGGTTACCCTGGCTTTATCTTTGTTAATACAAACATGTCAGATAACGCACTGATTTTCCTCGGAAAAGCGGGAGGGGTTCTCGCTTCTCGGACGTGCGCTGAGCACCAGCGAACGCATCAATTCCACCAATGGAATGCGCAGGAATCACAAATGACAGAGATATTATGTTCCACGTGGAATAATTAGTGCGGTCTGAGAGGTTTCTATTAACAAAGATAAAGTCAGGGTAACCTTTTAAGTAGCACGATAATGTATAGATAGAGTCAACCTGAAAAATTCAATGACATGGCCGGAGTTGAACCACGGACCTCCTGGTTTCCGTCCAGTCGCTCTTACCCACTGAGCTACCATGGCCAACGTGCCGTCATGACATTATATTCTCCAATTGACTAATATTTTCCCGGTAAACCACTAGGGGCTCTCGTATTCGAGATACACCGTTTGTGGCAACTTACCATTGTAAGTAGGCTGCATCATTTAACACTTATTATTTGAGTTAATTGATGGAAATTAATCATTTCTTCTCTCTAGTCATATATAGGCTGAGGTTTCAGAATTAAGTTTTCAGGTTGACTTCCCATAAACAAAGTCATGTTGTTTGTTACACAAAAATTGCATAAAATATGCATAAAATATGGTAAAATGCATAAAATATGTACTAATAACTGAATTCGGCAAAATATTTAATTACATAAAAATATGTATTTACCTAAAAATCCGTTCCCTAGTGATAGAAGTTTCAAACGTTTCCGTTCTAAAAAGACATACTAGGTTACAAATAACGGATTTCGAATAACATCTGGGAGCAGAAAAGTATTGTATTCCGCTCGAACGAAATAGTTTTCTTCCATAGGATTTCCCACAACTGCATGTTAACAATGATATACGCGTATAGTTATTATAAATACTGCTCACATGTGGAAATTATAAGCCTTGTCCTGTTATGTTAAGTTTGCTAAATACATGACTAAGTATCTGAGATACTGTTTAAGATACCGGATTGAAGTATTTATAGAAAGAGTATATGTATGCTTTCTAAATACATGGATCTACAGGGCGAACCATTTCGAACCTGAAGGATTCTTACGGGCTGTGAGCGCGAGGTTATTGGCGAGATGCGAGGCGTTATCCCATGAAACCAAAACCCGCGTACGATGAATGGCTCTTCTGTTTTTAATTTAATTCCTCCAACCTTAAAACATTTGAATGAAATGGGTGAAATGGTACTCAAATGAGTCCAGAGAGCTACCTGGCATTCATCTTTCAGAATGAGGGAAAAAACCGGAAAAAAACGTTATCCAGATAAATCACCCCGGCCGAGATTCAAACTCTGGACCTCTTGAACGTGAGACAGGCATACTACCATTTACACTACAGAACCGGACATGTGAATGACGATGATTAGATTTACTGTCTCATACAAATAATGCTCAAGCAGGAAGTAATGAGAAAACAGAACGTTGATCTTATGTTTTAAAAAGCATTAGTGGAAAACTATGTACATCTTTATATACACAAAAATAACAAGGGCGTAGAAAATTCTGAAGCACTTCCTGAAAATCTAAATCTGTAATTTTACTGAGAACTTACTTTAATCTCAAAATTTTGAGGAACGTATGAATGGTTGATATACTATTTTTTTCGCTTATCCAGATCTAGCCTGGCTTAGCTATTGACTTAAGAGATCACATCCTAATATTACACCTGCTTGTAATCATATATTTTCACTCTATCGTTTATATATTTCCGCATTTAACATTACTTGGTATTTGATCGCCTGTATATAGTACACGTGTTCAACTGGCATAAATCTACAAAGAATTTCTCGCTACGTACAAATGTATATGCACTTACAATGTGTGAACTTTACATCAATATTTATTTGAGGCAGATTCAATAGTTCTAACTGCTTATCTGTATTATATATATATATATATATATATATTTCTTAACCACGTTAATGCTATTGCATGTGGTTAAGGGACTCCAACCTCGACTCGGAATTGTGGGAGTTGAGGTTACGATCAGGAGTCTTGGGAGAAACTAGGTTTAGTTTTCCTGTGGGATCATTCCAGTTCTCTTGGAGTCGTCGTATCACTGATACATTCTGTGCAGCAGATATGAGTTTTTCATCTCGTTCCAGTTCATATGTTTCCTGTATTTCTGCTCTTGGAGTTTTGTTAGTTCCTCCGGGTTCTCAGCAACGTCCTCGGCATCGCTTGCATTGTCCCTTTGGGAGTCATGCAATTTATTGCGGAATTTCTTTTAGCCCATAGTTCGTCAGGTGGGATATATTAGCTGTTTCTCAACCCATCAGATCATGGCATTACATTCCTAAGACATATGATGATGATTATGATCATGTTTATGATGGTGAAGATGTGCGTTAAAGGGCGCTCATCTGCAAGGTCATCAGCGTTCGCTAGCACATATTCAGGCGTTGTTAGAAGGTAACTTATACGTCCTTTCCACTCCAGAAGTTTGATTTTGAAGTTGTGTGGCATTTTGACTTCGGTTGTTTTATACCGTTTTATTTTTTATTTGTTTATCTTCAGTATGCGGCATGTTATTTCCACGTCTAGGTGGACACAGCTCTTTACTTGAGAGTTACTTTCTGTTGTTTTGGACACAGAAATTCCCTACATTGAAGAATCAATAGGTCTGGTACTATTAAATTGTTGCTCATGTTCTTGTAAAGTATATGGTTACTAAGTAAATTACTGTGCTTATAGGTGAATCAGACATTCGAGGTTTGCCTTTGGAGCTGTATTTACCCTTGGTTAGTTGGATCCTGATTTGGTTTCGCACCGATTGCTCCTAGTAATGTGTCAGGAGCAAATTGCTTATGTATGTTCCATCTCCCGATAGCATTTATTCGCAACAATTTGACTGCCTTTTCCAAGGCTTTTTCGGATTTAGTGCATTCTTGCATGTCCCCCTACTCAACATTAAAATTTGGAACTATTGACATTAGATGCTTTGAGTACACTATGTAGTAGGTGAAAATTGTAAGGGCGCATGCGCGCGCGTGCGTGTATGTGTGTTGGATGCATATTTTTAGATGCACAGTGAACATGGAGTGTGTCTACAACCATTTGAAGTGTATTTGTTTCTCCACTTGTGTGGTTTACTTTCCCTATTAATTTCAACTCTACCAATTTCTACCTCAATTTTACTTTGGTAACAAAGGCTTTCTGTGAAAACGTATCAGATGTGACAGTTCCTAAGCTTTAGCTTACTGCTGCTATTTCCTTAACTACATTTCATCTTCTATGATATCACAATTTAATATATACTTCTCTCACATTACTTAGTTATACTCATGATTTTGTCCTTATTTCATTGAATTTATTTTTAAACACGCTAAATTGTGAATAATACCTCGGTGTGAAATTTAGTTTGCCCATATCTAATTTATTATATACTTTTTTATTTATATCAGCTGCTAACTGGCTTTGTCTTTTGTTAATTTCAGCAGCAAGCTGATCATGTTTCTCTAGCTATTTATGTTAGCTGATCACTGGCTAACTTGCCTTGTTCATCAGTGATCTCCCAAGCTGTTTCTTTATGTGCCCTAGCATTTTCTTTCTTATCACTGGCTAACTTATCCTATTTTTCAGTGATGTCTTAGCTAATTTTCCCCATTTTTGTTATCTCTAGTTTCATCTTTCCCAAGAAACTAATTATAACCCTGGCTAACATTATCCTACTCTGCCCTATCTTCATTCTCTGTATTCTCAGTGGGATTCATATATTTTTAAATTTCTTTATCCGATTTCTTACATTTAGCTTCGGCTACTCAACCACTGATTACATGCAAGCAGTACCATTATACTTCTCTAATAGCTTCCTACGATATGTACAGTGTGTAATTGTTAAATATTTTAAAGTTGTTTTCTTAGTACTTGTAGTTCAAGTTCTATACCAGGTGATCCAACTGCCCCGTCTTTCAATTAAGCAGATATTTCCTTAGTGCGTTAAAAGCGTTGCAGAACGAAACGGGGCAGTTCTTGCACCCTGCAGTAACGTGAGCGGACTTGGCTCTGATCCGAACGAAAAGAGGTAGTTACCAAGATTAAAGTAACTTGTGTATTCGACTCACACCGTCATGCGTTTAACTGGAACTACCCTCTTGCGTTCTGCAACTGTTTTAACGCACGAAGGGGCATGTGCTTAGGCGGACAGGACAGTTGGGCCACTGGTACGTCACGGGCGTCTTCCCTCCTCTCTATTTTGTGATCTATGAGTTGTGTTGTAGGTCCCCGAATATTATGATGATCGTTAAGCTTCATATGTTCTAGGTTCTGGACGTTTTTGTAAATGTATTATTATTATTATTATTATTATTATTATTATTATTATTATTATTATTATTATTATTATTATTATTATTATTATTATTATTATTATTATTATTATTATTATTATTATTATTATTATTATTATTATTATTATTATTATTATTATTATTATTATTATTATTATTATTATTATTATTATTATTATTATTATTATTATTATTATTATTATTATTATTATTATTATTATTATTATTATTATTATTATTATTATTATTATTATTATTATTATTATTATTATTATTATTATTATTATTATTATTATTATTATTATTATTATTATTATTATTATTATTATTATTATTATTATTATTATTATTATTATTACTACTATTATTACTATTATTATTACTATTATTATTATTATTATTATTACTATTATTATTATTATTATTATTATTATTATTATTATTATTATTATTATTATTATTATTATTATTATTATTATTATTATTATTATTATTATTATTATTATTATTATTATTATTATTATTATTATTATTATTATTATTATTATTATTATTATTATTAATATTATTATTATTATTATTAATATTATTATTATTATTATTATTATTATTATTATTATTATTATTATTATTATTATTATTATTATTATTATTATTATTATTATTATTATTATTATTATTATTATTATTATTATTATTATTATTATTATTATTATTATTATTATTATTATTATTATTATTATTATTATTATTATTATTATTATTATTATTATTATTATTATTATTATTATTATTATTATTATTATTATTATTATTATTATTATTATTATTATTATTATTATTATTATTATTATTATTATTGTTATTATTGTTATTATTATTGTTATTATTGTTGTTATTATTGTTGTTATTGTTGTTATTATTGTTGTTATTGTTGTTATTATTGTTATTATTATTGTTGTTATTATTGCTATTATTATTATTATTATTATTATTATTATTATTATTATTATTATTATTATTATTATTATTATTATTATTATTATTATTATTATTATTATTATTATTATTATTATTATTATTATTATTATTATTATTATTATTATTATTATTATTATTATTATTATTATTATTATTATTATTAGTATTATTATTATTATTATTATTATTATTATTATTATTATTATTATTATTATTATTATTATTATTATTATTATTATTGTTATTATTATTATTATTGTTGTTATTATTGTTGTTATTGTTGTTATTATTGTTGTTATTGTTGTTATTATTGTTGTTATTATTATTATTATTATTGCTATTATTATTATTATTATTATTGCTATTATTATTATTATTATTATTATTATTATTATTATTATTATTATTATTATTATTATTATTATTATTATTATTATTATTATTATTATTATTATTATTATTATTATTATTATTATTATTATTATTATTATTATTATTATTATTATTATTATTATTAGTATTATTATTATTATTATTAGTATTATTATTATTATTATTATTATTATTATTATTATTATTATTATTATTATTATTATTATTATTATTATTATTATTATTATTATTATTATTATTATTATTATTATTATTATTATTATTATTATTATTATTATTATTATTATTATTATTATTATTATTATTATTATTATTATTATTATTATTATTATTATTATTATTATTATTATTATTATTATTATTATTATTATTATTATTATTATTATTATTATTATTATTATTATTATTATTATTATTATTATTATTATTATTATTATTATTATTATTATTATTATTATTATTACCGTTATTTGCTTATCTGTTTACTCAGATTCTATCCGTGCACCACGCTCTGGAGCTCTATTTTGTAATGGAATTGAGGTTTTACATCTATATTTTTGTTTTGTGTTGCCTTAGTGCTTTGTTGTTTATGACTCAGGCCACCAAGTTACCAGCCATTTTGAAATTCATTTGTTAGCGCAATTGGAATTATTCATATATTGGTATACTAGCTATATTGAGTGTGAGACTCGTGCCCTGAATTTGACGTTATCTTCTATTATCTTCTTGAAATTATTAGTCGAAGTGAAGTAATAATTATAACGTGGTTTACTTAAAACCATTGTTGATAATGAGATGGTTACGTACAAAAAAGTATCTTGATTTTTCAAAAATAATCCAGTTTTAACAATAATGAAATAATTGTTTCTACAAATCATTCGAATTAGCAATGCAATACAGTTGAATTTTTTTTATCCTTTCTCAATAAACTTGGTTAACTTTTAACTTATTTCTTTCTAAGAAAAGTTAGTTTTACTAAGGAAACAACTTATTCAGGTAGTGGAATGTTACCCTATCTTGTTGATAAAACAGACCTTTCTTAACCAGAAGATCGGAAGAGCTGGAGATCACAAGTAGACTTCCCTTTCATTTTTTTGGGATTTGCTTTCTCCAAGAATCGAGTTGATGCTACTAGTGTGTCTAATATAAATAAGCTAAAACAACGAATAAGAGCAGCATGGTGGCTAAAACTCTCTCAGATTTGATACTGGAAATATTTTTGTTGTAAGATTAATAACTTTATTAAGAAATGGTAGGAAGATAAAGATAAGAAGCGCAAGAGTTATATTTTGTCAGGAGAAGAAGCCACTAGATAGCAAAGTTTCTGAATAAGGAAAAGCAATTAAAGTAAATCAGTTTAGCTAAAGTAATTAGGATTCTAGTGAACTCTGTCAGCAATAAATCCAATGAATAGCACCGTTGTTGGCACAGCTCGCCGCAGTAACATTGGTACTCAGGTTCACCGAACATGATCTTACCCGGGATGTAGTTTCGGCGTTAGGTGTGAAAGAACGTACTTGCTCTCACTATACCCGAGCACAACCGGCACATTCGCAGACACCACCTCAACCAGCTTCCTCAACAATGAATATCTCCAGGAGGAAATATGGGACCTTCATTCCCAAGTCCCGAACAGTTGCTGCTGGTTAAACAACCTCGAAGAATTGGGCCATTTTTGCTTCGGCAGTCATTGCTGTCCACTCAGAAATATCCCTACCAACTGGATTCAGTCTCTTCATTTCCGGGGATCTTGGAGAATTGCCTTAAGTATCTACAGGAACATCTCTACACTCCTTCAGCCAAGCCAGTCACACTAACTCAGAAGCATAGTAGCAAAATAACAGAGCGGAGATGCCCCACTCCTCATAGATGCTTTTGCAGCTGCATTCTAAACTGCTCAGTTGGAGTGGATGGACTGGGGTAACCTCAATATTTTCCAGGGGTGCACCCAAACCAATAGGAGCAGCAATACTTTGGCCATAATCACATAAGATTCTGAAGAGCTTAAATCTACATCAAATTTAATTAAAGATAACTTTACTTCCAACAATTCCACCCCTAACTCCATGCAAAGGTCCTGACAAGATTATGGCTGTCACACGGATATTCTCAAACAGTTAACTTCCAGCACTCAGGCAGGTGCTAATGTGGATCTGCACCATTTACAGCACTGCTAGTTTCTCATGCTTCCTCCTTAAATTCTCTTTCCTATCTCTCATATTCACCCATCAAAGGAAAACCGCGCTGTAGGCCAGTAATGTCCAGATTTTGCGAAAGAGGAAGAATATAGGATTTGCTTCCACTTATTGTTGGCCAAACTATGGTGCATTTATGGGACTGAAAAGCAAACCTTTCTAATACTTGGTTACACTGAGTGAGTGCACCCAACGAAGGAGGTGCGGCTTGATGACGTTATTAACTCTTAAGTGACAAGATTGGCGATGTCTGCTGTAGAATCTCCGTCCACAGTGTCAGCCCCTCGCTACGTTGAAGGCAGGGTATATACCGTAATTCAGGAAGCAGCGGGGCAAGAAGACAGCTGGTTTATTGCCAACAGAACCAGAACTTGAGAAAATACGTGGGACGCCTGTATCCTTAGTAACTGACGTCGGTTTGAACTTTTACAGGAACTACACATTCAGGGCACATTCATATTATTGGTATTTAAAGAACCAAACGAAACTTTAGCGCAGTCTAAATTAATGCTTGTAAGCCTGAGATCGAGAAAACAAATCTGAATGTCTTAAGTTTAAAGACGTTCTGTATTTCCATTTCTGTAAACTGTTCATAAAAATCAAAAGGCAAGCTTTCATTGGACCGTTACACTTACGTTATATACAACGATTAGCGCAATGTTAAAGCCTTAGTAAGATTTTTAACATCTCTCTGTTGGTGATGGCTTTAAAAGCGATGCTCTTTGTGCGACCACGAGAAGAAACGTATAGTAGTTATTAGTCTTTTTTAAATGAAAAGAAATAACAAAGAATATCTTGGAAACAGTTAACTTTAGACAGTATACTTTACAATAACATACTGCTTAACCGAAGCTACATTTGATTGTGCAGTAAGGATTTAGCAATATCTCAGACTTTATCAGTTATTCAAAACGCACTGAGAATGAGGAGAAGCTCATAGTTTTTTCTCATAAAATTGAACATTTGTGTGTTATTTGTCATAAAAATATGTTAGACATTCAACGCCAAGATTTTCGCCAACACTTCTACCTAAAAATAGACCATCCGATGAGAGATGATATGAAATGATAGAAATGAAAAGGAGGGACAATAATTTCGGGGGATTTATGTTAATAATCTACCTAGCTTTCACCTAGCAAACCGGCAAATTCCCAGAAAAAAAACCCTTGGGCCAGTTAGGTTGGCCACGGGAATCGAACCCGAACCTCCCGAATGCATGCCACAGACGAAACCGCCTGAGCCATTATTCTCTCTAAAATGTCTTGTCCTGCTGGAAAATTAATCAGATGCCAAGAGAAAGATAAGATAATGTGTTGCCTTTAGTGCAAACAACACAAAAAGGAAGTTTCTTTATCCTGTATTAAAGCGGCTAAATCTGCTAGGCTCTATTCAAAATTGCCCGCATTAGTAGCTTGTCGCCTCATATTAAAGAAGTCGTGAGTTCAAATCTCGGTCAGGTGAGTTATTTTATTAACGATTTCTTCAGGGTATTCCCTTATCCTGAGAGTTCAATGTCGGGTAACTCTAAACTTTTTGGATCCTGGGCTCACTTAAGCATAATTTAACACACTTTATTCATAGTCTGAAATGACTTAATATTGAAAGATGTGAATTACCAAACAAAAAAGAAACATAAAAAGTATTTTTGAGAAAATAAAAGCATAAAAAATATTTTCCATATAAACCGTGGTTTACATGGGAATACTTTTCTTGACAAAACTTCCGCGTCACATTTTTGGAAGAGCAAAATTTATATTTGATTTAAGGTGTTGTCACAAATGTGCTTGAATGGAGCTTTTTTTCTATTTTTTATTCGGGAAGCTTCAAAACTCATATTTCCAGTGAAATTTGGTACCGTTTTGTGGAATATAATACTTGCTATAGACGAGTAGTAGAGGAAGTACAAACATAATGAATCATTTTAGAACAATTCCAGAATGGAACTTTTCCAAAAATAAGCACAGCTTGAATTATAGTCTTAGCGTATTAAAAATGTGTATCTCGTTAAGGCACACAGTTTATGTGGAATACATATTTCTTGTTTGAAGTTAACGATATCCGAGATATTCCTTATTAATGGATACAGAAAGTCATGTGAAAGTAACATCTAGGTTATTTCTTAAAGTGTATAGATATAGATGTAAGTTGTACAACATAGTGGAACACCTCGCAAATTTATACATATATAGATCCATTTCGGTTCTCATTCGTCCCTAAAGTGGAAGGGATGAAGTAAAGTAATCATTGAAAGCATCAGACTACAGTCTCTAATTACTCAAGGATTGAAGACCCGGCCTAGTGCTGGAACTGTATAGAGGAGGTAATGAACGACCCATTTACCGAAGAGCCCCCTGGTCTCCGCAGGGAGTCTACCTTTCTTGAGCAAGCGCCAAAGCAATCTTTGGCATCACCATAAACGAGAAACCTCGAAGCATAGTTGAAAGGTGAAATTAAGGGCAAATTAAAGAGCAATACTTGATAGGAAATCACGGTAGATGAGCAACTACATCCCTATCGACCAGTGAAACCAATAAAAATCCTAACTCAGAGTGGACAGTTAATTGATGTTGCTTGATTTGCTTGATTTCTTAAAGTGTAAATAGGGACATTTTGGAATTTATAAAATATGCTTGAGTTCCATGAGACACTATACCTAAGCTTTTTTTTTTCGTTGCATTAAATTAAATGTAAACACATGGCATCTTTAAATGTCAAACACCCATGGTACATGGATCTATGAAATAGAGTTAAGGGTGTTTACATGAAATTAATAGAAGTGACTTCGATATATAAAACCAGCCTTGCAACACTGGGTAATTAATATAATCATGTGCTTATCCCTAAAACGTTCCTCTGATTTGTATGCCCTGCTACTGCCATTATTTGATTGTTAACAAACTATTGTCAGTTGCAGTAATGGTATCGTCGTTATTCGCTGGAAACATTGTTCTCTACACGTACCCTCTGCGTCCGTTTCCTAGCAGGTTAATCGGCTTCCTGTTTTCGCGAGTAATGACTCGTCCAAGCTAAATCGATATTCACCCCCCATTAAGTCGGTCGGCTGTTTGTAATCAGCTTTCGAATTATTTGCTGATACCAATGAGCGATAGTTAAGAGATTAACAGCTAATGAAGATGATGGCGCGAGATGCATCATGTTGCATCATTAATCACCGCTTTTGGCTGCTACCTAAGAAGTGCTGTGGGATTTCATGAAAGTGGTATTTCCCTAATACCTATAGCAACCGAGGCAGATGGTTTGCTTTCGAGAGGTCACGGGGTATAATTCACTCTAAAGTGCATACTCGGACCATGCGTTTTCTGATTTTCCGTGATCGGTAGGTGAATGATCGCTGTGATTTCTTCTCATCGACTTCCTTTCCATCATTTCCAGGTGTGAATCAAGGTGTCGTGGAATGTTGAGGTGTCGGAGACATGGTGATATAGTTGCTTACAGTAAACGAAAATTAGAGGGCTTCTTGGTCAACGGCAACACTTGCAGTGGAAATGGTCTTCTACCCTGGAAGTGCTAGCACCATCGGCATGACTGCGTGGCCCTGTAATTTTCTTTGGCTCCTTCACTTCATCCCTTCCTCTTTAGGGGTAGTAGTCTAAGTTATTGCACAACCTACACCTAAAGTAAGGTTATGAAATATAATATTGTATTCAGAAACCTTTTACTGAGACAACCGAAACTAAATGTTTTGATATCATCTGAATGCAATAACAAAAGTAAGAGGAAGAAGAAAAAAGAACAAGAGATGTGTTTCATTTCTCTACCACGTACGCAGTAGGTTAAAGAAACATTGTGATCCATTGAAAATTTGGATACTGATATTTCACTGGAAATACACGTTTTCAAATATCTAAACGTAAAAATAATAATAATAATAATAATAATAATAATAATAATAATAATAATAATAATAATAATAATAATAATAATAATAATAATAATAATAATAATAATAATAATAATAATAATAATAATAATAATAATAATAATAATAATAATAATAATAATAATAATAATAATAATAATAATAATAATAATAATAATAATAATAAATACAATTATTAGAAACAGATCCTGTGTTCGTGAGCCTTTAAGTGCATAAACTCAAGCTTGACTCCCATTTAAGTGTAACATGCTCCAAGGATGCAAAACGCCCGCCTCGGTAGCTAGATGGTAGCGTGTCTGAGTTACCAAATTCGAATCTCGGTCAGAGTGGGTTACCAGGATAAGGATTTTTCCGGGGTTTGTTTCTTATCCTGAAAGATTAATGTCGGATAACAAGGTCTCCGCACCATCGGTTCACTTGTGTCATCATTTTACCCATTTCAAGCATCGTCCGATATGACTTAACGTTGGAAGACGTAAATTTAAAACAGAAATAAAAAAGGATGCGACAGGATAAAATTCAAAAAGAAGTCCCACCATTACAAATTATGCTTTATTTAGAAAACTTTGATATTCCCAGAAATGGCTCTAGAGACTTTAAGATTTTGATTATGTTTAAGATATTATTTTCATAAACATTGTAATTTATATCTTGGATTTTATGGGAATAGCCTATAAGGTCCTCTACGTTTTAGATGACTTTTAAGTGACTGATAAACCAAGAGAGAATTTCACTTCTAAAATATGTAGATCTATTGAAACACACAATTTATATCAAATAATTTATTTGTATGGCCGCGCCATGGCTGAGTGGTTAGACCGCTTGGCTCTGACCTAGGCGGCCCGGGTTCGATCCCAGGCGACCGCAAAGTGAGATTTATGGTGGACAACATGGCGCTGCGGTGGTTTTCCTCCGGGTCCTACGGTTTCCCCCCATCATTCCAGCAATTGCTCCATTAATCATTCATCTCAGGTGTTGGGCCAATCCCTCAACCCTGATCTCAGGTCAGATGCTTCGGAGGAAACCCAAGCGCCTGCTAACGTCAGCATTGACGAGAAGGGAGAAAAAAATTATTTGTGATTACCATTTATGAAATATTCCATGATATTGATTTAAATGTTCTAGAACTTATGTTTCTATCAGATAGGAAGTCGTTATTCGTTAATTTTTATGTTTTGGCCATGGCTGATGGCCATGCAAAATATCAGTCAGCGCATAGCGACCAGCCACTTAAAGATTTGATTATCTCTGTCTGTAAGAAAATGTCAAATAATGTATTTCTACAAACCTTAATCTCTATAAAAGAATAACCGTTTTTACAAGACTGAGTAAAGGAAGTCATGTGATTTTACATAGGGCATTTTTAGGTAAAGATCCGTGTGTGAACATTTGCAAATTATAAACAATATGACTCAGTGACATACATATGTAAATTTTATATTGCGTGGTAAGTCCTGTAAGTGATATTTATCAGGTCGAGAATGCATATTAGGAATAAATAGCCCGCAGGCCGAAGATTTCGAAGCCTTGGAGATCTGATAAGTAAGTTAAAGTTCGTGGTTAGCCAATTACTTATTTTGCAATACTTGAAGAAACAGCAAAAGGCAATAATAGTTCTAAATTTATGCTATTCTTTTGAGTATTACATCATTTCCTATTGCTACCGTAAGTATTTTACTGTCGGGTGTTACGTCACTTCCTACTGGTGCCGTAAGTATTGAAAACTAAAACCGCAAGTATTAATAACCTGTTTCATCATTGCTGACATGGGAATTGACAAATGTATTGTTATTTTGGCTTACGCAACCAACTATGTGCACAGTGATTAACTTACAAATCAAGTATTGCAAAAAAAGATTTTACTAACCCGCTTGAGTCTAAATTAGCATTTCTATGGAGCTATATTTTTATTGTTTATGATCTTTTCAAAAATACTAGCAATTTTGAAACTAAGTATCCCATTTGCGTGATATGTATGGCAAATAAAATATATCCAATGGCTATTCTGGGGTTATCCTATAAAGTACTCTTCACTCTTAGCGATTTTTGTACAACTGGTAAACGCAAGACACAGAAAGTCTTACTAATACAAAATTATAGGTTTCGTTAAAGCCCACAGCTTATATCAACCATATTTGTTAAGTTCTGCACCGTTTACGACACATTTCGTTACTGTTTGAATTTACAAATTCTTATACCCTTATTCTCCGGAAAGTTATTCGCTTTTCCTCGTCGACAGGCCAAGAGCATAAAACTCCAACTGGAAATGGAAATTTGGAATGGAAACGTAATTTAGTCACCTCTCAGTCATTTTACAATTATGAATACTAAGGAAAACCTCAAGATTTCAATTGTAGACCGCCCGTTTACGAATCCATGTTTTAGCTACTTCTGTACCCGGGTAGGTTTAGATTTCGCTAAAGCACGAATTTGTGTTAACTTTTCGTGGCATGAATCATTTCTGAGGTATTCATTATTAGTAAGTTCATTTCTTCTCCATCTTCTACTTCATGGCTTTGGACTTTTCAATCCGTTTCGGCTCAGCCCACCTTTTCTTCGGTCTTACCTGATTTCTTGTACCTTTGGTTTATTGTTTATGGCTCTTTAGATATTCTGTTATTCCTTATAGCACGCTCTTCTCATTGATTTCTTTTGTTAGCAATAATATGTTTTATTTCTTCTACTTGTAATTCTTTCCTGTTATCCTGACTGAGTCTTTTTATCTTTCAGTGTCCCAGCTATTGCTCTTACAAATTTCATTTCTGGATAGATAGAGTCAATCTGAAAATTTCAATGCAAGGACCGGGATTTGAAACACGGATCTCCTGGTTTCTATCCAGTCGCTTTTACCCACAGAGCTACCATGGCCAACGTATCGTCCTGACATTAAGTTCTTCAATTGACTTGTCCAAAACCTTAGCCTATACACGGCTAGCGTGAAAAAAAATATTAATTTACGTCAATTAACTTAATAAGAGTTTAACGATGAGCCCTGGGACTCAAATACTTACAATAGTAAGTCATCAGAAACGGTGCATCTTGAATACGAGAGCCTCTAATGGTTTATCGGGAAAATATATGAGTCAATTGGAGAATTTAATGTCACGACGGCACGTTGGCCATGGTAGCTCAATGAGAGCGATTGGACGGAAACCAGGAGATCCGTGATACAAATCCCGGCCGTAGTATTCAATTTTTCAGTTTGTCTATATTCAATACTTTAGCCTATACACGGCTAGTGTGAAGGAACAATTAATTTCTATCAATTACTTAAATAATAAGAGTTAAATGATGAAGCCTGGGACTCAAGTACTTACGACATTAAGTCGACCCAAACGGTGTATCTCGGATATGAGAGCCCTTAGTGGTTTACCGGGAAATATATGAGTCAATTGGAGAATTTAATTTCATGACGGCACGTGGGCCATGGTAGTTAAATGGGTAAGAGCGACTGGACGGAAACCAGGAGATCCATGGTTCAAATCACGGCCATGGCGTTGAATTTTTCAGTTCGACTCTATCTAGGCAAAACTTTAGCCTATACACGGTTAGTGTGAAGGAATGATTAATTTCCACCAATTAAGTTCTGGTGTCTGTATTTTAGTATTATTAGTTTTTTTAAAGTTCATTTTCTGATCCGTGTATCAGAGTTGGTAGTGCCATCGATTTGTTACTATGAGAGTTCAGTTTTTTGCACTGTTGAGAAGTTCAAAAGAGGCAACCCCTCTCAACGTATCCTACGAAACGTTGGAACCAATAATATTCACAAGCTCCAAAGAGTTCATTTTTAAAATACTTATATTTCTTTCAAGTGGATTTTTTTTCTCCAAATTATCAGATTGCGAACAACTTTTAAAAATCTGAATGTCGCCTTTACCTTCTTACATCCACAATTGAATGCATAATGAAGATTTATCTGGATTAATAATGCAACGCATAATACTATTTCTTCATTCATAACTTGATTTTAGCAAAATGTTGACCCATGTCGAGATCCTTCCCTCAACATTGTCGCACGCTGAGAACACTTGGATATTGTTCTTAGTTATAATTTGACAGGGGACTTGTTCAATAGATGCGAGGGAGGGTGCGCACACATACACGCACACACACTTGTTATTCATGTAAGACAAGGGGTGTAGCACCTTAGATATGCAAGATAATGTATTCATGAAGGTAAACAAGCAACTTGTAATAACCGCAGAGGTTGCAAGTCATTATATCTCCTGCACAAGTGCTGCTATCTTCCACAACCAGACCTACAAACTTTGTATTGACCAGCTTCCATCTTAACCTAACTTTACCCTTTGTCTCTTATCACACAACCTTCAGTTATTTTGACAATTTGCCTCGACAACATAGCTACTACAGTTGATGTTGCTTTATAGACACTAAACTTCACCAGTTTGCATAAAATAATTTAATATGTTACATTCATGTGACTTTATCTATACATTCTTCAACAAACTACTACTAAACAGCTTATTCTGCCTATTCCATATTCATATAGATAACAATTTGTATAAACACATTTATTATACATTTCCTTGTAGATACCATGGTACATGTGATAGCTTTGTGATACCGCTCTCTTTGTATGAACAGAAGAGGGGGAAAAAGGAACAATGACTGCCAATTGGAAAAAGTAAAGAACCTGAAAAATTCGAAACAACAACAAAAAACATTTTAAAATGGTTGAATCCATGCAAAAACCAATTTTAGAAATGCGTGCTTAGTCAGATCAACATTTAAAAATAGGATTCCTTCTAAATCCTACGTGTGCCAGTTATGCAGAAATCGTTCACAATGAAGACAGATTCGGAGACTCTTTTCAGAAAATTCAACATTTACACTTCTTTTAGCATAAAAATATCTTAAAGATATGGCGTTTTAATAAAAATTGGTATATATTTTGTTTAAAAAATCAAAATTTAAAAGAAAATATCCGATGTATAAGACATCTTCGGATACAACAATTTTCTTCAAAGATGTCGTGTCCTAACCAAGCTTAAGTTTGGTATTTAAACCGACTATTTCTTTTCTGTTATGCTATTTACACGACACACACATAGACACACACACACACTCGACTTTTTTTAAAGGAGTTGAGGGTGTCTCAAATTGTATATATCCAGCGGAATCTTGATATTGAATTATCAGATAAGCAGGGCATATTCCCAGTATAAGTACCGTAAGAATTGTGATCTACGAACTAGAATTTTCTTGAAGTTGCTCCTTCTGGAACGTTCTAGAAATGTTTGGAAAGTTTTTGAGGTTTATAAGCGAATGCTCCTATAGAACGAGTTATTGATTGAGTGAATGAGCCGGTTAGCGAGCAGTGAACTAATGATTGTGGTGACATGTACTGTCTGCCCACCACAAGAAGGCAAAGCGGAGGAATATTTAACATAATCCCTTTTGCTGTATTTATGCTCGCCTTCCGGATATGATAAGAATGTTGGGTTCATGAAAAATGCACATTGTTGTCATAAAACTCAGAAAGCATTGTACGTATCACTGCAGTTACTGAAAGGACTATTAGATCTGGCAGCATGGATGACTCTTATGCACTCCCATAGACTCATACGTAGTAAACTGATCCACTACCAGAGCAGATAAATAGTTCAAGCCTGTCTTCCTCTTCATTCCTCGCTTATCTGCTTGTGGTGGGTAGAGAGTAGTTAGTGCTGTTACAGCAAGGAATTAGTCGTCCTATGTTAGACTCACCAGCGAGTGAACCGTCCGGAATAGTAGGTTACGTCGGGCATCTTTCGTTATGTTTCTATGTTATGGCAGAAAGGAAATGAATATGAAAATAGAAGTGACAGTGAACACTGAAAGTGAGCTAGGTCAAGTCTCAGTACAATTTAAATTTATTAGTTAAAAGTTAAAAGTTATTAAGTGACAGTGAAACCGAGTGTGATGTCTCAGGTGGTTTTGTCTGTGGCCCGCATTCGGGAGGCCCAGGTTCGATTCTCCTGGCCAACCGACCTGACCCATGGATATTTTCGAGGGTTTTTCCAGGTCTCTAGGTGAATGCTGGGTAGGTTAATTATATCTCCCGAATTTCCTGTCCTTCCATTTCATCTCCATTATCATTTCACATCATCTTTCATCTGGTGGTCTCTTTCAGAGTAGAAGAGTCGGTGGGAGTCTCGGCGGTGCATGGCAGGATGAGTGAACGATTTCCTCCTCCGATAGTTCGGTTTCCGGTCTCCGGACTTACTGCTGCGATCATTTCCGAACCACGATAGAGTGGAGATGTCCATAGTCCTAGTCTACCGAAGGAGGTTTCCATCTAAGTAAAATGTAGGCACCCTGCCCTCTGCACTCTCGGGGTTCCTTGCCCTCTCGTGTCACCCTCTGTCTGTTCTCACTTCATCCTTCCTCTCGGTGATCCCCTCTGGAAGCATAGGTACAACAGACCAAGATTGGTTGCAGTACCCAGTCCCGTCTGTCAAAACATAAAACATGTGACTGTGAAAACTGAGTGCAGTGACTGTTAGAGGCTGGACAAACTGATAAGTATGCTTCATTTAAACGTAGGCATATGTATGTTTGCAAAAAGTTTGATACACATTTTGTTCGAGGGGTTTGCAGTGAAAGCTAGCGATGTGTGAAGCTATGGTCACGATAAAACAGAATAGCAAATTAGCAGTTTAAATTTTTTGGCAATTAAAATTAGTAGCAAAGGATATACCGGAAATGGTTAATGTCACAAATAATCGAATGGCTCTAGCTGTAAGATGTGCATTTTTATAGAACGCTATAGCCTATTTATTACAATTTATCAGTTCTCAGTGAAGAGAAAATAGTGTTTGAATGTGTTTTGGAAAGAATAGTGTGTCATTAGTAAAATCAATTTTTTAGTATTTATAAACTATCTACAATAATTTTCAATCTATCTCTAAGCGACCCAAATACTGACATACATCTCAACCTTCGAGGGCTAATAATTGCATAAGAATAACCCTATAACACTTCTGACGTAACTAAGCCTTGCGTTACAGCATATTTATTATAGTTCGATAAGTTTCCACTTCGCATAGAAACCAACCCTTTCCAAAGAGGCGTAAAAATGAGTTGCCATTTATTATTAAAAATATCTGCTGTAGATACGGAGGAGAACATTCATTTGATGTGGTTTTGAGCTAGAAGTGTCAGTTGATAACATCTCCATAAATCTTGGGATCCGACGAAATTGCGTTTGATTTGAATGAGAAGGGTGCAAAGCGGATTTAGGAATAAGAGACCGCGAAAAAGTGGTCGGATTCTGAGAGGAATTAGGTGGCGGCTGTCACTCCCAGTGTTTATTCAATAGTTTCAAGTTGGAGGAGGAGGCGAGCGAACTTGGAACTTCATCAGACGCTGTTCGGAATCTATAATACGGCAACTTAAATTCTTCTTGGTCACATTTTCACTTTCCTCTACTTTATAGCCTTCTTTATCACTTCTGTAGTAATTTATTTCGTTTGTTAGTGTCAAAATGACATTATATATTAGATGTACGTAGAATAAAAGCACAATTAACATGTGTGACTAACAGTATGTTTAGGTAGTCCTGTAATTTGTGAAAAAACCATTAATACCACATTGATTCCAAGCATATGCAGGATATTAGAGGTAAAAATGCAGATATTTGATAATTGGTAGATTCGTATGTAACCACTCCGTGTGTTAGGAGTTTGTTTCCTACAAAACGGTGACATATTTTACTAGTGGATGTTATAACTGCTCAAAATGAACAACGGATTTTAGTATAGACTGTCCACTTTGCCTCTAATTGCGCTCATTGGTCAGAAAGCATCGAACACAGTTCACTTGTTATCGCGAGATCAGGGTCCTTTGGACGTGCTCCAATTATCTAATAAGCTTGTGTGTGCCCCGCACTTCCAAGGTACTAATCTGAAAAGGTACTATTCTTAACAAAGTGAAATTGTAAGTCCACAAATGAAGCAAACGTTGATGGGATATTGTTTATTACAGTGTTCGCAGTTACCAAAGCAAATACGTGCACGTCTACTTCTAAGAACCGATCTTCATGGCTCAGGTGGTGTGGTCTGTGGCCCGCATTCGGGAAGTCCGGTTTCGATTCCCGTGACCGACCTACCTGACCCATAGTTTTTGGGGGTTTCCCGGGTAGCTAGGCGAATGCTGGATAGGTTAATTATATCCCCGAGTTTCCTGTCCCTCCACTTCATCTCCATTATCATTTCACATATTTTCTCTTCTTTTGGTCTCTTTTAGGGTGTAAGTCTTGGGCGGGAGTCTCGGTGCTACATGGCAGGATGACATGCTCCTGGTAAGCACTTCCTCCTTCAGTAGGACGATTTCCTGTCTCCAACCTCGTGGGCCGTTTCTGGTCCATGGTGGGTGAGATGGCCATTGTGTTGGGTTGCCGGGGGATTTCCAACTGGTAAATAGTAGGGGTCCTCCCATCTGCACCGTCCTGCCTCCTTGGATCGGCCGCCCTTTGTCTCCTCTGGCCTCATCCTTCTTCCCGGAGAGGCCTCACTTGAGGCTTAAGTTCAATAAACCACAGGTTTTGGTGACGAATCTCCTCCGTAGTAATGCCAGTCCCAATTCTAATACCCCTAAGAACTTGTACGTAACTAAAAGAAATGGCACCTAGATCAGGTCAACAAAGTGTAAGTGTACACGCTTCAGTTAACATATTTACATTTATCTAGCAATCTCACATTATTTAAATCCATAATTTCTTAAAAAGACAGCACTGGTTCTCATTGAGTCATGATAAATCTACATATTTTATTAAAGTAATTAATCTGACCTTCATTTTAATTGTGAATAAAATATACTAATTTTTGGCTGCTAATTTTCTTCTAATATGATTAATTGATAAAGATGAGAAAGGTTTTCGTATACATTTAAGACTAATAAAGTAACATCTATATTGCGGAGGAAATAATTATAAACTGAGGTAAGCATTTATTTATAAGCATTTGTTAGTATTTTAAGGATGTTTAAGTTTAATTCTTATGTTGTGAAGATTTGAAGTTAATATTATTTAAAACGTATATTGAAGTATATTAAAATGTGATAATAATGATACTGGGAAAGCCTAGGTTGTTAACTTTTTGTATTCATTATTAAAATTTCAGTTCCATCTATTATACCAAAAGTGGAATAGCAACCGTTTTATAACACAACTTGCTTTATTTCATGCATCTCGTATTTACTTTAGGGCATATCTCAAATGATGAAATGTTAATGATGCATTAGAAAATTATGTATCTATTATACAATTAATCTGACTAACCGACACGGTAAAAATAAAAGACAGGAGTTTTACTACAAAAAGTACATATTAATGGAAATTAATTATTCTTTCACACTTTAAAACACAATTTATTTCAAACCACCTTTTATCTGGCATTGATAATTCACGAGATAAGCATTATTATTGATTTGAATTTTTAAATAAGTTGCATTTTTTGAAGTGTTGACTCTATTTGTTTTTCTGGTGATATAATGGAAAGAGTGTGAAACTTAAGGGATGGTATATACCTACCCGCTTTTGAACACCCGACTGTTGATTTGGTGTTCTACCCTTGACGAGTTACCACAAAGAAATGTGTAATGCAACTATATCTGGAAAAATTTATCTGAATTAGTGTTATAATAGAAAAATAAGCTTTCGCAACAATAGTGCTTATGCTTACAACCTATATAAAATGAACGATATTATTGAGAGGAATTCATGAACATTTTTAAAATCACGTATTTTGATTACTGGTGGTTCAATGCTGGGAGAAAACAAGAACCATGTACAGAAGATGTTTATGGTAGCCTCGTAACATAGCATATCAAATGGAAAAGGTTAAAGATAATAGCGAATAATTCTGAACCAACAAAAGTTACTTGATATAGACATGGAAGGCGACACCTCGTTCATCGCTTGTGACCACCGTCCAGAAGCAAAGGGAACCCGGGGCTACAGGCCGTAGGTAGATAGCTATCGAAAGGCACGAGAGTCCTTAATTCTAGGCTCGAAAGCACGTGCCATGACAGAGCTAACTACTGATTGCCCAGGACAAGAAGGTAAGCTAGAGGAAATGTAACGTAATCACCTTTGCTGTTTTCTCGGAGTTTGTGCTCGCCTTCCGAGTATGTAAAGAATGGAAAGCTTGTTTAAAATATGCAAGTGTTGTCACATAACTCACCCATATATAATACCTATCACTGCATTTACTGCAACAAACATTAGATCTGGCAGCACGGTATGCACTCTCATTCACTCCTTTCCTAGAAAACAGATCCGCTACCGGAGCAGATAAACAGTTCAAGCCCCTCTGCCCTTCATACCTCTCTAGCCTTCTTGTCGTGGGCATACAGTAGAGGGCAGTAAAGTACCCATCGAACCATCAATTAGTTTTGAGCAAACTCCGCGTCATCTGTGCGGCATTACAATACGCCACGAAGCATCGCGATACGTCTGAAGATGAAAGGCAAAATGGAAACGAAATCGTGGCAGATTAGAGACCACCCCTGTATTTTCCTAGCTACGGAGGAAGAACATTAATAACCCAACTTCAAAATAGGTGGTTGACGATAGTCGAACTCGGAATCTCCCAAATACGAGACTTTATAATTAGTAAGCTTATATATGTAAAGGGTAGCTTGGGGTGAAGATTATTTTTCTCCAAGATCTGCGCCTAGTATAGTTATAGAGTGTGCGGCACAAATGTGAAGTCTGACCTTTATCCTACATTTAGTTTGTAAGTTCTGTTATCAATACACACAGATGCGCACACTAGGGATATTTTCAGTAAACTGGTTTATTTAATGCACCTCAAAACGCGTATTTCAGGTGAAATTTAGATATCAAATTTCTGTATGAGCTTGAATGCGTTCTCTGAATCAATATCGAGAGAAATGAAAACGGCTAAATTGTGTTTGCTTTCTCTTCCGCTTGACACGTAATATAGAGAAAATATGGTATGCCAACGAAAATTCAATATTCAAAATTGAATAGATATGCAGTTTTAAGGTCCTCATGCATGAAAAATGGGTATTTTTATGTCGTCTTATCAGTGAACATTAAGTCATAAACAAATTGGGATATGTGAGAGTATCATACTTAAGCTAGACGCGCTTTAAGAACTAAAGATGAATATTTATCTTTACGAAATTTTCCAGTTCTAAAATAGCTTTTATGTGGAAAAACTCTTGACCCATTCTCCATGATTACAACTGCACTTTTTCTTCTGTAAACCCTTCACATTTGTGTAATACCAGCATTTGCCAGTTATGAGCTCAGGAAAACCTGGGAAGGGAGGAAGACCCTGGCGCGATTTGAAACATAGACCTTCCGTTCTAGAGCCCCCGTATCAATGACCTTGGTTACCTCGTCAGTTCTTTTATGATTCTGTATTCTTAAAGAACGTCCCAAGCTTTAGTGTTTGTATTATAGAGTACAGCATTTCGGGAATATAAGACAAGCGAACATCTCGCTCACTATGGACAAGAGGGGACCTATTGCGGCTACATCCTGAGGATGAATATATAAAATGCATAAAATACATAGGGGTTAGAGGTGGACAGGCCATAGAGACGCGCGGAAGTTCCTAAAGGTTCCCTGCTCGAAGCTTTGAGGAGCTGCTCGAAGATCTATGAACCTCCCTTTCAAACAAACATCCATCTGTTTTCTGCGGGGAATAATCTTTTCCTTGGAGGAATCACCTGCACCTTATATTCGGCACCACAACACACCACTGAATCTTGAAGGATACCTGAACTTTAAGAAGAAAAATTAGAGAAACGAATTGACAAAATATAAATAGTAGTATATAGTAAATTATCCCAGCACTCTTCTAGAAACAAGGAATAACTCAAGTTTAGAGTGGTCGTGGACCTGGGCTCCGCCACGCAGAGGTTCGGGGATTCGAGTTTAGCCTCGGGCATGAGTATTTTTGTTTATTGTATACGCTTGCGTAAAACCAAAAAAGAAAAATGGGAAAATCATTAAACAAACAGTACATTAGCAAATAAAGCAAAAAGAAAGAGAGGGCTTGAAATTAAATAAAAGCGGGCCTCAGATGTCAACGCAGAGCCATATATCTAGGTGTACTTATGTTAAATTTTGTAATTATTTTTCTTTTTTAGAAGTCGTGAATAATATAGGGCTGAAAAGATAGGATCGACAGAATAATTCAATGACACTGTTCAGATATGAAGCGTGAATCTTTCGGGTCTGACAGTAAATTTCCAACTGATTCGCATTTTTTCCCGGTAAATCTTAAAGAGATCTGAAATTTGTTTTGAGATGATACACACTAGTGATGACTTAAAATGATATAATTACGTGGTTTAACCGACTATTATCAATAATAAATTGTTATTTAAAGCAAGCCATGTATAGGACAAAATTTCAAGTTGGAAAGTCAAAATTATAGGTGGGATTTGAACCACAAATCTTAGTTTCCCGCTGGTTGCTGTAACCATTTTAGGTACCGTGACCACATGCCACCATGGCATTAAATTCCCCAAGTGACTCGCATGTTAATTATTCTACATCTTTTTTTAAAATACAATAGCTTAATTACAAGGAAGCATTTATGCACAATATTGACCCAATTTTCGTAGACACTCTTATTATTCCGAGGATTTTCGTCTAGGTCACAGCTGATGGTTCTTATGAATGAAAGCCATACGTTTGCTTGTTATTAAGGAAGTAGGCTAATTGAGGCTTGTTTTAGAAACGCGCCATGGAAATTGTCCAGTGGAAGATAATGCGATTATTTTCAGATGTGCAAGGTACGACAAAGGCTGCAGGCTGGGGATTATGTGAAGCTGTGGATCACATCTGATGAAAATTACTGAGCCACCGGAGCATCACAGCCCACGCTTGACCGATTTCGATGAAAGTGGGAGTGATTCCCTAACTCTGTGCACAAAACTTCAGACCTGATAAAATCGGCTCATTTATGTGATCAGCTGCACATAAGCTCGCCCTTCGTATGGACAATTTGCTACAAACAACAACATAAATAAAAAGTTTCGTATTTTTATATCAGACTTTTGAGTTTTAATTTTCTATACTACTTGCATTTCTACCATTACTTCCATTTTATGTTTTATCGCAAATAAACTGTTGAGAGACGATGAAACCGAAGATCTTTTTCTTTAAAATATCTCTGTATCTCTCTCTCTCTCTCTCTCTCTCTCTCTCTCTCTCTCTCTCTCTCTCTCTCTCTCTCTCTCTCTCTCTCTCTCTCTCTCTCTCTCTCTCTCTCTCTCTGTGTGTGTGTGTGTGTGTGTGTGAGGCAGAGCGGAATCTTCAAAGAACGAGTTGTCATTTGAATACTAAACTTGGTATTTAAGTTCTGCATATTTCAGGAATACCAAAACAAGAAAGCAATATTTTCAAGGAAATCGCACTATATCAATAATTCGTTTATATAGCAACAATTTTGATACTTTAATTGTTCAAAATTGACTAATGATTTTGATTAAATTACAATAAATTTAGATATATGCATAGAAAATTAAACTTACACCTCGACATTTCTTGGAGTTGCCTCTTTATTCGGAATGAACGCTGCATAATTGGTTATCCATAACAGATAGACAAAATCTTACTGAACTGAAAACGTAGACCTCATTAAACTACACAGTTTACATTAGCTTTTGTAGCGCTAATCATTTTGCGAGGGCCTTTTTTTCAATCTCCGATAGACTATAAATAAATAAAAAATTCATAGAAAACAATTATTGTATTACCAAAAGTTTTGTACAATTATGGTAACTTTTCAGCATAATTACCGAAAAGATTGAGACATTTATCATACTTGTGGGCAAGCTTTGCAATATCCTCTTCAAAAAATGTTGCCGCCAATGGTTTCAAATGAACATTGAGTTGTTTTGAGGATGTATCCATTGTTGTGATTGTTGTTTTCTTTCCGGTGTGTCCTATTGGATCCAAGTTTCCTCTCCAGTAAAAATTGATTTCAAAGAGTTCTCTCTATCGTGATAACTGTCAGCTTTGAATTTCCTTGAACGTTATCACAATGAAGGAGGGAACTTTTTGAAATCAATGGTTACTGGAGACGAAATTTGGATCCAATACGACACACTATAAGCAAAACAAAAGTAACAGCAATGGATGCATCTTCAAACCAACTCAATACTCATTTGAAGTTATTATCGGTAAATCTTTTGAAGAGGAAGTTGCAAAGCTTGACCACAGGTAGATAAACGTCTCAATCTTTTCGGTGATTATGTTGAAAAGGAAAAACAAGTGTACAAAACTTCTAGTAATAATACAATTGTTTTCTATGAACTTGTCTTTTATTTATAGCCTACTGGAAGTTGGAAAAAATAACCCTCGTATTATTGGTCTGAGTTTTCAAATAGTTATAGTTTTTCAGTAGTGCGCAGCTATTCGCTTTTTTTCTGGTGTTCACAGAAGAATCGCGGTGTTCAAAGGCATTTCATAGAGAATCGCGATAAAAAAAATTTGACACACCTTTGCTTGCTGTAGTTTTCTTATCCACAGAGCGTAATGTGAAAATTTGTTGTGACACATTAAATTCAATTGAAAAAATAGAAAGTACAATTATATTTTGTAAGAATTGCTTGTAGTAGATTGTGTAATGCAACTTATGTGAAATAAACCATAATTTCCTTATAAAATAAGATTTTGTCGCCAAGAAAATAGGATACATCAATAATTTAGATTCAATGGAGAACCGATAGTATGTATACACTAAAAGGCGTTTAAGTTGCATCATATTATGTCACTTAAAAAGTAAATCTATTCATCTAAATATTCCTTATATACACGTAGAGTGTCGCATTCATCGATTTACTTCTTGTTAATCCAGATAAACTGTTTTACCCATTTATATATTTCGTTGTAGGCATAAGAATGATACAGTATGATAAAGCGATAGTCACAGTGAGTCACTCTGTGAGAGCTTGGAAATTCTACGCTCTCTGCATGATCACGATAAAAAAGAGTATGAACTTATACATGAAGAAAAATTTAAAAAATTAAATTATTTCTGTGTGAATTGCGAGAGCGTTCGCTTCTCTATATGATCGCTAGAAATTTCTACAGAACATTATAGAGTGTTCTGCTGGCCGCGGGGAGGGCGGGGAAACGCCAAGACGATTCTG
>CM060948.1:241090268-241410268 GCA_030765055.1 Mantis religiosa | reverse complement strand
CTGGGTGCCTCCACCTGAGAAATGGGTCCGGACATCACTTGGTGGGGTGAGGTTACCCCGAAGGCCAAGGTTGCCATGTGGGGAGTGTTAGTAACTAACTATAATAATAATAATAATAATAATAATAATAATAATAATAATCTCTTTTAAAGGTAAATATTATGTAGAACATGTTAAAAAAGATATGTGCAGTATAATATTAAAATAATTGTCTGTGAAACCACACAAAGAGGAAAACAAAGGATCAAGGAGAAGTTGTGCAATGAACGTTCTCAATTTGCTATTCAAGTTTTCTTACCGATGTTTACCATTATCGCTCCAGTATCTGGGAACAAAAGGATCGTTTCCGTGCTAAATAACGTGGACGATAATAAAATTAATATTAAATGTTTATTAACCAAAATTGTGAATTGAAGGGAAAGTTGTACACCATTTGATGTGAGTGGGTGCATCCGAAATGAAATAATTTTCATGGTTTAATAAGGTATACCTGCTACTATGGCAACTGCTTTAGCTTCGTTAAGTGCAATTAGAAATCTATTGGAGTGCATGTATTGGAATACGCCAAAATCAAACTGTGACGTATTTCTCCCATTATCGCGCTCTTTATTTAGTACTGGCGATGTTCTAACATGTTCAGTTGAGATCAATACCAGCACTTGCTCCTAAAATATAGGCGTGGTAAAGTTATGGCCGCAGTCAGTGTTAATTGTAGGACATACGTTGGCGATACTGGCATTATCTTGCAGGAAGTAAACTCTTCAGTTAAAAGCAAATAACGCCACTCGTGCTTTTACTTAGAAGAGTTTTATTACATACGTAAGAGTTGTACATAAAGCATAACATAACCCATGGCACGACAGCCCATAGAGGGCCCAATGCCTGCCAACCCGATTGCCAGCCTCGCGTTCACATATGTAAGGTAGAAGTGAGCGATCATCCACACGATACGGGGAGGACAGTGGTCAGCATCACGGCACCCTCAGCCGGAAATTTGGTAAGCGTTCTACGCTTTTTAATAATCATTATTTTTAAAACAAGGTTTGTCATTACATAAAATATGCTCTCCTATTTATGGTGTGGTTCAACTTGTGCTTTATTATAACGAAAAAGAGTTCAGAGGGTAATCTCCGATAACTCAACATTGGAATTATTTTATCAAAATTTCTTAAAAATATATTTTATAAAAATCGTTAGAGGCATTTTTGAGGAGATCAATATTTTGGAAATTTTTTCTGTATAAAGGACAGTTTGGACTGAGGAATTTTTTAATCATCTTGGAGTCGCATCTTTGGGAGATGGAGAACTTATATTCCAAGTTTGATGTTTGACTGACTTTTTGTTTATGAGTTATTCTGTTTATAGACTAACATACGTACACGAATATGTTTCCAAAAAATGCTTTTTTGGATTAAGGGAGCCTCAAAGCATATAGAATTTTAGTGGTGTAGGTTTGCATAGCTTGATAAAATATGTTTTCACTTTAGAATAATGGCTTTTTTTCTCGTGTAACAGTATTTCTACGAATATATTACATAATTCATTACCTGATGTTTTCGGTACGGTCTTGACTGAACGCGACTGAAGGATACCTTTAAGTATAGAACATTCGTTTGCCTTCCACGTGTTCACACTTCAATACCTATTTTGTTGGCCTAGTAAATGGTCTTACAGAAATCATTGGAACTTAGATACAGACTAAAACAATCTATAAAAAATAAACATTACATCCACAATTAGACATATTTGATTATCATGTATAATTTCGTTCCCAATTAAAGGTATGTTTTAGGTAACATAAATAATGTGTATGTGGATATTTAGGAACCATGACTGACCCCTCCATTTTGTATTACTTAGTGAGAATGACAACATTCCTAATCGCAAGCAGTGTCCACTCTGCTTTAGACAGGTATGACTTTTGTGTGTCATGCATAGTTGCAACTAACTACTAGCCAACATGGAAACATATTACTCATAATAACTTAAGTTATTAATCTGTTAATACAGTGAATATTGATCTAATGTTTTTCATTACATTATGCTTTATTACAGCAAAATCATACAAATCACCAATGCAATTATACATACTCCCCTAATATCCTATTTATTTCACATTAAATCTATATAGAAATTTTGGAGTAGGTGGTAGTGAAAATAAAAATGAGCCACCCTATAAAAGGCCTCAATTCTGTAATCACTGGACAACATATTCTGGAACTGAGCTACCAGGTGTACCACTTTGTAACTTCAGTCGCATCACCAGTATTCCATCTCTATCTGTATCATGCTTGCGTTCTGGTGTGTGTGTGTGTGTGTGTGTGTGTGTGAGAGAGAGAGAGAGAGAGAGAGAGAGAGAGAGAGAGAGAGAGAGAGAGAGAGAGAGACAGACAGAGACAAAGAGTGAAAGAGAGTGAGATGAAGGTGTTAGTTACATAGTGATACATCTAAAGACAGGTTAAAGAATTGTTATGGTACCCGTGCTGTTAACGAACAAAACAATACGTAACATGATGCACAGCATGATCAGGAGAATTCTGGTCGACACAAGTTCACAGTAAATTAAGTATAGCTCGAGTATATCCAGAAAATATATCAATAATATCTATAAATGGGTAACTTACTAATTTACATAAAAAAAGCATGTCAAAATATTTATTTGCTAATAGTTTTAGAAATTTTGTTCCAAATTGTATTTTCAGGTCTGTAATCATTCTAAAGTTTAGGTTTCATGTGATTCAGTCCAATGATGTGATGCTAATAAAAGTTGAAGTTTTTGTTGCTTTGTGTTCGTATAGTCAGCCCCAAAGTAAATGCGAGGCTTTCTTAGTGAATTTAAGGATGAGCGTATTTTCACAATTCACTAAATGATATTTGGGGCTATTTTATTGCATAGTTTATATGTTCAGTCCTCCTTGTTGTCGTGATATGATCCGCTGTGGCATATTTTCTCATGGAAAGCATGGGCGACCAAACTTGTGTACAGGTAGCGGAGCTGGAAGTTCGGTCCATTCCCGGTATCTCCTGTCCTTGCTTCCGTTTCTATTATTTCCTTCGGTAGCTCGTTTCCTTTGGTCTGTCTCTCCTTGATAACGGTGTTGTATGCTTGTGTATCTGGTAGTTCTTCATATCCTCTATGAAGAATGTTTCCTGCGCTATTATGTAGTCAAACTATGTCTTCTGAACTTTGAAATTGCCAGATTGCTTTAGGAATCTTCCTTTGATATTTTGCAGCTTTTTCCAGCTTTTTCCACATATAGCCGCTGGCATGACTTCAGTTTGAACAGTAGATTCATGTCATAAATGGTTTTGCTGCAGCTGTGGCTCTTTTTTATGTATATCATATAAAGCGACACTGTTACTTACAGCTGGATATGAATTCTAAAGTTGGTCTACTGCACGTGAGATGGTCCCCCTTTAATACTCTTCATCATCTCCTAAATTTCATTGCTTTCATCTTTATACTTTTTATTTCCATCGAGTTCCCTAATCCCCGTTTTCTGATATTCTCCATAGCTGCTTATAGGTACTCAGGGCTTATGGAGAATGCCATCTGCTAAATAAGCATTTTATTTTTCTTGTTTAGCCTGACCGAGATCCACCTTCATTACCTTAAATACCAATAGAATCATTAGGTCTCCTTGTAAACACTTCTTGTTTGAATTATCTCCTTCAGCATCGATATGCCATCAATTATTGCCACATAATTCACGTTTAGTATCAACTTTTTTCCCTTCTACTTCGTGACTTGAACTATCTAGTATATTCTTCAGTTTGTAGATGAGTATTTTTCTGTTCATGTTATCGAATGGTTTATTAAACTCTGAAGCACGTTTACAATACGATAATGTCTAGCCGTAGGATTGTTCTGATTTCCTGAAATGTGTAGGGATGATCTGCCCAGAATGAAGCCATATTGATTCACTGAGACATAAGCACTATTTGTAGTTTTATTATTGTAGTTTTTACACTATTAGTACTGTAGTTTCGTTCAATATGCCATACATATTACACACAAAATACCAATACGTATAGGCTGTTAGTCTACATTAGATATTTTAATGATGTTCTAAGATGTTGTCGTTTACAAATATTTATAAAAGCAGGTCAACCTAAGGAATTAAAATCACTCTATTCTTTCAGAATAAACCTGGAATTATGCGGTGTAATATTTAAAAAGAATTTGATTCTATGTTTGTTTTAAAATTCTATATAATTAAAAAGGAGAAGGAATTCATAAGGATAAATTTAAAATTTATAAAAATACCTATGCGAAAGAGATTTTAGTTCACGTATGTGATTATCCTTAATAGTTAAAAAATTAAACGATGTTTCTGTAATTATTCGAACTATATTATTATGTAAATTAGCTAAAAGTGAAAACGAAATTTCAAGGTAAGATTATACTACAAGGGTAATAATGTGCATAATAAATAATAAAAAGGCAGCACTTATTACGTATAATTAACACAAATTAATAATTAAAATTGAACCAAAATAAAGTATATAGTACGGTATAGTAAATAAGGGATACTTTTATTTGAAATATTTGATGAAATTATAAAGGTTAAGATAGAGAACTGAGTTTCACATACTCCCCGTATCAAAAATGTATAATAAATGTAGTACCTATATATGAAAAAATCCACCACTTTTTAAATTTATTTTTCCAGAGAGTTCACACATTTTATTAAGTAAGTGATATCCCTGGAGGAGCTCCATATTTAATTGAAAGTAATAATTATTGAGAAAATATCAAAGGAACGGTTAAACCAAAATGTTATATTGTACGGTAATGCTAGACCTACACTGGTAAACCAAATCAGGCATTATTGATAAGCTTAAGGTAGCGAATCCTGAGAAAGAGAGAACTGGCACCAGGATAAATATGTGATGAGCACTATGTCACACTCTCACATAGTAACTTCACTGGTGTCAACTTCACGGCAGCTGCCAGAGCGCTCAAGACATTCTCATGGCAAGCTTCAATAATGCAAACTTGATTGGCGTCTATACTTATAGAATATATATGATAAAAAGATGTATTTTTACTTTGTCTTCTAGCCAGGGCATTGTCAGCCAACTTGGTTTGCTACCAACATGTGAAACAGGTTATGTTCTATATACTGTCTCTATGTAAAGACGTTTTTTCATCCATGATGCAAAACAAGATCATAGCTAGAAGCAAATAAACAAATTCACACCAATGAGACTCTGAAAACCCCTAAGGTACTGCTAACTGAAGCGGAACATCTTTGACACTGGGTCATCGCTAACCTCAGTGACGGAGGAATCTGATTTAAATTCTCTTCTTCTCATGCAAATGAAATGTTGAAGACAT
Organism: Mantis religiosa; assembly: GCA_030765055.1. Classification (NCBI taxonomy): domain Eukaryota; kingdom Metazoa; phylum Arthropoda; class Insecta; order Mantodea; family Mantidae; genus Mantis; species Mantis religiosa. The sequence continues at coordinate 241,404,927 of CM060948.1, read as the reverse complement.
ATAAACTTCCTAAGTGCATTCTTCAAGCATAAAGTTGGCAGTTTGTCTGGAAGCGTTACTTTTAGAGTTTGTAGAAACTCTTCACAAGACCGTTGTTTGTGCGCTTGGTGCAACGCGCCGTGGCGTTCCCTATTGTTTATTTGCAATATGGCACCAGGGACTGAAATTTGCATATAAATGAAACACTCTTAACGTTATTATTCTCTGGCAGTAAACGACTTAGCAAAAACTGTAGAATTAAATAAAATATGTGCGTATGAACTTAAACTTTTGAGTAGACCATGTTCAGCTTAGATAAAAGAAACAGAAAACAGCAGATGAATTACATTCACATGAGTTTTTCTATCTACTATACTTTATATTTGTATAACTTTTACAGGCTAGTTCTAATGGAAGGTTTTTTTCTCATTTACGTAATGTTAAATGATGCACACTTTTGCGGAATACATTATACATTTCTTTGTAGGCATACTGATAATCAGATAATCAGACTTTTAAAAGAGTTACGCCATATGCTGACCGGTCAACTTTCTGGTTTGGGGTTAGCGGGTACGCTTCAATATCAAAGGTCCCTTGTTCGAATCTTGGTTAAGGCGAGTTAACAGAGTATGGCATTTCGGGGTTTTCGGTTATACTGAGAAGACGAATGTAAGGTAATCTTTAAGCTCATTTGTATCTTTTAACCAAATTCGTTTATTCACCGTCCGATACTGCCTAAACTATTAAAAGGACATTAATTAATCATAAACATATATTGATTTCCTTCATTACAGGAATGCCTTCGATAGGATGCAACGGAATACAAAGTAAAGAATAGTAAATAAATTTGGGGTGGTAGCCGTAATATACTTAGTATGTGTAAGTGTGCGGGGTGCCCCATGCACTGTATAAATTGAAATCAAAACGATTGTAGCAGAGTTAGTACAAAAATTAGTGTGCGAAGAAGACGTGCCTTTCCTATAAATTTATCGGGCAGCAACATTTTTTAGTAATTAAATTACATGGAAGTAAATGCTAGGTGCTAAGATTATTTCTTATAAAATATCTTCATCAGGTTAGATTATAACATCAGCTTGAAGTTGTCAGTGATCAGACAGTCTTGAAAGAGAAAACGAAATGGGCAAAGTTTCAGGAAATAATTAACTCTGTACTACTATAGAAATTGTGTGGAGCCCGACAGAAAAGTAACGTGAATAAACCCAGGCAAAGATACGGAAATAAAGGAGAGCAGAGAAAAGGAAGAAGTTGAGAACGTGTAAATGAAATAAAAAGACAATAGAACGAAATGAATAAAGAAAGGGAACTGGATATTGTGGCACAGGATAAGGGTCGAGGATCCGGAGCGGACGTTGCTGGAATTCCGGTCTGGTCTTGCTTTCTCTCACAAGGTTATCCCTTCTCTCTTGTCGTAGATTTAACTAAAGGCTACGTAAAGCCAGTAGCAGGCATATTTAAATTTCGTTACAGCGTCTGGGGAGCGGACTGCTCTCCTTGCATTGTATTTCGTTGGTCCAGCAATCTATTTACTATAGTGCTGAAATAGACTCTCTTACACAGAAAGGGTACAACTAGGAATGTCTAAAAAGACGCGGAACGGCGAATTACTGAACATACAACTTATTGACCAGAATTTGAAACAGAAGCCAATTCTTCGACACAGCCTAACTCTACTTTTTATTAAGTGCAACCAAAACATCCAGGTCTCTAGGTTAAAGTTTTTACAAAAGTTTCTTATATGGAGACCACAAACTCATGCACTGCTTTCTGCGTTAGGTTTATATTACAATCAAATACTCGTAATTAGCATAAACATGTAAAATATACAAAATCGTCTAAAAAGTCATATGCCTATCCAGGAATCGGTGACTACTGAGCTTTTGCTGATGGTGATCTTGAAATAGTATATTAACTAATAGCTTAAGTTCCCTGCGCAGTGGCGTAGTGGGCTAGAGCTTGTTTGTTTTTTGTAATTTACGTCCTCCAACGTTAAGTCATATCGGACGGTGAATGAACTAGGTGAAATGATGCTCAAATGAGTACAGGGTCTCTGGAGCGTAGAGCTACCCGACATTCGTCTTTAAGCATAAGGGAAACCCCCGGAAAACAACCTTATCTAGGTAACTCACCCTGATTCGAACTCGGGACCTCTTGAACGTAAAGCAGACACGCTACCATCTACGCTACCGAGGCGGGCGGGCTAGAGCTTGTGTTTTGGCTCCCGGGATCGATCCCTCTCCTGGGGTTGTGGACCACTGAGCATCGTGAGGAAATCGAGGAGCTTGGCTAGGTAGCGAACCCTGGTCTAGAAAGCCAACTTTCCGGCTGAGGGTGCCGTGATGATGACCTCATCTCCTTCCCGCATCGGTTGGACGATCGCCCAATTCTGCCTTCCATATATGTGGGCGTGAGGTCAGCAGTCGGTTTGGCAGGTTATTTTCCGTTAGCGGACTGTTATGCAATGGATTACGTTACGTTAACATCTTAAGTAATACGAGGCGCGTTCAAGTTATAAAACATTCTAACCTTTTTTTTCCAGTCTGGAACCAAATAGGGACTTCTGATCTCTTTTATATACACGAATACTCTTGGCAGCACTGTGCAGCGCATAGAGCTCTAGTGGCAGCGACGGGAGTTAGGACTGCTTTGATACTTAAAGTGGTGAGGTTTTCATTGCAAGAACAGCGTGTAATCATTCGTTTTCTCCATTTTCGTGGTGTGACATCTATTGACATTCATCGTCAGTTGAGTGAGGCATGTGGCGATGGCACCATGGATGTGTCTAATGTGCGTTCCTGGGTGCGGCAGTTCAATGAACGCAGAACACAGGGTGACAACAAATTAAGACAGTCACGGTCTCGTATCAGCCGGTCTGACGATATGATCCAGCGAGTGGAGAACGTTGTTTTGGAGGATCGCTGATTGAGCGTTGTAGACATCGCCTCCAAAATTGGCATTTCCGTGGGGCCTGTGCACACAATCGTACATGAAGATCTGAAATTGCGAAAAGTGTCTTCCAGGTGGGTGCTACGAATGCTGACGGAAGAATGCTGCGCGCGTGGCAATTTTCAGGCAATGTTGACACGTGATGACGGCATGAATGAAACTTTCTTTAAATCGATTGTGACAATGAATGAGACGTGGATGCCCTTTTTCAACCCTGAAACGAAGTTCCAGTCGGCTCAATGGCAGCACACAGACTCACCATCACCAGAAAGTTTCGGGTGAGCACCAGAGCTGAAAAATGATGGTGGCCACCTTCTGAGACAGCAGTGGTGTAATCCTTACTCATTGCATTCCACTCATTGCATACACCATCGTCCTTTCATGGGCTTCATGGGTTTTGGAAACAAAAAGGTCACATAGGGCCAGATATGGGGAGTTCGGTGCCTGCGGCATCATAAGTGTGTTGTTTTTGGCCAAAAATTCGCGCACAACCAACGATGTATGAGCACGGGCGTTGTCATGGTGCAAAAGCCAATTTTTGTTCTTCCAAAAATTCGGGCGTTTCTGGCGGATTGCTTTGCGCAAATTGCGCATAACATGCACGTATCGATCGTTTTGCATTCTGGCAAGAACTTATGATGCACCATGCCGCTGCAATCGAAGAAAACTGTAAGCAAAACCTTTACATTAGACCGAACTTGGCGCACTTTTTTCGGTGTTGGTTCATGTGGCAGCATTCATTGGGGTGATTGAGCTTTAGTTTCCACGTCATTACCATAAACCCATGATTCATCACCAGTTATGGCACTCTGGAGCAAATCTGGGTTGTCGCGGACAGAGTTCTACAGCTCCTTAGCAACGTTAATGAGATGGTGTTTTTGGTCGAAATTGAGCAACTTTGGTACGAATTTTGCGGCGACCTATCTCATACCCAAACCATTGTTCAAAATCGAATTTCACAAGTGAATAGTTATACTTAGGTCCTCATCAACTTCTCTAACGGTGATTCGACGATTGGCCAATACCATTTTCTTCACTTTTTCAATGTTTTCGCCTGTTGTTGACGAGCTCGGACGTCAGGGACGCTCTTCGCCGTTCACATTTTCTAGACCCTCTTGAGAACCTTTTGTACCATCGTTAAACGTTTCTTTGGTCCAAGGTAGTTTCACCGTATGCCAGTCAACATTCGAAATGCATCCGCGCAATTAATTTGGTTTTTCAAACAAAATTTGTTACAGATTCTTTGTTCCATTTTTTTGGATTAGGCAAAAATTGAACACGAAACAAAACACGTTCAAGCAAAATAGTTGTTAACAATTAACTGAATACTCAAAGTAACTGAGCTTGTCAACATAAGTGAGGTATAAGTAGAAATATAACGCCACAAAACAATCGAAAATCGAATATACGTAGTCTGCGAAAATTCAAAATTCGCGGTACCTTTTGAACAGACCTCGTATGTTAGAGCACTAAGAACTGAAATTTGATTGCGAAAATCAATAGGTACATTTCAATCTTTTTCACTTTTTGCAGTAATATTTTATACAACAATACTTTACATATAAACTACGCGTATAATATGTAAAGGTAATGTATTCAACCTCCCAGACTGCCTTGCATCTCTTTCTGCCTTATATGTTGGTACTTTACGTGGATTATGAGATCATGGAAGGGGTACCCAGGAAAGCCACAACGGAAAGGGTCAACAAGATCAACTTGTCAACAAGTGAGTGTCGTCATTAAACAATATAAGGGATGTAAATCATATTTAACAGAGCGCATAAGTGGAAAGACAATTACAGTTTTGAAACAGAGCATAATTTGCATATATCTTCAACAAAAATTGTTTTCTTTTTGGTTAGAATAAAATAAGATATTAAATACTAAATGATAACATAATTGTTCAAAAACTACATTTTATTTGTTTAGAATGTGATGTGCCATTTTTTCTGAGGAATATTTAAGTCAGGAAATATGTACTTCCGAAAAAGGATACTCGTATGTTACTTGGGACAAAGGTGGGGGTTAAAGAGTACTAAAACTAGAAAATACATAAAGATTAAACTTTATATAGGTGTGGCAGTAAACACACTGATGTGTGGATTAAACCCTGGGGAATGAGCAAGTTAGGCAGAAGAAGAATCGGATGTTGCATTTCTTACGAATTTCTCTAATTCTTCATTAAGGTATTTCTTAAAAAGTTTATTCTTCCATCAACCTCACACCAACTCCAGTGAACATTTGTAGAACTGGTTTTATTACATATTTCCGTGTAGGTAAAATAGGCTTAAGAAATAGCCGAATCTTTTAAGACCTGAACGCTATGAGATGACATAGAAATTAGGTCCTATTTGCATTAGCAGGAGAAAAAATTCTGATGCTTGCACTCACACTCTCTCCACACTCTTGTACAAACTATTCCTAAAATAGTATATTTTCCTATATACCTCATGTTAATCAACATTAAATTTTGCATAAATGAGAATAGGAGAACACAGTAAGCTTAAATAACAGTCAAATGTGTTAAGAGCTGGTCGCTATGTGAAGACTTTAAGATTTCATTCTCGATGCATGTGCAGGACATAAAATATGAATAACGGCACTCTATCTGAGTAAAGTATGGCATTTGGAAATTCAAATAAACTACAATGAATGTCTCGCAAATGATCCCCTCTATAAACAAATCTATCTGGCGTAAATTGTGTGCCTTAATGAGATCCACAAATGAAGACAACTTCAGAGGCTATTCGCGGTTCAAGATATATGTTTAAATATCGTAAAAAATTGCATAATATGATCCATGTTTGGGAGGGTAAAAAATTTCGAAACCTTTTTCATGTAAATGGTAATATCAGCTGGGGGGTGAGTTGAAAATGTTCATGTCGAATACCTTAACGATGCTGAACTTAAATACAAAGTTTGGTATTTAACCAAATATTTGTTTTTAGTTATACTACTTACACATACATACATACATAAATACATACATAAATACATAAATACATACATACTTACATACATACTTACATACATACTTACATATAATTGTACAAAAAAGAGAAGCAAAACTTATTGTAATTGTTGCTAAGCAAACTGTAATAATCACAAATGTAAATCAACATGTAAATAATACATGTAATGTTACCAAGGTAACGGGGCATGTAGCTATATTTTAATAAAAAAAAAATACATACATACATACATACATTCATACATACATACATACATACATCATACATACATACATACGTACATACGTACATACGTACGTACGTACATACATACATACATCATACATACATACGTATATACGTACATACGTACATACATACATACATACATACATACATACATACATACATACATACATACATACATACATACATACATACATACATACATACATACATACATACATACATACATACATACATACATACATACATACATACATACATACATACATACATACATACATACATACATACATACATACATACATACATACATACATACATACATACATACATACATACATACATACATACATACATACATACATACATACATACATACATACATACATACATACATACATACATACATACATACATACATACATACATACATACATACATACATACATACATACATACATACATACATACATACATACATACATACATACATACATACATACATACATACATACATACATACATACATACATACATACATACATACATACATACATACATACATACATACATACATACATACATACATACATACATACATACATACATACATACATACATACATACATACATACATACATACATACATACATACATACATACATACATACATACATACATACATACATACATACATACATACATACATACATACATACATACATACATACATACATACATACATACATACATACATACATACATACATACATACATACATACATACATACATACATACATACATACATACATACATACATACATACATACATACATACATACATACATACATACATACATACATACATACATACATACATACATACATACATACATACATACATACATACATACATACATACATACATACATACATACATACATACGAATACTTTTTACATAACGTTTCCTGAAATCTTAGAAGTGTATTCCTAGTGACATTTACTATGGAACTTTTGTTTGGAATTTAATACCTTCTCTACCTTTTAACTAGTGATGGAGAAAGTAATAATAATTATAATAATAACAAATAACAAGAATTATACGGGGTGAGTAAAAAGTAAGGACCAATGCCTGTAACCCCCCCTTTTTTGCTAAATGGCAATATTTTTCTTCTGCACTACCCCAGTCCTTATGTTTCAGATATTCTACACAAATACTCTATCAAACCGCAATTTAGATGTATTAGGACCTTATTGTATATGCACTGAGCAAAGGAAAGACCTCTGACGGGAATCGGGGTAAGCTCGACCCAATAGTAGAGACACGAAAAGCCACCCTCAGACGGAGCAGAGTAGTTTCAAAACGCAAGCTCCGGAAACAATTTGTAGCATGTAAGAGGAAGAAGATATTAGATGAGATTCATGGTAGAAGGCACTACCCCAACATTCGCCAAGCCAACCTGCAAAACGTTAGAAAAAACTATGATGAAAGTGGACGCCACCAGGAATCGGAGCCGGAGCCCCCGATTGCAAGCCTCGCACGTTGCCGCCGAGCCATTACCATTTTATTGGACATACACTCTAATACACTTATACTAAATAAATATTTATCTACTGAAGAACCGGTTCACTAACACCGGTGTGAGAACCGGTTCTCTTGCTCAGACTGCTTAGATAGAAGATTCAGAACAATGAGACGAATAAAAAAAGCTTCTGAGACCATAAACTTATGGCAAAACTGTCGTTGTCGTTTGAAACAGGTTAACTAAATCGAGTTTACTCAACTCTTTCCGAATTGACTCTTCATACTTACAGGTGCAATTGAATATGTTCATGACAAGTGTGAACAGGCTTAACACTAATATGAATTCTACCGTACTCTTCTGTGTTTGAACAACTCTGCAATAAAACCTCACACAATTTTGAGTTTCTGTTGATCCTTGAAGTGTCTTTTAGTTATTTTAATTTCTTTATTTACTAGATATCATATAATTAGTTCCAGTAAACATTAAAGATAAAATAGGGATAACTTTCTTTTTAAACATTTTCAGGTGGTTTCTAATGTTCTCTGCTTACAAATAGCAACTGATTAAGGTGTACCCTATACATTCCTGTAAAATGGGTTAAAAGTAATAGTGCTTAGTCAGTTTTGGAAAACCGCAAGGATCAAACAGTGAACATTTCTGTGTAAGGAATTTAAAATGAATGGCAGACATGTTTGTGGAATTTGTAAAATATTTTAAATATTATGTTTGTCTTGTAAAGTTATGAAGTGTCATAAGATTTCCACAACAATGTGTTGAAGCCCAATTATCCTAATATTAATATTTGCTTAAACTGGAGAGGAATTCGGTAAAATACATAAAAGGGTCTTCCTAAGAATTAAGTTTAATATTTGGGGGGAATGTATTATAGCAGGAAGAAAATCACTTTGAAAAATTAAATAATTATTAAAATCAGTAGAGTGGTTCTGGAATTTCTTCTCACTCTCAGAAAGGTAAAAATTCTTTTTTTATGCAAGAGAGTGTAGAAGAAGAAAATTGTATAAGTTTTCTGTAAATTTATGTTTAAAATGTAGCCAAAAATGTTATCCAGAACATTTTGTTTAGTTAGAACTTGCCTGTCTATGACCGTTTAAGCCTTATAATAAAAGGATTCTTCAGTGCGCAAAAATTAAGTGTTCTAACCAACAGCAAACAATACGAGGTAATGTAGCGCAGTCTGTTGATTAAAATGAATGTTGAAATTTCATCTGAACAGGAGAGAGATAAACTGCTAAAAGACAATACACTTCTTTCCAATTATTTTCACCACAAAATGCCATACCGCTAAAGGTCAAATGAAAACATTTGCAGTAGTAAACACAGTTTAGATTCATCTCTCTCCTTTTTCCTCTGTATCTTCTGTTTTCAGCCGATTGCCAGAATCTACAGGGAATAGCTACAGCAGCAGTTGTAACCATAGAGACGAAAACAATGCGGGACGGTTGACAAAGTGCACGGCTACAGATCTGCTGGGAAAATGAAGGGGCGGACAAACAAACGGGTCGCGAAATAAAACGAAACCTTACGTGAAAGAAAGAAAAAAAAATCGAGAGAGAGACAAAGGGCGATACACTGTTTCACTCTTAATGAACGACAGGGAAAGGCAATTCTTTCAAATGAGGATTCGCACAATATCAGGGCTCCTTTATTGTATCAACCACCCCTCTTTATAGCCTCGGCATCCTGGAGGGTATATCCCCAAATGTGACTGATTACCTATTGAAATAAATGTGTTTATTTGTACATTTCCGTTAACATAACTGATTTCCTATATACCTAGCAAAGGATACACAAATTGCCAGGTTATTGTTTATGTGCTGCTTCAGCTTGCATGGTACTCGGGTGCTTTGGGTCTGTTTGAAGTCCTTTGACCGACCTGAAACTTATTTTACTTTTCTTGTTTTTTCTTTTGTTTCCTTGGAAACCACCCAATCATTTTATTCTGTTTACCTCTTTGACTGTTAACATTTCTAGGGCTACAATTTTGTGATCAAATTGAATCCAGTTTTTCTCACACACATTTTCCCTCCATAGCGTTATTTCCATACATTCTCTTAGATAACAAGCTGCAACGTAAACCTTTCATTAGATATTACAGTGGACTAATAAATGGGCAAACAACAGCGACAATAATAAAAATACTGTTACGTAGCAGGGATGCCTTTCAATAAACGTTTAACTCCGAGGTGAAAAAAAAAAAAAAAAAAAAACTCTAGTCTCAACAGCTCGAACTGAATGCAGAAACTGATGCAGTATAACAGAGTAACGTAAACCTTGGGCGTGTCATTAGAGCGCAAAGGAAAACTATTGCGGCCACTCCAGTGTAAGTGAACTATGCATGCACCAATAGGAATGCGGCCCCATTATAAAGCGAACAGATGGCATATTTTTTCCTTCCATCACACAATCCACAGAATATTTTCCGATTTCCCTTATTTCTCTTAAAGTATTGACTCAATTTTCATACATGCTAATCGTTTTTTTCCCTGCTGTTACAACGTCCATCGTACCCTTATCTTTCCCAATTACTTCTTATGAGTGACTACATATTGAAATGAAGACAAAAGTAGAAGCAAGTTCTATTCTCGTTTGAACTAAAAATGAAGTAATTTTGATTCGAACATTACTAAATGTCCAAATGATGTAATGAGAACACAAACGCATTAATTTGAAATAGCATAGGTGATCTCCGCAGGTGATAAATCCTCCGTAATAAATAAATGAATAAAGAAATAAACTATGTAAGCAAATGATTTATATGGAATAGGAAGCTATAGTAGTAATAAATAATAATAATAATAATAATAATAATAATAATAATAATAATAATAATAATAATAATAATAATAATAATAATAATAATAATAATAATAATAATAATAATAATAATAATAATAATAATAATAATAATAATAATAATAATAATAATAATAATAATAATAATAATAATAATAATAATAATAATAATAATAATAATAATAATAATAATAATAATAATAATAATAATAATAATAATAATAATAATAATAATAATAATAATAATAATAATAATAATAATAATAATAATAATAATAATAATAATAATAATAATAATAATAATAATAATAATAATAATAATAATAATAATAATAATAATAATAATAATAATAATAATAATAATAATAATAATAATAATAATAATAATAATAATAATAATAATAATAATAATAATAATAATAATAATAATAATAATAATAATAATAATAATAATAATAATAATAATAATAATAATAATAATAATAATAATAATAATAATAATAATAATAATAATAATAATAATAATAATAATAATAATAATAATAATAATAATAATAATAATAATAATAATAATAATAATAATAATAATAATAATAATAATAATAATAATAATAATAGCAGTATTACATTACATGTAAAGTGTTATATTTTATATTATAATAGAACTGGTGACATATTGGCACTACAAGTTTATGTAAGATTTTGTGTAAGAACTTGAACTATAACGGTGGGAAATATGAACATTTTGGTAGATTGGACGTAATAAGTAGCTCAGGCAGGTAGCAGCTACTCGGCAATAGGTAGAGGCTCTAAATAACAGGTGAATGTATTTAAATCTAGGACACTGAGAATTAATAATGTGTCAATATTAACAGAATATCACAAACCGGAGGGGGAACATAATGAATTAGCTATGAATGTGCCATTGATTCAGAATTACTTGAGTAGTTTGCAGTCAGCAAATCATTTAGCTTGAGGCAATATAAACCCTTGTGTGCTGCTAGACCGATCAGTAAAAGGTTTTAATTCCGTAAACGTAACTTCCGCATTAGACAAATATTTATTTGTGTAAGGTTGTAATAGCCTGGCTTGGCATATCATAATTTAATATTTTGTTTAACTGAATTTCAGCAAATAAAGAATATACTGGTAAATAACAATGAAAGAGTTATTATTTCAAAATCACTATTATCTCTAACAAGACAAATGAGCCAGAGGCAAACAAGAATAACACACGACGGCAACAACTGTTACAATGTTCCACCAATGCTTTCCTGTTACCTTCAGTCTAGTACACCATTCTTATGGGTACATTTTTATAATGAAATGTGTAGGCTTAGAGAGAGGGGGAGAGACACTCCGTCGCACACTTAGACCTATCTACCTTTGGAACATGTTGCCTTTCGCAATGGTGTTGTGGCATACAGTCTGATTTTTAAAAGAAGATACGCGAAGGTCATCTGTTTCTTCACGTGGGTAGTCAATGTTGCCCACCTTCTCTTTCCTCGAAACATAAACAAGAGTTCCAGTTATCTCACCTCAACAAAAATATGCAGTTAATCTGTAATACCCTACTTTAAAAACAGAAATAAGTTGTTCACACATTCACAGAGTTGTAGGGTCTTCACATGTGTGAGTTCTTTTAAATAATTGTTTGCACTATGTAACTAATATTCCATACATACCGTTATTGTTGCTATACATTGTAAGTTGACATCCCCGTACTAGTAAGGCAAGTATTTCTCCATAGAAACACATATATGCGATGCACGTTATAAAATCGAACATTTATTTTCAATTATATTTATTAATACTTCAGCCAATATCTCAACTACTAAAATTCAGATTCATGTAAATACACGTAGTGCAACACACGTGGTAAGCCCACAATGGAATCTCGAGAATTGAAAAAAAAAAACTCGGTGCAAGTGCCTCGTTTTTTCAAACCTTTCCTCGTTCCGAATGCATTAATATCGCAATATACTATTACTAACGACTTTGTTAATTGACATGTTCATATCAAAGCCGCCGATATGCCGGAATTTTGACCTACAGGAAATATGCAAGCATATCTACTGACATGGGACTGTCGCTTTTGGATAAAAGGAATAAGCTGTTCATTGATAAGGAGCAAACTCTTGTCTTCCTGTTGGAAGAATTCTCTAAGAGAACAGACAAATTCTCTAGCTTGGCTATGTAATGTAACAACCCGACCGTAAGCTGGTCTTTGCCTTGCGCCATGATTCCTCGGTCCACCTCTAATCCTACCGCTACTACGTCTTGATTCCACAAAAAACGTATTTTAATTGTGTTTTAACAAAGTGGGCTAACAATACACAACTCAACTAGACAAACTGTTTCCCGCATGCAACTAGCGAGGAGTATGTGATTCACCCACTTCACCAGTGTAAGCAATCTGGCAACCTTTGTTTACAGTACCACAGCAACGACCTTCCCTTCTTACCCTTCGCGCCCTTTGCCTGATGACCTTCACGCATCTTCTTTTAAAAATCAGACTGTAAGATGTGAGTGGGTCTTAGCATCTTGACATGGGTATATATCTCAGATCCCTTTGGAGGGGACAAGATACTAAGGGTGGCCAGAACAATGAAATATGGCAGTTAACAATTTGGGACTCCCAGTGGGCCACGCCGTGGTCGAGTGGTTAGATCGCTCGACTTTTATCAAGGCGGCCCGGGTTCGATCCCAGACGACAACAAAGTGAGATTTGTGGTATACAACACTATGCTTGGGCGGGTTTTATCCGGTTTCTCTCGTCATCATTCCACCAATTGCTCCATCATCACCTTTCCTATCTTTTCATCTCGTCCTCATGCTATCATCCACATCTTTCACCCTCACACCAGACATAGGGCTGATCATCCACCCTGGTTCAGAGTTTCGATGCCTCAGACCTGACCTTAAGGGATAAATAGAAACAAGAATACCCTAACACCACGATAAGTGGTATACTGGGGATAAGGTAAAGAAGAAGAAGAGGAAGAAGAGGAGGAGGAGGAGTAGGAGGAGGAGGAGAAGGAGGAGGAGGAGAAGGAGGAGGAGGAGGAGGACTCCCCGATGATAGTTCTCCTTCTCCCTGCTCTCTTACACACGCTATTGGGACTCAGAGACTCATTGTCCGGGAATCAGAGACCGGCCCGATCTGGAAGGCGAAGCACATTCCCTGTAATGCCGAGACTACCTGCCAACACTTACCACTCCGAAACAGCCAATCAGAATGAGGGCCACTTGAAATGAGCAGAGAGGTCTAATGGAGAACCTGATATTCGGAGAAGATAATTTCCCTACTTGGCATTCACCGGGCCTTCAATATATATATATATATATATATATATATATATATATATATATATATATATTTCATGAAGGTTAGCTACGCGAATCTAGGTCCGAATTGCGAGTTGTACGCATTACCAGTGGCGCTATCTCTCTCTTCGGCAGTGATGTGAACTCCGTACAGTTGTATGTGGATATCAGATTTTTATTTGAGTTTTAAACATTAAATCACATACACAGACTGTGGAGGATAGAGAAGACTTCTAAGCCCCTAGCCGGGAACTGAACCCGAGGACGTGCGTTTTGTTCCAATTTCCTTCTCATAGATGTCCACGATGTTATCAAGGGTAGCCGCGGCTGACCGTTAGACGTTATTATCAAATGAGCAAAGTAGTTATTTTGTTTGCATGTAACGTCGCAGAGCAACATGCCTCCAGCAGCTTTTGAATCACATTCATCTGTTTATGTCGTCTCTTTTTGTGTAAACTCACACACAGAGATGATGTGCTCTGGGATATCTTATTGACCCTCTGGAAACATCACAACACAAAGACAAATTGCAGCACGACTGGAAACCAAAGGTAAATAAAAACTCTTTCGTTTTGTTTGTGCTCGAGCTCAAACAATAAATGAATGCAGTAAAACCATGTGTCACTGGATTTTAGAGGACTTAGAACTGTAAATGTCACATTGCTGGTATAATCGTAGCCGTTTCTTATTGAAAAAATCTTTATGTGCTAGACTCACAGGACGTCTCTACTCGCTGATCACAGGGCCTTATTCTTCCATCTACTTCTGGTAAACCTCATTATAAATGCACACAATAGGTTAATGCGTTTGTGGATTTTAAAAACCGCGCTATTAGGTGATGACTTTGAAAATCTGGGTCCTTTGGAAGGCCATGATAAGCAACACATAATGACTTAATACGCGAGGTGGCGCTTCGGTAACGTGTGTGACTGGCACTTGGAAGGTCGCGGGCTCGATCCTCGTTGACTATGAACTTGTGTTCTCTTTTTCCTTCGAATGTCGGAGATCTTACTTTCATGCCACGATTTCCTTTACATGATTTCCTGTGATTCCATTTCCTTATTTTTCAGAATCGTAGGGAATGGCGGTGCAGGAGTAATGGCGTGGATGCTTGCGCATTTTAATTTCTGTTGACCAAAATAGACAGGGTTGTATAGTCGCTGTCTTCACTCCGTACCAGGGGTGTTGGTGGCTGCAAAGCAGGTCCTGACACCGAGATGAGCTTTCAGCATTTCACTTCCGCGCCTCTGTGTGTCCTGTGTGCTTTTCACTCTTTGCAGCGTGAAAGAAAGCTTAGTGTATTACTGCGCTATTTCTGCTTTGATTTTGACTGCATTTTAAATTATCTGCTGCATAAGTTAGGTTTACAAAAAATGAGTGGTTTTCCTCACGTTACATTTTAAACAGGAAATTGATTGATTTGGACAGTATGGGTAGGTTCCATTACTAATTAATATTCAATACTAAATATAAAACAAATTGTCACTTTGTCCAGTTATCACTGTCACTTCACTGTTTTGAACTGCTTCAAATCTCACCTAGTTCGCACTATCACTTCATTTTCTTCGTGACGTAATGAAATACGTACGGCTAACCCCTTGTTTCAGATGTTCACTAACAAGGAAACCGAGCACAGGACCTCTCTCCAATCTCCTACAGTAACAGAATTCAGCGCAAGACAACGCAGTCGTCACAAATTCTTTTGTGGCACCAGAAGAGCATTCTCTAACTCAGTTATGCCATTCTCTGACTCGCGAGAACGCTCACTTATGTAGCCGCTAGAAACATCCACAAAATATTCAAGAATGAAAGAGAGAAGTTGGGGTAAAATAGGTTTAACCACCTGAAAATTAGAGCATTTGGAACATGTAACTAGGGAAATAATAACAAACAAACAATATTGTGCGAAATTAATGGATGCCTATGTGATGAATGCATTAATATTAAGACAGTAAGCCCCAAACCGGAAGGCGGTTGTCATAAGCTAAAAAGCGCGTGTGATAAAATTTTCTCATGCATTAAGCCCCAGTCTGAGCCTTTCAACTCAACTTCTCATGGTGGTCTAAATCAGTGTAAGTGTTCTGAGTTATTACTGAATGATGCTTGCTTGAAAATAACGTCGCAGCATAAAAATCTATATTCCGGTAACGCAGTTTTAGCTAGGCTTGGTATAATGTAATTTAGCCAAAAAAAAGAGATTGTATCAATTTCGAGGCAATTAAAATGTAATTATTTCAAAATTAGTTTTACCCATGCCCATGAACCGGCAGAAAATGTGATGCTCGGCTTATACGGTGGAAATATTACATAATTTCCACTATTCATCAAAGGTGATTGATAAAGTAATATAACGAGATTCAATATAAAAGAAATAAAATGTTTTCCAATAAAATATGCATACAAAATACTCACTTTTGACACCTTTAGATTTTGAGGGCTTCATTCTGTTCGATACACTTTTGGAAAATTTTGTTGGGGGGATTTCAATGTTGGTTGTATATTTCAGGAAAACAATAGTAAATCATGTGATCTGTGCTGTTTCCATTGATATACAAAATAATTTAAATCAAATTGAGCATCGTACATACACATTTATAAACCATTAAGTTAATGACAAGTTTTGAATTGGCTCTTTGTATGTGGCCCACGCTTCAAAGGATATCCCCAAGGTAGTCGGCGACTCCGTCAAGATTTCCTTACGGACTGCTGCGGCACTATAACGTTTGCTGAGACACGTACAGCTCAGAAATTGCTGCGAGACCAAACGACACCGTACTAGACTGCAGTATCACACTGACAAATCCCTACATAGTACCTTGTAATATCAGTACTGGATTCGTTTAACCAATCATTACATCGGAGCATCCTTCGGCCAATTAACTAGCTCTTTCTACTATACTATTTCACTCATTATGAAGCAAAATCACATGGGCAGTAACGTTTAAGAATGTCTTGGATTTCAGCAAATATCAACTTGATTAGGGGCAATTACAGCATGCAAGGCTGTGATAATTGTACTTCACTTACCTTCCTCCATATTTAAACCAACCATTATGTAGAAAACATCTAATAAATATGATAACTTTGATTCACTAATATAAGTAATTACCGTCATTATGTTCAGCCTTTAAAACAGTCTTGCACCCAATTCTGTAATACACATTTCAATGTTTTTTCTCAAACCTTTTTTTCAGTATTTGTCACTATTTAAAATAATAGAAATTTATTGTATGTGTTGAACATTTTGACCAATTACTTTCTAAATTTCACCAAAATTTCATGAGTCGTTATATACATTCTATATTTACAAAATTTTTGTTAAATATGTTCATAGCCTGATATTTATATATTAGAAAAATGACAAAATGAAATGGACTTGTCCCTCTTAAATAACATAGCATCCTTTAAGTTTTATTTTTAACCTCCAATGTGGGTTTCTTTATCATAGTCTGTTCAAGGTAAAATAAAAACCTTAGCAGGTTTTAATAAAGAGCTTGACACATGAGAGTCATTTTAATTAACGTAGCTTAATTAATTAAATCCAGAAGAAAACATTTACATCTCAGGAGCAAATTCAGGTACACACAAAATTCAAATGTTGTATGCAATAGGTATCTTATTGTGATAAAACATTCAGATCGTTCAAATGGAAATTCTGCAACTTTAGGTTCTTCTAAAGTGCATTACCTTAAACAGAATGTAAATAACAATTGTTTTCACTTTCTCTAATACATAATTAATTGGTAGATGAAGCAATGCACAGATATAAAAAATCCGACAAAAGAAAATCAACGGAAAGGTAGTTTTAGATCCGTGAGTCCAACATCATTTGTATAAAACGTCCGTGCGAGCGTCTGTGTTTGGAGCATAAACATAAAACATAGTATTAGGCGCAGTGTCTTACAACAATGTGACAGGAAGACTTTCAAAGAAATCTCCGCCCCCCTATACCAGACTAAGCTATAGCTATCTATAACCAATAACCATAAATTTGTTTTGTCAGTTGCTGTTTGTGAAGGAGCTTTAGGTTTATATATTTAGTTTCAATAATTCGTAATTAAAGGACGTTAAAATTTAATTCCTATTTTATAAGGATGTTTGTCATTTAATTTATATATTATCACCGTTCGCATTATTTCTTTAATGCCGTGCAAAGCCGGAGCTATGCATCGGCAGGAAAGAAAGAGACAGATAGTGGTGCACGCGCTGTACGCTTGCCGAGAGAGAGAGAAAGAGACAGAGGTATGTCTGCTTAGTTCCTACCCTTTCTCTTGAAGTCGTGAAAGGCCGTGAAACTTTGACATATTTCGAGAAACAATGGTTCGGGTATAAATAAGGGGCTAGGTGTGAGAACAGTGAGTTGCTAGGCAGTTGTTAATGCAGTTGCGAGTTGAGCTGTTAATCGTGTGTGTGCAGCTGTATAGTGGTTTGAAGTGTATCGCAGGTGAATTCTTTTGTATGTTATGTGTGGTGAAGCAACGAGAGACTTGGAGACTGCGTACGTGTGAGTCACGTCATTTTAGAGAATGTAAGGGTGTAGAAAGTGTCGTTTTACTTGAGACAAAGAACATTTTGAATTTCTGCAAACGAGACTTTTATAAATTATATTTTAATTAATACAATTTTAATTAAAAAAATTTAATCAATAAAATTTTAATTTATTTAGTATAAAAAGTTGCAGTATGAAACGCTTCGCTATTTGTTATTTTCTCAAAATGGCTATGTTTGCTTTCATAAAATTATCATATATATTTTAAGATATCTGCAACGCAAATAAAATGAGTGCACTGAACTTTCTGATTACTGGGCTTTGAACTTTAGGTCGTTAAAATGTAAATTTAGGTGCCTAAAATAGGTTTTATAATGTAATAAATAGTCTCTAAAAACGAAAAATAGGCTTTAAAATAATATTCTTTAAATACATGTTGTAAATCTGGAATTCGACTTTTAGAATTTAGTCATTTAAAATACTCACTTTCCGATACATTACTACTCCTAGAATTACAAGAAGTACAAATAATTAACCATAGTTAGTTATACAGGAATTTAAGCAATGAAATGTGAAAATAAACCTTTGAACATAAAAATTAAATACCAAACAAGTGAAAAATTAAAAAGTTTTACAAATCTTAAATATCAAACAAGTCAATAAATTAACAAGTTTTACAAATAATTGTCCATTAATGTCTGTAATTATTAGCCTCACAATAAATTACTAATAATTTTTCTTAATTGTCAAACAACAAGCAATGTCGTCTGTAAACACTAATTCGTAAGCTGACTTCCACCGAAGTAACAGTTGGGTATTCACACTTCGATACTAGATGGACAGGAATCTTACCATTCAAGCAGCATTGCTCTGCAAAGCTTCCACCAGTTTATCCCGTACTTTATCTCCAACAGAACCAAGAACAGCTTTGGTCCTTACTTGCATAGCATTAGGTATTTGCATATGTTCATATACAGGTTTTCCTGCTATTTCGTGATGCAATAACGTGCACAACGAAGGAGAAGTGCGACTTTAAAAATACCGGATCCCTCTAAATAACAGAATCTTCCATAACCTTCTTTGCAGACCAATGCATGCAGACTCGTCTTCTAGAATTGAAACACCGTCTTTCACTTCACAAAAGTGATCTTTGTAGTATTCTGTAGCTTTGAGCCATGTCCCCCAGCGGGTAACTACAGGTGTTGGCACCTTGATGAACATCTTTTACTGTAAAGTCACTTTTTGGCATTTTGGGCACTGTTGTCTGAAATGCTCTTCGACACGGTTAACACAATGTGCGAGGCAAGTAACGTGTGTGGTGGAAGGGTAAAACGTGTATAACGTGTATACTAATACTATTTTATTCTCATCAAGATTGTTTGGGTACAATACTTTGAGACCATCATTAACGAATTTCGCTAGCGTCTGAGAGAATTTTCTGGGCAGTTGTCTGAAACAGAACAAATGTGCTACTGTTGGAGTCTCAGAATTCCACCTTCCAACAATTAAATGTGCTATGTAGCGCCACATAATGTCCGTAGTGTCTTCCACATATAGCCAGTCGTATGTGATTCGCCTGTGTCCGAGTGAATTCTGCTCAAAGCCTCCACATATGTAACATCTGCATAATTTTACCTAATGGTGGATTTCAAGGAAATATTTGTGTTTTAATATTCTCCTAAGAAGCCTTGGAAGTGTTAATTTTCCAGTGCATTAAATGTGTCATCTACTGCGACGATTACTTGACACAGATCAGTATGAAGTTCATTTTTGTTTAAAGAATGGTTTACTGTCTGGGTTAGCTGAGACTGTTTCAGTTTTCTTTTCCGTTCAGTGTTAATCTGATGTGTAGCTCCTTGTACATGTTGAGTTAAGTGCGACTTTTTGTCACTGGTTACCTATACACACAGAAAAAACAAAAGTGGCGTAGGCAAATAAATCCGTATCTTTTACTGATTGTAATTTTATGCTATTACTAAAGATTTTGAATTTCCAGCAATATTTTAGTTGTGTAAATTTAGAATTTTGTTTTCAGAAACAGTGTCTTCAGCATGCCGGCGCCAAAACATATCAAACTGAGACTTAAAGCAGAAATTTTGTCCCAACAAATTACGCAAGAAGATACCACTATGGAAATTTATGTAGCAAACGCTCACTTAGTATAAATTTAGAAGGGAAAAGAAATAATATGTACTTTTAATTTGCTCACCTGTATACTACACGATGTACAGAATATTGTTTGTCCAACTGTGCTGAAGTCTGGAAATTCTTGAAGCCACTGACGTATCAGCGAACGTTTGAAGTTTTGACTTTCGGCATTGCACTCTCACCAAAAGCACTTTAAACGCTTAAGACACAACGTAACATTTGCAGGGAGAGGGAAGATGTGACTGACTGAAAATGCACCAAGTAGGAGGATGGGAAGCTGTACTTTCTCTTTTTTCAGGGAACGGAGTGATGGACAGTCAGTTATTGTGCAGTGCAGCCACAGCTTCCAAGCTGATATTATGGCAACCCTCAGATTGACCACAAAAGTTACGTTTATAGTCTAGTTAAAAATTAATAGACAATGCAAAATACGATTTGGAATTAAAATCATAGAGTTTTGGGAAAAAAGGGATGGGTTTTCGGCAAAAGAATGGATGCTTTAACCTAACAGAGATTAAAATGTATCATAGGCAAAATTAGGCTTCTTTTTCTCAAAATAGACATCTTCAGATGCTATTAAAACTGTAATTTTATTTATGGTTTCTTATGAAATGTGTATTTTCAAGTTTTATTGAAGTTATCGTTTAAGGATTAAGAAGGTTTTTACCTAAAATCTTAAGTCTGGTTGTTGCAGATTAACTTTTTTCAAGATACATTAGGTTAAGGTTAGAATTTTAGAAAATGTGATTGCGTTTCAAGTTTTGTACATGACTAGGAGAGGGAAAAGAGAGAGCATTAAGTATGTGAGAATGCAAATGAATAACAAGGAATACCTAAGGGTTAGCGCCACATAACTTACGTTTCTCAACAGACATACAATTTGACTGTAGCAAGATTCTATCTCATATAGTTTACATTTATATAAAAATTGATACAAAATTGATATAAGATTTATACAAAAATTAGAATGAAGAGGGTTGTTTCCAGAATATCAAATATGTGATCCTTCTACGTAACATACGCAAATGAAGTATAAACTAATCAACATACCTTATTTTACTTCTCTTTAAAGAATTACTACCTTCCACATGAGATGAATAATTTATTGTTCAAAACACTTATGTAGTGACAAAGCAAGAAGAAACATTACATTTAATGTTTACACGACGACTTAAATATTTAGTTATTTTGTGATTGTTACAGTTTTGGTACAGATATCGAAACGCTCCACTTCAGGGTATTGTCAGCCGTGGTGCAAAAGCAGGGTGCATCTAGAACTCCATCCTTGATGTGTCCATGTTAGTAGACGACTGGCACTGATGTTTGGACCTTCAGATAATGTGTTTACGATTCTCCTTTTTGATTTGCCCAGGGTAGCAGCCGGAAGAGCCTCCGATATCTGAGCATCCCGAAGAATTTCCATTTATTCCAGTAGAAGATGTCTAAGTTCCAATAATGAGCCACTGGGAGGACTCTCGTTGAAAGGAAGTCTTAGTTCTCGTTCATTCACACAAATGATCCAGAAACTCATCGCGGACCTTCATTTCTTCCAAACTTTGCTCACATGCCCCGAATTTATCAGTCCATTGATAGGCTGGAAGTCTATCTTCTGCATTTTATAAGCTTCTTATATACTTAAAAATATACTACATCTTAGCGAAGTAGGAGATAGCAAGTCCTTCAATAGTTTTCTTCATTTCACAACAAATTTATATTCAGTTTTCCTGAATGTAGAATAGTTCAGGAAGTATGTGTAGTGCGACATTTTAGAAATGTTGACAAAACAATTGTGAAACGGATTTAGACGAGGCCTACTTTGATCTGTCCTACTGGTCAGAAACTTTAGTTGTATGTTACAGAAGGCCTATGGTGAGATCTTGTTTGGGCATAAGGACAACTACCTAATTGAAGAAATGGCAGCACCACAACATAGCAATAATAAATTTAGAAAAGTGCATACATTTGACTCAGCGCTTCGAGACTAAACCGAGAATACTGTAAATAAGTGGTACATTTACAATATCGCTGCTTTAGGGCAGTTTTGGATATGTAGTCTTCCAAACTAAAAAGTTTGACCAGGTTTCTGACATAACCGTAACAAAAAACCAAACAGAAAACTTCTGCGTTTCTCTTCAAACGATTCGTAAACGTAGTAATTTCACATTAATGCAAACCTATATTAAATACAGCAGTTATTTAAAAGCCAGCCTAATAGGAACTTAAGATAAACATACACTTCAGAGATTATAAGCTACAGATACATCCTACTCACGTCTCCTCCAACTGAAAGGAGCGTCAAAATCAAGTTTGTTATTTATTGTTATTATTATTATTATTATTATTATTATTATTATTATTATTATTATTATTATTATTATTATTATTATTATTATTATTATTATTATTATTATTATTATTATTATTATTATTATTATTATTATTATTATTATTATTATTATTATTATTATTATTATTATTATTATTATTATTATTATTATTATTATTATTATTATTATTATTATTATTATTATTATTATTATTATTATTATTATTATTATTATTATTATTATTATTATTATTATTATTATTATTATTATTATTATTATTATTATTATTATTATTATTATTATTATTATTATTATTATTATTATTATTATTATTATTATTATTATTATTATTATTATTATTATTATTATTATTATTATTATTATTATTATTATTATTATTATTATTATTATTATTATTATTATTATTATTACTATTATTATTATTACTATTATTATTATTACTATTATTATTATTACTATTACTATTACTATTACTATTACTATTACTATTACTATTACTATTACTATTATTATTATTATTATTATTATTATTACTATTATTATTATTATTATTATTATTATTATTATTATTATTATTATTATTATTATTATTATTATTATTATTATTATTATTATTATTATTATTATTATTATTATTATTATTATTATTATTATTATTATTATTATTATTATTATTATTATTATTATTATTATTATTATTATTATTATTATTATTATTATTATTATTATTATTATTATTATTATTATTATTATTATTATTATTATTATTATTATTATTATTATTATTATTATTATTATTATTATTATTATTATTATTATTATTATTATTATTATTATTATTATTATTATTATTATTATTATTATTATTATTATTATTATTATTATTATTATTATTATTATTATTATTATTATTATTATTATTATTATTATTATTATTATTATTATTATTATTATTATTATTATTATTATTATTATTATTATTATTATTATTATTATTATTATTATTATTATTATTATTATTATTTATTGTTTCTATTATTGCTATTTTAATTTTTTCTCTTCCTTTTTTGCGTCAACGCATTCTATTTCTCCACTGGATTGCCTTCGCTATACTGTCCCTCGTGGTATACGTTTCACGAAAGTTTGTATGATCTCTCACCCTCTCCATGTAAGCGTGCATCAGACATTTACCATGTGATAAGCTAATATTTAAGAAATAAAATAGGCAGTATCATTTCATTCATATGTCTGGAGTGCAAGCTGAGTCTGATTGAATTAAAATATTTTTTACTTTCGGAAAGGAAACCGGAGAAAGAAAATCCGTGGAAAGGCCTGAGAATGTAGACCTTGTGGTAATGTTTGCATATGATGCAGTGAACAGTAACCTCATTTTTTCACGGTAACTTCTGTTACCTCGTGTGTCAGTGTAAGACATTTGAATTCGATACATGGGCAACGTTACTTATGAGATGATACAGGAAATCATGATGTGCTTGTGTGTTCTAAAGGTGTGTACCTGCATTTACAAAAAACCACGCCGCTGGTAAAACGGCCATCAATTAGTAGCAAATATATTAGATTTCACAGAAACAAACCTCACAGGAGTTGCGTACGGTGTTCCCACAGCGGAATCGCCAGGGCGCATGCGCGTGTGATATTACTGCTTCAGATATTTAAATATTTATTGTGGCCAACATATGCGTTTGTTCCAGAACGGCAACTCAAAAGCTGTTTATGGTGTAACTTGTCACCGGGTGGTACGATAAATAACTGCCCTAATTCCCAGTTTGGTATCATAAACTGAGACTTTTAGACTTCTAAAATTAAGTGCTTGACAGAAATATGTACCAGACGTTTGGAATTTAATTGTAACACAAAACACTAGTTTATATCTTCCTTCAATAATGATACCGTATTAATACATTGGAGAAAGAGTCGACGTGTTCACCCATTTGATGTCCAGATGGTTCTTTTGTCTACATATTGTTAATAATTGATAACAGTTTGTGCAGTTTTCTTGGTCTGGAAAGAGCTTTATATAACAATTCCCTATTACCTCTGACAAAAGTAAATTATATTCTTGTAGCAATCAGCCATTTCCGATCAGCCATTGTTTTTTATGGGTTTGAGTTTAATAAAGCTTCTATCTTTCTCAAATAGGGTGCCGCTGTTCACTCTTTCGCTCTCTGGTCGTGCAAGAAAACTGGAATTACAAAGCCATCACGTAGTAGCCATCTCAGAAGCCTTCAATATTTCTCTATTCCGACCGTATCCACAAGGAAATAAGTAGAAAAAAACGTATTTTATTTGTATCTTAATTAACACGAAGATAGAATAATACCCTTTTATATGAATGGTCAGTTAGTGGTCATGTGAATGTAGTTCTTCTGAGTTTTATGAAGGATTGAATATAAAAGAACGACGCGCATTTTAACGATCCTCAGATTTATCCGCAGTTCCTCTGCACGTCTGTTTAATTGAGTATGTTGGCTTCTAATGAGAAAGAGAAGGAAGTATATTATATTTTTAATTGCCATTTTAATTATTCCTTGGGCGGAGGCTGAGTATTTTAATTGAGTTTTTTTCCCTACCACGTAGCGCTGTTACTGAGTCACCATTTCTGTCGCAGCCTGTTGCGAAATATTTGCAATGGATATCTAATCTCCCGCGATATCTTGCTCTAATCGGATAAGCCAGACTTGTCATCGGTACACAACAGGCATGTATTTTGCGCCTTCTATTTGAAACATTTAAACAATAAATCGTTAACTGCTTGCATGCGGTAGACAGAAGTACATACACAGCAGGTATAGGCATTGTCTAACCATCGAAGAATACGAGCGGGGTCTGAGATATGAGAGGCGGTTTAACTGTTAATCTGTTCAAGTAGTCAGTTTGGCTACTTACTATAACATATGTGTATGCGAATAACTTATTCTGCCATATCAAATATTTGTACATCCTCTCAAGGGAATGTTGTGTAAGGTATGTGGCATTAACTCTAATGTGTTCTGAGAAAGATTTCTGCTAGAGTTTCGACATATCAAGAAGTGTCAGATGATCCACGCTAGGTTAACTATTACAAGAGATCAAAGCCTTGTTTATATGTTGAAACTCTAACACCAGTCTTTCTCAGAAAACGCTAGAGTTAGTGATACCAAACACACTGCCTACAGCCACATTCTCGTCAGATGAATACAATAGCTAATGTACATATGAGATATACGTATGTCATCAACAGCATCATAATTTACCACGTAGCACTGTTCCTTCCTACCTCTTCAGAGAGTAGACAGCCCCTCATATTAATTAGAGCCAACTGAAAAATTCACTGCCATGGCCGGGATTTGAACCGCGGGTTTACTGGTTTCCGTCCAGTTCCACCCATATACCGGAGTAATGTATTTAAAAGGATTAATTCTTTAAGGATTAATTCCTCAATATGAATTTACATAAAAAAAGCCCCTCATATATTTTCTTGTCAGAGGCCTAACTGTTATAGTATTTCATATTTAACTGATAACAGTGTGTACTGTATATGATATGAGCATGCATAACACGATGGGTGGCAGGAAATGTTTACGTAGCGAATTTCCATATCTTGCCTACTTCGGGTGGGCACACTGTACAATACGCAAATAAATCCTAATCAACTGGCTACGTGACGTCACACGGTTAGCCTTTTAAACTTCAATATATATTTAATCGCTTTTAGGTCTGCCCGTTCGTTATGTAATTGTTTTACAATTATCTAACATATATTTTACAGTGGGTCTTCCTCATTATCCCTTATAATTATAATTTTGTACAGTCCCAAGTGGTGATGCACCCCAAAAAGGAAGTGAACCATCAGAGGATGTCTGGCTTCCATAAACGCTCCCCCAGAGTCCTGAAAATCTTCCAGTCCTCTTCTGGAACTTACCAAACCTCCAGGTTCGATTCCTAGCTGGAGTGTGGATATTGCTCTATGTGTTCGTACGAAAATATGTTAATTGCGACGAAAACTCAACCTAACCAAAAAAGTTTAAAGAGTAAAGGCATCGTCAATTTTATCAGATAAACCAGCTATATGACCATATCAGTTAAAAACTATTGTGTAAATAAACACAAAAACATGCTCTGAAAAATCTGTGCCTCCTATACGCAACCTTTAGCTGTAATACAATCAACGATTCAAATGGTCGAGTGTTGTTTAAAGTATATACAGTAGATGAATTAATAAGCATTTGCAACTTCACCTAGGTCTCGTGGTTAGAAATAACACAAAAAGTGAATAGTTTTCACATAATAAACAAACGCATAACATATAGATACTACAAATTAGAAGTGAAGCTGGTTAATATGCAGATTTTGTACTCCTAGACCACAATTATAATCTGTTATAATCAGGCAATACTATCTATTCAGTTGTTAATTAAAAATATTGGTTAACTGATTTCTAATGTTAGCACTTTACTCTCTTTGTAGAGTAGACGTACTTCCACAAAATCCCTGGCAATGGCAACGACTCCAGTATGCGAGCCGTCCCGCCGTCAGATGCGCAAACGTGTATGCGCGAAAGTCAATATGTTGTTGGTTACAGACAAGTAAAGTACTGCACGGTACCAAGCTCTGTGTGGTTGCAGGGGAAGTCGGCATAAGGGAGAAGGGGGATAGGCAGATGCTTGCATAAACAGAAATTATCTCGTGACATTGTTGTTGTGAAGTAGACGATGATTTGTATGACATCACAGAACTTCCCCAATTCCCTTAGAGTAGTGCACCAACATCACAACTATCACTCCCAATGAGCTGGATGAGACTTGCTTCTAAGCTTAGCTACCGTAATGCCCGATATCACCAACATATGTTAAAATCAATTTTAACAAATGTAACGTAACAATTGTTACAGCGTTAACAAAACTGTTAAAATTATTGCATTTCACCAACTTGTTTTCTGAAAATGTTAACAAGCACGTTTTAATGCCGAGAGAGTTGGAAGTATTACAGATATAGAAGGATGTGGGTTAATCGTATTATTTTCTCCACGTACTGCGATGCACTTTTGTTTTTATTTTTGTTTACACAAAGCTGAAAAAATGGCGGGTGAATAAAATCAGAAAAGCCACGGGACAAATTTCTCACTAAGCGAGAAAGAATTGTTAGTTGAATTAATAACTATATATAAGGATATTGTGGAAAATAAAAGGATGGATGCGGTAAATGTGAAAGAGAAAGATGTGGCGTGAGAAAAAACAATTGGAAGTGAGTTTAATTCGAAGGCAAATCTCACAAGCAGAAGTACGAAACAACTTCATCTGTATTACTAAATTTAAAACGAGGTGCGAAGGACAGAAGTGACAAGAGACTTGAACGTTTCCAGACAGGAGGTGGACAGTGTATTATCCACGAAATTCAGTGAATTATAAAATTGCATACTTTAAGCCAAGGTGAGATCGGCATATTCCTATTCAGGCATGCTCTAACCTCTATTGTACTTCCTTAGTAACCTTCATAATGACATGTTTCGACAGTCTATACCTCCGTACAAAATCGTCGGCTGATGGCTCCTCAAAATCTTTTCTCCTCATAGCCTATTCTCTATTAGGAATTTCATTTATACGGTGTAAATACATCAAATCGACATTAACAGGTGCGTTCCAGCCCGCCATCTTGCCACTTCTACAATTGATAACGACTTAACAACAGAAATATAGCTTGTTAGTTTAACAAAAGGTTTAACTCGAGTATTAAGCTAAAACACATGTCGGTGTAATGCAATTTTTTATAAGTATTGCTTAATACGAAAGTGGTCTGAAAGGTTTCCGACCTCAATATAAAGATGGCAGCACTCGTAAATAAAAGCTAGCGAATTTCGTTGTTCATCTGTTAGCAGTTACTCGCAGTTACACTCCATGTCGGACGCTCAGTTGTTATGTAACAGTCGTTTGAGTGAGCTTATGTGAGAGCTTTTAAGAAGTGGACAAAATCCATTATCGAACTGTCATTAAACATTTGTTTTTGAAAGGCAATACGCCCAGTCAAATCAATGATGAGTTGGATTCTGTGTATGGGGACTCTGCACCATCATTTACCACAGTGCAATTTTGGGCAGCTGAATTTAAACCTGGCCGTAAGAACTTGAGAGGCGATGAACGTTCGGGACGTCCAAAAACTACAACCTCCGACGAAAACATCGCCAAAGTTCACCAAATGGTGCTAGACAGCCGCTGAATTAAAGTGAAAGAGATAGCAGAGGCTATGAACGTGTCAAAAGAATGTGTTTGTCAGATATTACACCAACATTTAGACATGATAAAGCTGTCAGCGCGTTGGGTGCCGCACTTGCTCACGTTAGACCAAAAACGTGTTCGAATAAACATTTCCAACGCTCTGCTGACGCAGTTTAGGTGCATTAAATCTGAGTTTTGGCGCTGTTTAATTACTGTAAATGAAACTTGAATACAACGTTATACGCCCGAAACAAAAGTACGGTCCAAACAGTGGACTGCAAAGGGTGAACAAGCTGCAAAAGGAAAGCAAAAACTGTTTTTTTTTCGGCTGGAAAAGTGATTGCGAATGTTTTTTGGGATAGTCATGGAGTTATTTTAATCGGTTATCTTCAAAAAGGAAAAACCACTTCAGGAGCATACTTCGCATCATTACCTGACAAGCTGAAGACAGAACTTGCGGAAAAACATTTGCTGAAAAACAAAACCCCCTTTTCACCAAGACAACCTCACAACTCAGCTGTTGCAATAGCAAAAATCCAAGAATTACGGCTTAAACTGCTTGACCATCCGCCTTACTCACCAGATCTAGCTCCAAGCGAATTCTTTTTGTTCCCTCATCGGAAAATTACGCTCGGAGGACAGAGATTTTCGTCAAATGAAGAGCCAATCACTTTCGTGAACAATTATTTTGCAGACATAAACGCCGTGTACTATTTGGACGGGTTACAAGGATGGAAGCATCGCTGGGAGAAGCATGTAGAGTTACAAGAAGACTATGTCCAAATTAAAAAAAAAAAATTAATGAAATGTCTTGTACAATTTTAGGTCGGAAACTTTTCAGACCACCCTCGTAGACAGCCGTGTTAAGTCGTAAAATCTGTTGGTGAAATCGGACATTAATGCAGATACTTAGGGAGGCAAGGTTACTCTTCAATTGTTTAGGTTCCCAAATAATGAAGTAAAGCACACTATAAATAGACGAAAAGTAAAGCAAAGCTTTCTTGCGTGAGAATATATACAAATGCATATATTGCTTTGAATTAAGTATGCACGGCTCTCATCTTATTTTAATTATTCTGTGGAGTAGCAACAACTCTTTTCTATTCCATGTCATTGAAAGCTGTACTTCTCTGTACGAAGAATTAGTGTGTACTTGTTGACAGGGGGATTTTGAAGAGTATGTGATTTTAAATAATTGTCGATAGCTTACGTAATACAGTGCGTTACAGATAAGCAGTAGGAAAAGCAAACATATGGATATTGTTGAGTTTTGGTCTGCACGTATTAAAACAAAAATGTTTTCTGCAATGAATTGTCTGTGCTTTTAAGTTGGAATATTTTTATCGAGATCGAGACTGTACCGAGTTAAGTGACGATCGTAAGAGATTCAGGTACACTTCGTAGTAGTCTCAAAGAGCAGTGACCTCCTTCGTTGCTAAGAGCTAACTGGTGTAACATCAGAAAGACGCGTGTCAACGTGGAGTTTTCATTAACTTGCAGGAACTGCCGCAACGCACTGGGTTCATTTCATTGATCCGAGGCACGAGAGACAGAGAGCCTGCCTGCACCCACCAGAATCATGGATAACATAATACATGCATTAACGAGCGAAACCGCAGTTTATAAAGAAATTAAATTGAAAGAAATACTTTCTGTATCAATGTGTGTATTCCTAAAATTCGCATCTTTTACTTCATGTTCTTATGGTCTTAGAGAAGTGTCTAGTGTCTACTATCGGCCTTCCCCAGGGCTTAGAGACCACACTCCAGTTTGCGGTAGCTTCAGTTTAACATTTCTACCACTAAGTTCCCATTATGGTTACAGAAACGATTATTAAAACCTTTTTAACTCCTTTCCTGTCTGTTTGTTTTCTTTTTCGGTCCAAATCCTGCATTCGATTTTAAGTAAATTAATTTCACAATGAGCTAGACACTTGTAACAATGATCAGAGGTGGACTACAATGCAATATTAACTCCCTTTCTAGAAAATCCCCTACTTTAAACTGCACTTTAGATGGACACATTTTTGAATATTTTCATTTCTTCAAAAACGATCCTAACAATTTTGATTAAAATACTATACCTTTCAGATATTTTCATGACAAATAAAATGCATACCTTGACTTTTAGAGTAATAGAACCTGTGATTCTGAATAACCTTTCTATAACTGGCAAACCGTGAAAATCACACATAATCATATCCTACAGAAAAAGTGTAAACTGTTTAACGTACGCAATTTATGTCAGAGTCATAAAACACAAAATTTTCCTTTATGCATTAAAGGAAATGAATCCTTGTAGAGGCGCAGCCTTCTAGAGCGCGACAGCTGGGACTCCCTGATGTTCCCTGGTTCGATCTCACCCACAGACGATCCAACACATACATGTTTCCAGTGTTCACTTTGCTGGACTCTTATTAGGAAATGGGGGTATCACTCAAAATCTTTAGGTCGAGGGGAAAAGGCCGTGGCTAAGTGGTTAGATCGCTCACCCCTCACCAAGGTGGCCCGGGTTCGATCCCAGGTGACCACAAAGTGAGATTTGTGGTGGAAAACATGGCGCAGGGGCGGGTTTTCTCCGGGATGTCCGGCTTCCCCCACCATCTCAATCAACCAATTGCTCCATCGTCATCACATATATCATCAGTGTCACCGCCTGCGGTGCCATATGTAATAAAAGCGACCGTTAAACGTTACACACACATACACACATTTTTGATGGCCAATGGATCTCTATTTCTCACATTTACTACTACTACTACTACTACTACTACTACTACTACTACTACTACTACTACTACTACTACTACTACTACTACTACTACTACTACTACTACAGTTACTGCTAGAGGAAGTGAACATAGAATAAAATGTCGAGTAAATTTCAAAATTTCTCCTACGTGAGTTGGGCATTGGATTGCAAACACATGGAGAGAGAGAGAGAGAGAGAGAGAGAGAGAGAGAGAGAGAGAGAGAGAGAGAGAGAGAGAGAGAGAGAGAGAGAGAGAGAGAGAGAGAGAGAGAGAGAGAGAAAGAGAGAGAGAGTATGGTGACTATATCAAACTGTTCCAGGTGAGACATTAATGCCCAACTGTTTCTCCGTCATGGATTTACCACCACAATTTATTTTTAAATAATTATGTAAATAAAAGGAAAGCTACTTGTTAATAATTATTTAATAAAACCTTTCAATGTAACAAGTTTTTAAAAATGAACCAGAAGCTATAAAATTACTTCTGTTAGCTCCATACTGATTCCTAATTCCATACAAATTATCCTGCCAATTTCTGATATCGAACCTTTAATAGCAAGAATACACCTGTAAGACTTAGAAAGAGGACCATGGAATTCATGCAATGGATAATTCGTTGCGTAGATAGTTAACCTAAGTGCTAAAATATTTATTGCACTGCAAAATAATATCAACAATCATTTGGGATTTCGCAACGACAGCTACCACCTAATTTACTCACTAATAAGGAGCCCGTTCCACTACGGAGCTGTCTAGATTGGACGATAAACGACCTGTCGAACAAGCAGCCCCCTGTTGTCAATAGGGAGTGCAAGCATCCGGGCCATTTGTCCAGTATTCCATACAACACGAAACCTAGAAATACTCCTGAAATATGAGAAAGAAGTGAAGTGCAAGGAAAGTTATGGAGAGGAGATCTCGCTATGTGAGAAACCATCAAATAATTCACTGAGCGACTAGGGAAATGCAACAAAAACGTAAAGATCAGAGTAGGCGGATCAACGAGAATTAAACCCTGGACATTTCAATTATGAGTACTACACTTTATTGCAAAGCCAAATCACTTAGTCTTCGCTTGGTGGCTTCAGAGATATCAGGTTTCAGTACTAATTTCCATATGTTAGGATAGTATGTTTTTAGTAAAGTGCACTCGCACACAGACATGGACCTTCTTTCAGAAACGCCCCCTTTGGACGTTTGAATAAAAAATTACGTATGTGTGGGTTAGAAAGTAAAACTATATCACCATTTTTTAGGTAAGGAACATAAATTCTTTAAAGTTCTGTGAAATTTCTAAAATCGGTATTCTGTTCATTTCGGTGGAAATTTTAATCTATGATATTCCAAATTTATGGACATTTCAAAATAATTGCTACAGTCTAAAATTACTCTTACCAGCTTGATAATTCACCTCTAAGAATTTTTAGTTTTTTAAAAAGAAACATTTAATAATACATTAACAATAATATCTCCTTAATTATACTTGTTTGACAGATATAAATATTTAATATAAGATTTCAAGTTTTTCATTAAAGCTACACAATATCAATATTGTTGATCAATAATATAGAACTGAATGTTATAAAACATCATCTTAGTTTTTTTATTCACAAGAAGCCAGCTAGATTAAATTTATTTATATTGAAAAGCACATCCGGTGGAACAATTTGAAAAGAGAATTTACCCATAAATGAAAATTCTAGAAAAGAGACTAAAATTATAATGTTTAAATAACATGGTGCCTGACTTTGTGCTGTTTATAATGTATTTATTCCACATGCAGGCTCTACTTTGTCTTTTCATGCTCTGCTTTAGTTGGTATTGAAATTTCTGGGCTTCTCTTGAATGGTTTGTTCATTATAATATTGTTAAGGCTTGACGTTTTAACTGCAAGTTTCTAGGAAGTTTGGTGTCAGGCAACCATTTCATCTGCTATAACGTGACATGCTTTAAAATATTATATGGTTATATTTTATGGTTAAGTAAAATATTATAGTGTTTCCCCTTTTTAATGTAATTATGGCTGTCCCTAAATTAATTTAAAGGCAAATGTTCAAAGGAAATACTTAGTTTTACTATTACTTTTAGTTAAAAATAATGGAGATGTTTATTGATTCATTGTGAAGTAGTTCATTATCTACGTGTTGCTAAAATCTACAAATGTCTGTGATGTAGAACGGAGTATATCCGTGCAAAGTTTGCAAACACAACAGGGCTGCGGGTTGCTATAATGATGCGGGTGTTTTGTTTCGAGACATGCTCTTTAAGAACCACTCTCGCTAGCTATTTGCAGTTTTCTCGCCGACACTTAACACCTATCGATCCGTTTTTGCACGTGTTTAGAAGTGATCTTTGTACTGAAACAGCGTAGCGTTGTTACCGATTCTTATACTCTGTTCCTCTCTCGACAATGTGGCTATAAGGAATGGCATGTTTTGTAAGAGGCCACCTTATTAATACTTTGAAACCTTAAGCGCAATCTCTCTCAGAAATTGCTGGAGTTGCTGATGTCAAACGTATTCCTTAACTTCTCGTGAGAGGAACACAATAAATGTCTGTACTGTCTGTCCACCACAAGAAGGCAAGCAGGGCATGAAGAGGGAGAGGAGCTTTAAGTATTTATCTGCTCTGTTAGTTGATCTGTTTAATGAGTGTATGAGAGTACATATGAGTCATTCATGTTGCTAGATCTGATGCCCATTTCAGTAACTGCAGTGAAGGCTATTTGCATGGGTGAATTATGTCACTATATTTTACATGAACCTAGCATTCTTATCATATTCAGACGGCGGGCATAAACATCACGCGGAAAGCAAAAGTAATTACCTTACCAAATCCTCTGCCTTGCCTTCTTGAGACAGTAGGTACTGCATCACATGACATCTTCTTGAACTGTCATGTGCTACCATTCTCCCCCTGCTTTCCAGATAGGAAAATACTTCTTAAACATTTTCTGTCAGTAGTCCACATAGCCTCCAAATTTCATAGAAAAACATTTAATTAACTCTCAGTTTTAGGAAACATTCAGTGCTCACAATAATAATTACGTATGTCAAACAAAGTATGAAAGCAAGAAACAAAACTGAAAAATAAAGTTACAAAGCCGGAAACCACAGATCGTCGTTCTAAGCGCCGTTACTCTAACCACGGAGCTATCATGGCAATATGCCTACACATTGAATTCCCAAACTGACTCGCATTTTTTCTGTGGACCACAAGATTATTTCAAATCCATCTTTGAATTTACGTACCCCAAGGGCGACTTATAATAGTAAACACTTAAAACCCCAAATTTTATTGATATTAACTAAATGATTACCATTTATAACGTGAATCAATTAATGATTACTTGATTGTGCTAAACATGTTAAGTGGCCATAGTTTAAAGGAAGAATCAGGACTGAAACATTTAATATCATACCAAAGTGTATCTCATATTAATAACTTGTGTACTAGATCCAAGAAAAAGCTAATTGCAAAAAAAGAAAAGAAATATATATATATGGTAGAAAGGCAGTAGTATTAAAATTAATACCCTAAAGATAAGAATAATGAACGCTGAAGCTTTTTCTTACCACTATTCACGTATCAAAACTACACCGACCATGATAAGAAAAACCCCTATGTGACATCTCAGATGCAACCAAAGAAAGTCATGCACAGCTTGTGTAAAACGTCGTGAAACACCATACGCGCAAAAGAGGAGAAATGGGGAAAAGGTGTGAAAGTGATGGGGTTCTGAGTACTGGAAGTGTTATCAGAAGGTTACATGTACTCTCTGACCAGCACAAGAAGGAAAGGCTGAGGAATGTGTAACGTAATCACAGTGTGTTTATGCTCACCTTCTGGATATGATATGGATGCTAAGTTCACAGTGTCGTCACACAATTCACTAATGCATAGTATCTACCATAGCAGTTACCGAAACATGCATTAGATCTGGCAGCATGGATGACTAATAGGCACTCTCATACACTCATTTTGTAGTAAACAGATGCACTAACAGAGCACATAAACAGTTCAAGCTCCTCTCCCCTTCATTCCCCACTTGCCTTCTTGTGATGGGCAGACAGTACAATACAGCATACCTATTACACTAATAATAGGGATACATTGACCCCCAGATACTTCTCTTATGATACAATTGGGCTGGCCAGTGCTATTGCAAATCTTGCTTCAGGAATGTCAGAACGTTCTACAGAAACGGTATAATAACGAGAAATATATGAATGTGGAAATATTCAAAGTAATAATAAAGAAGTTGGCAGAAATGGTTACTCCATAAAAAGATTTATTTGACATAAATTGTGTTATTAAAAAGTTTTGAATTTTTATGTAGTAAGAATTTGTTTATTTCTTATGGTTTACCACTATGGAAAAGTCATTCACAATGAAGAGTGAGCACTTCAAGAGCTGTACTCAAGATACATAAGTAATTTTTCATGAAAATGTCATAAACATATGGTATTCTATTAAAATAACTCCAGAGGGATTTTTGAGAACTGAACTAATCCACAAAAAAAAAAAAAAAATTCTATTCAAAGGTTATTTTGCAGTTTTTGCCGTCTGTTTTTCGACAGACACAAACACATAGACTCGCACGCACAGATATTTTTCTAGATTGGTTTATTTGGGAAGTGGAACTCATGATGCAATTCATGTTTCAAAGCAATAGAAGTGTTATTGCAGAATTTTTGTATGGTATACAATACTGCCTCTACCTAATGTTTATGCAGATAAAGTAAAAGGCTCAATAAAAGCTGACAATATAATACACTTTCCCTTAAAAGCATTCACTGTACTGTCAGTTAGTGAAAGACAGTTCGATATGAACAAAATGGAGCAATCCCAATGATGTGCAGAACCACCGTGCTATTCCTTTTGGATGTATTACGTGCACCAGACTCCCTCCCATTCTAGCCAGGATCAATGCAACGGGTTTTCATCCACTCTTTTGCTAACCTCAATATTTCTCTCTAGGGACCATTCGGAGTCTAGGAACTAGACAGCAGACATATCAAAATCTCTCGTATCTATTAATGAAAGACAGAGGAAGCAACTATATATTCCATAGATTGTATTGCTTTGTTGATTTTTATTTTGTGAAAGAAACG
Source organism: Mantis religiosa (assembly GCA_030765055.1). Classification (NCBI taxonomy): domain Eukaryota; kingdom Metazoa; phylum Arthropoda; class Insecta; order Mantodea; family Mantidae; genus Mantis; species Mantis religiosa. The sequence goes on along the minus strand of CM060948.1, from coordinate 241,368,056 downwards.
TGTAATTTAGCAATGAAGATGATAATTGACATAGTACATAAGTAATAACCGAGGTAGGTGGCACCACTCGTTCAATCCCCGACAACAGCACATGCGTCCGCGTTGGCAGGCGAATGCTGAGGTGATTTCTATTCTACCACCCGTCCCTCATTTTCTGTAAACTACGTTGCTCTCATTGTGATCAATTCAACGGTTGTGGTTCCAGACGACGATGTTTGTCGGGTTGTGGCTGTGTAGTGGTTGGAGGCATTCCTTCCCAGACGTCGGTCGGAACTACTGATCAGAAACCGACTGCGATTGGGCCTCGCGAGGGGAGACCTGAGAGTTAAAGGCTTCTGTGTGGGGTCGGAAGGTACAGATGGGTTCCAATTGGAAAATTTAGGCACTAACTCAATCCTTGCGCCCGTGGTGATTTTGATTGTATCGCTCTTCAGGTCTTTCCATTCATCCCTTCCATCCTGGACTCTGTAGCAAAGTAGGGTTTATTACGTTCTTTATCATGCATTTACAAGAAACATTGTATGCCACTCAAAAATTTAATATTAAGTTTTCTCCGGAAATACATATTTTGACAATCTATAAATTCAAAAACGACATTTTTATAAAATGGTTTGGTTGTATATATCTGTGCGTGCATACGTGTGAACAGCATAATTTAAGAACAAAAAGTCAGTTAATTTCCAAAAGTTAGTATTTAAGTACAGCACTTAACAAAGTTGCAACAGTAAAATGTTCAAAAAAATATCCCACACCAGGACTACCATTCACATAGAAAGTGCTCTAAAATTTTTATTTTTTCAAAATAAATCTTATAGGTAATTTTGAGCAAATTATTACATGTTTAAGATATTTTCATGACAAACGAAATCTAAATCTTAAATTATCTGAGAATAGTCCTGAATTGCTATTCATTCGGAATGTATTTTACATAACTTTTAAATTGTAAGAGATAGACAATGTCTGATTAGACAAAAATGTAGATGCCATTAAAGCACACAAAATACTTCAAATGCATTTTTTTGGTGAGAAGTAAACCAGTTCTGGTGTCTTGCGCCGTGGCATATTAACATACAGTGCGTATACCACATTCATTGCGAATGTGGCATTGTACATAGGTTAAGTTGTCATGACTTGATTCTCAGCCATGGAAACTGCCCGGGATTAATCCCATCCTTAGGGGTGCGGAATTTAAGTCCCAGGTATAGGACTGGCGTCTACTCAGCATCGTGAGGAAATTGAGGAGCTACACTAGGTAGCGACCCTGGTTGCGTAAAGCGAACTTTCCGGCTGGGGGTGCCGAGATGGTCGTCACATCTGCTCTCCGTATCGGCTAGATGATCGCAAACCTCTAATTTGGCTGACAGTAAGGTTGGCATGCTTTGGCCCACTTTCGCTATTACGTATTTGAAACCAATTTGGAAATCCTTCTTAGCTTTTTTCTCCCTCTCTCCCCCTCACCTTCTCTTTCTCTTGCCATGTAAGACAATGGAATTTGAAAATCACCAAACAGTGATCCTCCTCTAAATGACTTGACTATCGTTCAAGTCTACAGGGAAGTTGACATTGAAATAATAACAGCAAAACTTATTTCCTTTAGAATATAAAGCAGATAGACGAACAAGCATATTTAAAGGCATTTTCTCCATATTCTGCAGTAATATAATAATAATAATAATAATAATAATAATAATAATAATAATAATAATAATAATAATAATAATAATAATAATAATAATAATAATAATAATAATAATAATAATAATAATAATAATAATAATAATAATAATAATAATAATAATAATAATAATAATAATAATAATAATAATAATAGTAATAGTAATAATAATAGTAATAATAATAATAATAATAATAATAGTAATAGTAATAATAATAGTAATAATAGTGATAATAATAATAATAATAATAGTAATAATAATAGTAATAATAATAATAATAATAATAATAATAATAATAATAATAATAATAATAATAATAATAATAATAATAATAATAATAATAATAATAATAATAATAATAATAATAATAATAATAATAATAATAATAATAATAATAATAATAATAATAATAATAATAATAATAATAATAATAATAATAATAATAATAATAATAATAATAATAATAATAATAATAATAATAATAATAATAATAATAATAATAATAATAATAATAATAATAATAATAATAATAATAATAATAATAATAATAATAATAATAATAATAATAATAATAATAATAATAATAATAATAATAATAATAATAATAATAATAATAATAATAATAATAATAATAATAATAATAATAATAATAATAATAATAATAATAATAATAATAATAATAATAATAATAATAATAATAATAATAATAATAATAATAATAATAATAATAATAATAATAATAATAATAATAATAATAATAATAATAATAATAATAATAATAATAATAATAATAATAATAATAATAATAATAATAATAATAATAATAATAATAATAATAATAATAATAATAATAATAATAATAATAATAATAATAATAATAATAATAATAATAATAATAATAATAATAATAATAATAATAATAATAATAATAATAATAATAATAATAATAATAATAATAATAATAATAATAATAATAATAATAATAATAATAATTGTACACAAACTCACCTCGGTTCTCTTAAAGCAGTGGGGCTGTCCATCATAGTAAATACTTCTACAGTGTGTTTGTTATTTGTCACTGGGGGTGCTGCAGCAGAAGAGACGCTGCCGCCATATTGGGGATTCTGTTGCCGTCTTGAATATTAAAATACTAGCGCTTAGGTTTATCATGTAAATTATAATTACAATAATCGCATACCTTTGTCAAAGAAGGTATTGGAAATAATGTTCTTGTGCAGCCATGCATGATTCACACCTTCGAAGAAAATTGTTGGCGCACATTAATTTACCTTCTGAAATTACAGTAATTTTTCTTCCATGTTGTCTATCGTTGAAATTACTTAGGAAAATTTTTGAAGATATGGTCATCAATAAAGCACTATGGCCACCGGGATCCCCAAAACTTACGGTATGCGATTTTTATTTATGGGGGAACTTCAAAAATAAAGTGTATTGGAACAACCCTCATACGTTGCAAGAGGTGAAAGGCAATATCAGAGGTGAAATTTTTGCCATTTCAGACGAAGAATTAATGCTTGTCAACAGAATATTTCTTCGAAGGTGTTAAACATGCGTGCCAGCACAAGTACATCATTTCCAAAACCTTCTGTATGTGGTAAGTAAGTGATTATTGTATTTATAATTTGCAGGATAAACCTAAGCGCTAGAATGATAAACATTCAAGGCACAGCAGTGTGCCTTCTGTTGCAGCACTAAACGCGCGCCGATCGTTCGGCCACTAGTGAAAAATAAGGCACTGTATAACACTCCACGGGAAAAGATCCAGTTTACAAATATGCGTACTTTTATTAACTTTAGTTCCGCCTACATATCACTAGCCGTACTAACGTTCCTACATACATGGCCTATTCTGAACTCCAACTTATGTGCATTTGAAACGTTACTGTAACTGTGTAATTTGCTTCACGTGACAAGAATGCCATTTCCCATTGTACTTTTCAGAACCTTGACCTACGTGGCTTGGCTACAATCTGACTCTTTAACATAACTAATTTCTAGAATCCTGACTCATAAACTAATTATTGCCTGTTGTGTAAGGTCGTTTCTACTTCTTCCAATCGTTTGATAATAACCGAGCGGGATGGCTCTGGCGGTTTCGTCTGTGTCCTGCATTCGGGAGGTCTAAGTTCAATTCCCGTAGCAGACCTACCTGACCCATGCTTTTTTGTGGTTTTACCGGGGCACTAGGCGAATGCTGGGTAGGTTAATTACATCCCCAAATATCCTGTCCCTTTATTTCATCTCCATTATCATTTCACATCATATCTCATCTGGTGGTCTCTTTCAGGGTAAGAAGTGTTTGCGGGTGTCTCGGCGGTGCATGGCGGGATGATATGCTCTGAGGAAAATTACTTCCTCCTACGGTAGGTCGGTTACTGGTCTTGGAACCTCATGCTGGGACCATTTCAGCACCGCCTGCTGGGTCCGTTTCGTTACCGCAGTAGGAGGCATATCCGTTGTCCTAGCCTGCCGGGGGAGGTTTCTATCTAAGTAAAATGTTGCGACTTTCCCCTCTGCACTGTCGTGGCTCCTAGAGACGGCCGACCTCTGTCTGCTCTTGCATCATCCTTCATCCCGGGGCTGCCCCACTTGGATACATAGGTACAATGGATTACGACTGGTCTCCGTGCCGAATCCCCTCCGCAGTAGATCCTAATCCTAATCTGACAATATTACATTACCTAGCTTGCGACTGAAGCTCAGGTTTATTCATTTTATACAGGTTGTTTAGAAACTACATCGAACGAATATAGCTATTGTGTAGTTTATAACTTAACTAGTCCGAATTTCGGTGTTGCAGATTCAAAATTCTCTTAGGTATATTTTTTATGCATGATTAAATATTACATTATTTTGTGATTAGACAGCGCAGGAACCACTAGTGTGTAACCTCAAAAGTTGATATTGGGACTCACCGGCCACGAAAACATAAACATTGCTCCTTGCTCTTTATCGTGACCATAGCCTCGCTTTCAGGTAATGGGGCAAAGAGCAGTTACTGGTGAAAAAGTTGATAATGACCCCGACAGTTCTAAGGCTGCTCATTTTGCTATGATATTAATTGTACAGAGATTTCAACCAGTAACTGTAAAATCAACAGCTTCCTTTTAAGTTAAAAATACTTTATTTAGTATTATTAAACACAGTGAAGTAAAATGCCAGTCTCGTTGCATAAGGAACTAGTTTTGGTTAACTTTATTTACAATTTTTTGATATAGTTCTCCATTCTTTTTATCATTTAATGCCTCCATCTCCAATCTCACTAATATTAACTTCCCTCTAAAAGGTTTAAGTTGCATATATCCACCATATTATTTGCTGTCATCGGCTGTTATAACGGCACGACATGTTGGTACAAGTTAAACACCCATAAACAAATAACTAAAAGTAGCTTGTTTATTGCGGTTTCATAAACCAAAGACATTTTAATAGTAGCAAGCTACCGTGCATTATATTGGTATGTTTACAAACAGGTACAGCAGGCGGCACGCTATATCACCTACCTGCAAACTTCGATAGCATGAGGCACGCGGCGTTTTTCTTGTAGCTGCCTAATCCGTAGTCATTCTGGAGCGTTTTTATGTGGCTATTGGCGGTAAAATCTATTTATATGTGTCACATAGAAGCTGAGCAACCACTTCTATATATTTGTTTGGTGTCGTTTCGAAACACCCTGTATGTTGATTTTAACACAAGGAGACTATTATTATGCTATAATTCCTTTATAAAATTATATTACCAGCTAATAATTCCGGGATGACCACACAAGGAAATAATCAAATTTTAACCCACGATGCAAATGGACGCGAATGCGTTATAGTAAATGGCTCGTTCTGAGCGTTGCCACTTGCAACCTATTTCACTTCAATTAGACGAGAAGTGAAAAACTTTCCTGCTTTGTGTTGTGAACTCTGGTGTTGCGGAAAAGCTCTCGTGACGAAACGCATTCATAGTCATGGCAACGTGTGTAGTATGCTTTCGCTCCCCTGCCAACCAGTTTGCGATCGGCTTACCCTTTTGAAATCGCATCATTGCCGAACAAGTAGACAGCTTCATGACCGGCAGACAGTCACAAAGGATAAATGCTGGAACATGAAGTATAACTACCTAGGTTGTTCAAAAAGTTAGATGACGGGATTTAAATGCTGTAAGGCAGAGCCGTCCCAATGCATTCGTCCCATTTATTTGTTACATAGAACAAAAGTGTATTGCGATGCATTCAAATGAGCTTCTCTGTCTAATGGCATTTATTTTTTATAGCCTTTATACTCGTATGAAAGCTTATTTTTTACCCACTTTATGTTACTCGAGATAAATCAATACTAGTTTCATTAATCTTTTGTTGTACGCACAAAGAAGGACAAGGGCTAAAAATGCGCAGGCGAAAAACTGATTAGCAACAAGACTTTTTGAAACACTTTTAAATATTGACACATTTAACATATTGTGGCTTTGTGGATTCGTGGAATTAAAAGTCCAATTTGCCGAAACTCTAAATGTTCTTAATTTCCGTAGAAATACACTGTTCAATTCTCACGTAACAACATTACATCACATATATAACACAATCTTCCAAGGTCGATGACAATAACAAACAGCTCTCGTTACAACAACACTTTACAGCTGTTTACTGCTCGTTTCACTGTTTTACAACTGTCCGCTGGCGTGTCACAACCGCTTATATATCTCATTCATAAATTCGAGAGGTTTCTCGTACAAATAAGAAAACAACTTTTCTCTGTCAATCAAGATATCACTAGAACCTTGCAAACGTTAAATCCTATCTATGCCGGCAAGTTCTTTACTTCAGCTATCTTTATTTACCGGCTCTTTGTGTACACTAGCCGCGCTATCGTTAACTGCTTATGCAAGCTCTTTATTACCGTGAAACACTATCCGCCGTCTGTTATCTATTTGCGGCGAAACTTTTATGCCCGTTGCCGCGACAATATTTTCGTAATAAGTAATACCGAAAAAGCTATTTGAAATACATTATTTTAAACCTATACATAATTTGGGTTAGTGGAGAATATCTTGAAAATCTTCTTGTTATGTTCTTCAAAGAATGAAGGAATGTTCATAAAAAATTAAAAAATAAATTACATTAATTTCACACACCAATAATTTTAAGTATGGCTCTTTGATAGCAGCTCTTTTTTAAATATAAATATATATCTACATATTAGAATTATGATTACTACGGAAGGGATTCGGCACCTAAACCTGTGTACATAAGCCGCAAATGCGGCATCCCCACCAGGAAGGATGAGGCGAGAGGAGACAGGGGGCGACCGACCCAAAAATTCACGACAGTCTAAAGACACCCACCGACATCTTTCGGGGATGTAATTACCCTACCCAGCATTCGCCTGGTGACCCGAAAAACTCGAAAAAATCCATGGGCCAGATAGTTCGGCCATTGGAATCGAACCCGGACTTCCCAAATATGGGCCACAGATGAAACCGACTGAGCTATCGCACTCGGTATACAGAAACGAAACGACACAACACTCGAAACGACACAGAACGAATGTATAGTAGTTGCTCAGCTTCTATGTGACACATACATAGGTTTTACTGGCAATAGCCACATAAAAACGCTCCAGAATGAGTGTAGATTAGGTAGTTACAAGAAAAACGCCGCGTGCCTCACGCAATCGAAGTTTGCTGGTAGGTGACACACCGTGTCGTCTGCTGTAACTGTTTGTAAACATACCGACACACTCCATGGTAGCTTGCTACTATTAAAACTATGTTTGGCTTATGAAACCGCAATGAAGATGCTATTCTTTAGTTATTTCTTTGAGTGTTTAACGTGTTCAAACTTTCCATTATAACAGTCCATGATGGTAAATATGCTGGTGGACATATGCAATTTAAATCTTCTAGATGGGGTTAATTTTAGTGAGATTGAGGGTGGAAGCATTAAATGAAAAAAGGAACAGAGAACAATATCAAAGAATTGTAGATAATGCCACGTATGCTATTGAGGGGAACTGCATAACGGTACGTTTTGGTGATTAATTTTGAATTATAAAAATCTTATTTTTCTCTGTTAGTTTTATGCTTTTAGCATTCTGACCTGTTTCTGAAAGTTAGTAGATTATGTTATATAACAGGGTGGGATTGTCTTACCACTTTCTATGACAATCCCAGAGGATTTTACCATGACATCAATTTCCTCCTGGGTAGTGCATAAGTCAGGTACGACTTAGGATATCATGAGTGACTAGGAAGTTAAAACATTTGTTTGGTAAATCAGTGAGAATATTGAAACAGGGTATGAAAAGGACAACGCATATTTTAAATGCAATGAAATGGTTGTCAAGGGCAACGGTGAGAAATAGCTCCTAGAGTGGGTGAGATTTTATTAGACGCTTGGTCTTGGTGGAAGTTAGATATCTGGATAGACAAGTAAAAGGACGTTAAAAAATTCGGCAAAGTTATTGTAAAAGTGTAATTCTAATATTGTAAACAAGTATATCAAATCTTTAATTTTGGAAAAATACGGTTATGAGAAGGTTTTAAATTATATTTTCTCAACTAATTACCGGGCCGCACCATGGCTGAGTTTTTAGACCACTTGGCTCTCACCAAGGCGGCCCGGGTTCGATCCCAGGCGACCGCAAAGTGAGATTTGTGGTGGACAACATGGCGCTGGGGCGAGTTTTCTACGCTTTCTCCCACCAGTATTCACCGACTGCTCGACAATCAGCCTTCTTATCGCCTCATCTCACGTACTTAAATTTCCGGCGTTGGGCTGATACCCCATCCCGGAATCTCTCTGATCAGGGAGCCTCTGATTCTCACCGTTGCCAACGGGCTTCGAGGTTGCGCTGTTCTGATGGTCCTGTGTTCCACTTAAGGAATTACAGGAATTAAGGCCTGTGAAGAACCTCTATGCAAGCTGCTGGGGCAATAAGAATTTATTAAAATTTTTTTAAAGGTCTTTTCAGCAAAAACTTCAAACGGCTTCAAGTGGCGTCACCAACATGATGGCCAGATGAAAGTTCACTTCCGCAACAAAAATTCTGTTACATAGATACATATCCACTGTTTGTGGAGTGGGCACAACTAATAATAAGATAAAATGAACATGGCTGTTTTAAATCACGAGAATATTCATGATGAGCTAAGAAAGATGTTGAATTTTTTCGAAATTGAGTTATGCTCTTTGCGCACGCGCGCATACACACGTTTTTCTAAAAATATGCTTCTTGGCGTTTAGGGGAGGTTGGAACCTATCAGTGTAATATTAGAGAAAGGGTTTTTCTTGGGGGGGGGGGGTAAAATGTAACAGGAACTTCCTCTGGCAAATTAAGGTGGGTTACAGGAAATAAGCATATCTGCTGGACCTTCAAATCTACAAATCGATGGTTCTCGCTGTCAGATAGCTACTGCACTCTCAGCGGTTGACATTTCTCATGAGGACAGAGCTGTGAATCGACCACGCCACACTTTGGAGAATCTGTTATTAGTTTCCCCACAACATACCTAGTAGGTAGAACAAATACTGCATTCCATTCAAAACTCTGATGTTAGGATTTTACCGGAAATTAGTATTTTAAGAACTCTGAAAAGAACCACATACAGGAGGCTATCAAACCAACAGCCGATAAATAGCAAGCATTACATTTTATTGAATATCCTCCAAAGATACGAAATGGTAAGAAAATTTCCAATCTCTATCTTTTATAGAGAAAATACTTCAACCTTTTTTTTATTTTTCCAAAAACAACTCAAACACTAAATTATAGAGTTATTTACCTGAAAGATATAATAAAAATAACTAAAATTTTCTTGGAATGATATTTTGAAGTTCTCTTCATATAGAAGCCGTTTTCTATACAAAATAAAGTGTTGGTCTCTTTATAAGACACAATTTATTAAAAAAAGGTTTTTGTAGCATCAACCGTTTCGCAAAAGTTTACTTTCTTTTTCAATTCTTTAGGTACAAAAGATAAAAGTGCTACTGGCGATATCACAGAAAACTTTAAGAAATTTCAAGGCCAGCTTATAGCAGGTATCATGCCCCCGGGATCCTCTTTATCTCTATAACAAACTTCGCAATCAAACTACTTCAACAAACTTTTATATTGATTCACTTACGTGGGATAGAAAAATAAAGCTCGTGTAAATGCAGATTAGGTATAGAAGAATAAAGCATAAATGGTAGAGTTTGTCATATGACTGCAAAAGCTATGAGATTTGCTTTTTATTCTTATATATAAATTTATTTATTATCTGTGAGAGTACACTGAACAGAAGGAGAGAAGAGGGGACGAACAGCGAGATATGAGAGCAAGCAATCTCCGCAATAACGCGAGAAGAGCTGCAGGTTCTATTATTCGGAACAAATGTTAAAAGAGTATGAAGACAAGGCAAGCGTCTTGGGAAAGCAGGTCCTTCTTGTAGCAGAGTAAGGCATACATACATCTTCCTGACTTCGGTGACATTTCGCGTAACCTTTCAGAATGATAAAGTGAGTGCATAGAAGCAACCGACTCTGCTCTGAATGAGAGGTCGTTTCCCAAGTGCAGTAGAAGGGCAAATTGTGTGCGCACGTGTTTCCCTCGCGTTTCAAAATAGAACGAAACGCTGCCGTGCCGATTTCTGATTCTGAAGTAACATTCTTGCTATTGATAACACAAAAAAGTGCAATGTGGAAATGAAGTTTCAAACCAAATGAAAAGTAAGCGACATTTAAGGATACAGGTAGGCAAATAGCGTGAAACAGCTGATCTTTTTCGAACATTTTTATTTAATATTTTATAGATTTGAAATATGCTCCCAGATTTTTTTTCCTTGTTCCATTTATACCCCGCCTTTAACTGCTATGGTCATATCGGCTGCTGTTCTCCTTTGGAACATACTAGGTGTTAACTCGTTATCTTTGATTTCTAATCATTATATCACGCACACATTCACACTTTCATTCACACTTTCATTCATACTTCCAGACTCTGGGGAAGATGGGGAATTATCTTGGTCGGAGAAAAATCCGGGAATCAAACCCGGGACCCCTAGCACGGCAGGCAGGTGCTCTACCGATTGAGCTACGGGGCCAGCCGCTCTCAGATTTGTTTTCCTTTAAAAACTTAACTACATCTCACCCCTTACGTATGCTGTATCACCGATTAGTTAATCAGGGTCCACCCCATCCAAATCCACAGGTTAGATAGAGTACACTCCAGCAACAACATATTTCCGGCCATAAAACTGACTTTGTCTTGGGGAAAGTAGAAGTTTGAGTTGTACTAAATGGGTTGCCAGTTTCCCGCCACTAATAAGCCAGCTGCAGCCAAAACAGTCATAAGAGTTGAAAGTTATAATCGAATTAAAATTATGGTATTGCTGTAATTGAGCAAATAATCATAAAGGTTACATATATTCGTAATAATTAAATTGCCAAAAAGGAATAAAAATATCTATGGAAAAACAGTAGATATTAAAAAAACTGTAAAACAGAATAAAAAAGTTGAACCGCATAACTGCCATTTACTTCATAGAGAGCGTTAAAGCAAAATAAAAGCGAATGAGTGCACTTACTTGAAGTATAAAATGTTTGTACTATGATTTAATCATCGGGCCAAATGACCTAGCTCTCGACGGGTCTTTACACGCCACACAATCACTCACCATTTAACACGAGTTCCTTACGCTACTCTATCGTCAATCATCACACATATTTGCATTCAACTAATTTTAATTAGGCATATGTACAGTTTTGTTAAAAATGATAGATATTACGTTTATTTACCAGTGAATTTTAGTGTCATATCAGTATCACAGTATGGAAGAATTTTGTCATTAGGACGTTTTGTACATGTGTAAATCTGATTTGTTCAAGCAGCTGTAAATTCCATCGTCGTATCGAGCGCTCAACTACGTCACTCAGAACAACTGAGGTTGCTGAGACTTCAAAATTACAAAATGTACAATACAAATAGTGAAACATATAGTGAAGCTGTATTCAAATAGTTTATAAACCTATAATAAAATATGATAACAGAAATGCACAAATTTGAAAACACCAGACAACATAGTCTGCCCCTCAACCTCCAAATCAGTGTGACCTTCCAAGTTCTATCACCCGATGTTTCCTTTCTCTACTGACTATATTAATTGGAGGAAGAATTGCAGTGTATCCAAAAAGTCGATACCAAGATTTCACCAGAAATACACCTTTTGAGATTCTCAGAATCCTAACAACCATACTTATTAATGCCTGTATGAGCAGTATTCTTAAAAATGAAAAGATGGTTAAATACCAGACATATTTAAATCCATTATTTTACAAGAATGCATTTCAACACACGAACATTCTCCGTATATCAGTCGGTGGAGCACCTGCCTGCCCTATTAGGGGTCCCAAATTCGATTCACGGCGGTGGGGGTGGGGATTTTTCTCGGACCAAGATAGTTCCTCATCTTCCACAGAGTGTGAACGCGTGAATGAGAGTGCGAATGTGTGCGTGATCTAATGATTAAAACCCAACGAATACAAGATAACACCTTCAATATGTTCCAAAGGAGAACTGCCGCCGATATGGCCATTGAAGTTAAAGGTGAGGTATAAATGGAACATATAAAAATTAGCGAACATTTTCAACGAACTACCCTTTTCATGGAAATCCATTCCTTAATGTTTACATAAAGGACGATTTTGATTAAAATGACACAGGTTTAGATCATTTACGTGGTGAATAAAATGTATACCTATCTCTAAATTTCTGAGAATGGAGTATGAAGTCGCCCTCACTCTGCATGATCCTGGTGAAGTATGACCTACAGACGAAAGGTTAGTAAAAGAAATGTAGGTCTCATTAAACAGAACAATTTATACCAAATAACTTTACCTTTTGAAATGCGAATTGTTTCCAAGGCATTATTTACTCATATTCGTTTGAATTTTCAAATACTTATACTCTATTCATTTATTCGCTCTTCATATTTTCTCGTCTTCCTGTAAAAGCATGACATTTCAAAGCCATTATTTATTTTTCCGGTTACAAGATCCAATCCCTTTAGTCTACTGTATTCATGTTATATCTACAACGAAATGTTAAATATACAGTGAAAGTATGTCTTTATTAACAAGTAGAGTATTCAATAAGGCTTTGTAGAAGAGACGTTAAGAAATATTGTGTGATATTGACTAAGTTCTTATATAATACGCAAAACAAAACATCATCATAAGGGTGGCTTTCTCTGCCGCTGCAGAAGTGCGAGGAGTTCACATACTTATGCCAATATTAAATGGAACATTTGATCTAAGGGTCACTATTAGGCGGCTCATTTCATTTATAGTAACGATGGATAGATGCAACAGTTCTGCGGCTTGACAAACTGGCTGCCTTCGTCTTCCTCACGTGGTCACAACACTGACGTTTACTTTACTGGTCTTTATTTCATTTCCTTGTTATACCTTATGTCAGACTACTTCAACTCTGATGTAAACGTGTGGGAGGGAAGAGATACTGAGAGAGCGATAGTGAGACAGATGACTTCAGCGAAATTATTCAAATGAAAGAGAATACCGATTACCTTCCCTAACCAATGAGAACGCTAACGGTGTCTGTCACACTATCACTGTCCTCTCTTTTCCCTTTCAGACGTTTACATACGATTAAAGTAGTTTGAGATATATTATAGTGTGTTACACGTTTCCAGGATCTGGCAAGGAATGTTGGTGTGCTGCGGTACCCTCGTGGCAGGGATTTCTCCATGGTTCGCGATTAGATGGTAGGCTGGTCTCAGTAGGAAAAGGTTCCGCTGTGTGGCATGCTCCAGGTAGGTAAGCCTGTCGCCCTAGTTGGGACAGACATAATCTGGAAACGTTATGAATCGCTCCTTAGTTCAAGTCACCTTCGGGATCGATTATGAATTGTTGGTTCAAATGTACCGCTTCATCTGCCTTAGATGAGCATAGCAAACATATAAACATTGCTATTTTGTACCTTTAATTCGCTGTCTACTGTACTCGTATCCAGATGCAAGTACTTTCAATTACTTTCTTGTCTCGTTAACGTAAAATTAAAAGGCACATCCACCCCAAGAGTTGGTCATAGGTGCCTGGCCCCCAAACTTTCCAAGATATAACTTTCATTAAACAGACAAAACTTTTAAATAAAGGGAGTTGCAAAGGGTTAGTTTTATTTCAAATAAAACTGTTAAACAAACGCAGTGATACCGTTACATAGATGACGGCATGTACGCCTCACGCTCAAGAGGTCCCGAGTTCGAATCTCAATCAGGGGGAGTTATCTGAATCAGCTCCCCCTCCTCCGGGATTTTACTTATCCTGAAAGGTGAATGATGGGTAACTTGAGCTCTGTGGATTCTGGGCTTATTTAAGCATCATTTCACCTATTCCTTTCATTCGTCAACTTATATGACCTAACCGGTTTAAAGGACGTTGAAAAAGCAATAATTAGGTAACTTAGGTTTCAGTTAACATCAGATCTGGAATAGAACATATACCTACTTTGTACACCACGTGCATAGTAAGCAAAGAAGATATTGTGTTTCACCCAAAAATCTGATAACGAGATCTTGAAATACATGTTTTGAGTTCCCAGTATCCAAGAAAGTATTCTTAGAAAAGGTGTATGCCTGTGTAAAAAGGTGTATGTCTTAGAAAAGGTCTCTCTCTCTCTCTCTCTCTCTCTCTCTCTCTCTCTCTCTCTCTCTCTCTCTCTGTGTGTGTGTATGTGTTGTAAACGGCACAACTCAGAAATGAAAATCTGGCTGAATACTAAAGATTTACTTGAAGATCTTCAACAAACTCTCTACCTTAAACTACCCTTTACATGTGAAACATTACATAATTTTGATTTTCTCAAAACTGGCTTCTAACGATTTCAATTAAAATACTACGTAGTTTAAGTTATTAACATAACAAATTATGCATGTCTTAAATCTCCTGGGGATAACCATTGAAGTCCTCTTCATTCTGGATGACTTTTGCATAGCTGTTAAACCGTAACAGACCGTATTGTAACACTGCACAAAAATTTATTTCTTGTGAAGGTACGCAATTTAGGACAAACACATTTTTATGCTATTAATCATTTTAGAAATATTTGTTGTTATTGGCTTGAATTTTCAAGGACCCATAAGAATAGTTTTTATAAGAGTGAGTACAGAAAGTCATATGAGTACACAGATCAGATTTGTTGCATTGGTGGCTATCCTCACACTTGAATAATGCGAGATTTTAAAATTAATTCCGTTATTTTTGTGCCTATGGATTGAAAAGTTGTATTGACCTGACGTTAACGTTGCTGCTGTCATCCATCCATTAATTTAGGTCTTCATTTTGTGGCAGACGAGTTTATCACAGTAATGAGTACTTTTTGGTGTTTTTAATGTTGTTACTGCATATGGCACCATATGTAGGCGGTGACACTGTTGATGCATTAAATTAAATTATTTGTGACAGAACATTTTTAATGAAACATTTCAGGTATTAGTTTAGGGCAGTGGCATTTTCCAGCTATGAAGATTGAAAGAAAGCTGAGAAAAGAATGTAAGAAAAATAAAACTCAGTCCGGGTGCACGGTCCTGGTTGGTTTGGAACCAGAGGCCTACCATTTTCCTTAGAACGAACCAAGATACAACACTATCCCCGGAAAACACCAAGGTAAGCTCGAAAGAGTTAATATTATTATATCTTTTCAAACATAAATTTAATGAACCGTTTATTTTATTTCATGCATAAGTTTATTTTAGTAATTTCATTAATGTTTATTGATAGCCAGTTTTACTCGACAATCCTGACTCTGCTACAGAATTGTGCTGCCTAAGGATTAGATGCGATAAACACGAAGTCTGTTTTTCATATTCCACTGCTTCCTTACGCTTCGTTTAATTCCTTCTCGCACAAGTGAATAATTAAAGGGTGGATATTAATGCGCACAGATATAAATAGCAGAGGCAGTTCCCTTGTGAACTCAAACAGGCGTCCTAGGATCGATTTCCGAACTGTGGAGAGTCAGGTTAAGACAGCAAACTTGAGCAAGCCACGGCTCTCTGACCTCAAGCACCTGCTGTTGGTCGGGTCTTGTTTGCTCTTGCACTTAAGACGTTTCTATCCACAAAACCACATCGCGGGCGGTGTATGTTTGCCCTGCCACCCTCCTGCATACATTAGTGGCACAAAGTGACGCCTCCACGTCCTCTTGTTTCTTGTTTACGATCTCATGTCCAGCTAATTCATTATTAATGAACCCAGTGAACAAATTTAACACAAATTACGCAATGTTTTTGAATAGTTAGCGCCACCTAATAGAATTTCTAGTGGCTGCAGTGTAACTTTTCTTAATTATTTATTTTATGCACCCTTTTTTCTCGTTTTACTTTCTCTGCTGCGTATCCATAGTAATAAGAGGAAGTAGCCTATTGCAGTGAATTTTTTAAATCAAGAGTTAACCGGAAATACACGTTTTGAGGTTTCCTGTATAAAATTTCTATGAGCTGTTTAACTATGCGAAATCTCGAGGCACACTAAACTTAGTACTTAAATTCGGTAACTTTCCAAGATGCGACATGAAGCTCTTCAAGAAACTTGTGCCTCCCAGACTAGCCTTTAATAGAGATCTCTCATTATTATTTTTTTATTTCTAGAGAGTGAATTTTATGCACTCTTATTAAAATACCACACATTTTAGACATTGGTATGACAAATATAATGTGCATCTTATACATATTTACTTTCATAACCCTGTGAAACACTTTTCATTTGGAACAACGCTTGAATAATTTGATATAACTGAGAAGTGTAACAAGTGAATTAAGTTGCTGCACACAAAGTTCAGATATTGTTGAAACTCGCAATTTTTTATACATAAATAGTTTTGTTTCATTTAACATCTGCGATACATTGGTTATTGGGTTGAACTTTCAAACGGTCCACACTTTTCCAAAATACTGACCCGCTTTGTCTTCTCGTGAACATGACTCCCTCTATCGAAGGAGTGGCGATTCCTTAGTTGGAAACGCTACAAATGTCTAATTATTAAAATGCAACGTGTGCATTAAGTTATGGAACATAATCACCTGATTTGTTCGTTATATTCACAAAAACTCATATTATCTCGTACTTCTTAAATTTAATAAATAAATATAATATCGTTTATAAACTTGCAAGAAAATGAGAAAGCTATATTCGATACTTACAGATTCTACAGTAAGAATTTTTGGCTTACTAATTGGAGGCAGATTTGCATACTATCTCAGGTTTTGTGTATCATGTATTCATGTATTGAAAAGTAATTTATAATGAATACATAAACTAGTTTATTCCTATATTCATATTTGTTTTTTCTAGATAGTGTCGTTTCATTATAATTATTTCAGGGAGTGTTTTATATACTTGCAACTTTTTAAAAGTTATTTCTATTCTTTACAATATAAATTTTGTATTTACGTTTATATATTATTCAGCTTAATTTTTTAAAGCAGGCTCCAATTGAGGGAATATGAGTTTGGAATAAATTCCATATATAACTTGTAGTACATAGCAGAATCTTGGTGTGTTACACGATATGAAAGGGCCCATTCTTGCCAAAATGTGCGACCTCGTAATTGTGTGCAGCGGTGCCTCACCACTGGGTTAAAATAATGATTGTGTGGTGTAAACAGCAAACAAAAAAGGAGGAGGGTTGGTGGCTGCTGCACATATGAGATCAAGGATGCCCTTACCTGATTTAAGGGAACGTGTTTAATATATCAACAAACGGCTATAAATTATTACCGTAAAAAGGCATTTTATATTAGAATATATAGAAGGCAGAGTAAATCTTTATAGTTTATTCAAATGTTCATGTTTCAAATAATAAGCGCTATTTAAAAACACCGTTCAGGCTTCAAGAAATGATGTCACATAAACCGGATAGGAAGCTGTTGTTCATTTTGATAGATGTACATAATCTCTTTAGTCAGTGGCTGCTTTGCAGTCTGCTATTAGCTCAGCTGTTTCACGCTCTCTTGCGATTGGCTGGTGTTTATGTTTCCGTTTGTGGTTGTGAATGAGGGTCCATTCACAATGGAAATTAGGCATTAACATAACGACGTAAAACAAATTCATTAACTTAACGCTAAATGCTGTCCAGGATTTCCAGCGAAAGTGTGAACCGAACTTCCCTGACCTTTGCCTGAATATCTTCGGTCAAAGCACTGCCATTCCCTAACCACAATTTTGTGTCTGCACACTTTTAAACAGGCTTCTCCGCACTATTAGCTGTCCAACATAGCCACTTAAATAATATTTAATACTAGATTGATATCCTTAATGACATTTTCTTCTGCAAACTTTATAAAGGCTTCAAATTGATAGTACAGAAAAACTACTCTAGTAACTCTGGATTAAGTGATCAATCCAGCCACTGTGAATGAGAAAAAAAATCTTTCGGCTGAAGAGGCCATCGTCTCCTTCTAACTATAAAAGGGAAGAAAATGCAGCGAATCAAAACATTTTTATAATGGAACAAATCAACCATTAATACAACTGTTAGAAGGTGGACAATATTATTACTATAGCCTGTGTAAACACATATATAGCCAAGCCGTTCGCTTTATAGTTGGGCCGCAGATCAGTATATCCTAGATCATCCAGTGTGGGGATTGCTCCTATTAACTGTACATTTACAATTTTTGATTATTATTGTGTATGAGTAAGTAAACCCTGTATACAGAGATAATGAAAATAGGATTGCTCTAGGTAGATTACTATTATTCCTATCATCATCACTATCATCATCAGTTTCTCTACATTTAATTTGAATTCGTCACTTCAAAGGTTGGAAGGATATTTTATGCTATAAAAATTAGTAATCCACTCTAATATTTAGCCTTTCATCAGTGTGAATTACCAGACTGTGTTAAATTTGAACTAATTTCTCTGACCTTTACGCATACACGCCAAATTTTCAGATAGCTCGCTGACTTTGCTTGTCCATTTTGCGATTTTTTGACTTTTTCTGGCTTTCCATGACGTTCCATGTCGCTGCTGTCGTTCACAATCATGGGTTAAAGAACGTTAAATTAATAATGGACGTTGAAAACCATCACAAATTGATTTGCTGCTATTTTTATAGATTGCTCATGATTCCCGGCCCGCAATTTTGCAGAGAAAGTCAGATTGCCGTTATGAGATGACAGTAGAGTCACGTGAATTGAATAGGTTTATGATCGGCTAGTTTCTTGTGCTTGGCGTAGACAAAAAACATGAAAGCTTCTATGTTTACATTTAAGTTTATGGCAACTTTTATGTTTAGGTCAGCTAATGTGAACGCATCAATGATGTTAGCATTAAACAAACTTCTATGCATAATTTGTGCCTATAGAGGTCGGTGTGGATTACACAACGGGCGGGAACATATTGAGCCCTGCAATCTACATGGTCAATGTAGAGTTGAAGAAACCACAGGGGACTATATGGCGAAGGTAGACGGTCCGCAGAGACACGCCAAAGTCTCTAACAGTTACAGGCTGGAAGACCCTTCCCATTGTCGGAACTGCCTCGAAAGAATGACGACGAACCGCCGAGTAATTTACGAAGCTCAGCACAGTCATAACTATAAGGAAAAGTTTGATAAAGGCATAAGAAGGATCTACATTTGGACATTTCTAATTAATGATATAGGTTAACTTAATTCAGTTCTGATTAAGATTCTTAAAGACGTTAAGAGCATTGCTGTTCAAGTACCATAGATAAAACAATGTTCCAATGTATTTATGTTTCGCTTATGACAATCATGTTTGCGATTAAATTGGTAAAATGGCTTCGCCATGAAACCTATAAGCAAACAGAGAAACACGAGAAGGAAGGTGAATGAAAGAGAATTAATGGAATAGAAAACGTGATAAATGAGAGACACTTAAGCCTACCGACCTGGGCAAACCACGAAAACCTGAGTCAGATTGGGCGTTCGACAGGAATCCAAAGAATCTACAGAATGGGAGCCTCAGGCTTTATGGTGGAGCCATCTCACTTTGCTCCTTATGTTTAAGTTTGATTGTGACTGGCTCATCCTCTTAAACTCGATTATCATAGTGTCTCTTGTGCAGTGGATTTTCCAAAATAGCCATTATTTTGGGCCACTATTATTGATTTGTATTCATGCAGAGGTCATCAGTCAAAAAACATTATATAAAGCAGAGGTCCTATGTCCTAGTGATGAATGTAACTTACTCGTTGAATAAGAAAGTTCAGCCAGTGAAGAGCGATATTCAAAAAGTGAGAGTCCAATAAATATATTTCATCCCTAAGTAAGGCACGGCTTAATGACACCAAGTGAAAGCTTTCAAGAATATCACGTATGTCCAAAGAATCCATTACATACAAATAATGTCATTACTTTTATTTGAACAAAGATAACCCTAGATTCATTCTACGTACAGTATTTTAAAGAACAATATATGTTTAAGTATTGGTTAGCCTGTGAAATCGTTATCGTTATTGTTGCTTGTATATGACTGGGGAACCATAAAGTGATCGGAAATCACTTAAAATTATTTTAACAACATTTATGATGCTTTTTTTTCAAACTTTTATGAAATTGGTATAAAATAACGTTTATTTTAAGTCCGGTTTTTCACATGCTGTAATTGTCATTAAAGATACCTTTCATCCACTTGGACTCTGTTTTTACAGAATTCAAATGTCACTACGATACAGATAATTTTGCCATAGCTATCATCAGGAAACAAGAGAATTTAACAGGTGTTAAATTAAGAATATTGAACAAATTCACTGTGAATATATTTGGACGTAATTTTATTAAAGTTGGTAGAAAATGAAGATTATTTTATGTGGAGATCTTGCTTAAAATGTATCTATTTTAATATAAACATCAGAATACAAACGGACACCACATAGAAAATGTAATTATTACTTTTTACTACTTTTTATGTTATTGTGAGAACATCGCGGGGGAAGTATAGATGAATTACTTCCACAATGTTAAGCAGTATTTCTCTTATTACAGTAATTGGTTTCTTGCTAGGTCTTCTCATGGACATACGATATCAGGGTCATCATATTGCTACCTCTGTAGAATATTTAGATATATCATTCTTTGAACTCCTATACGTATTACTGCAGGTATTTAACTCACATCTGCCTACAGTTATCATAACTGTACATACATGAAACGGTCATGAAAACAGACAATAATTTGGAGAAAAGGCGTTAAATAAATATAAACATGTGGTATAAAATAGGTATAAAATATGTGAGTGTATCGTATTTCGTTAGACTTATGAGCATTATATGAAGCAACAAATGCCAAGATGCCCATAATTGCGTGTGAGAAGCTTCATTTTCAAATTTCTTATGAATGATTGTACGTGTGCATTAAACTACATGGGAAATTAACCACTGTCTATGACGTAAATTACATGTCAGTCTAGTGACTGACAGTGGACAGGCTCTGTGTTTGCGTGTTTGCCCAGGGGATTTTGTGTAGATACTGCCACCTGGTGCTTCCCTCAGCATGGTCTGTAGTTCGATCCTCTGCAGCAGAACCTCTTAAGAACAACTACGCTGGATTAAGATTGAGAGAAATTAAATTTTCAAGAATTGGACTTGTCTGCTCAGCAATGTTAGCAACTGAATCATCCAGGTTTTGTGTGTATATTTGGACCTAAGATAACACAAAAAGTTAATCCTTGCTAACGTGTTGAAAGAGATGCCACTCAGAAACGGTCGTAACTTTATTCCACAAAAGATAGTGTTGACCTCAGGAAATTTTCATTTTATGTCCAAAATGAAAAACGTGCCAATTTTTTACAACTTGCCCATTATGTTATCAAATATGAAAACCTAAAATTTAAGAAGTTGATTACCCAGTTCCTAATTGACTTATGCCTATACAGCACAGCATGTGTACTGAATGAATGGAAGATGGTCAAATTAGTCAATATCCATAAAAATCTGATGTTTTTTCTCTTGTACAACAATCCTCTTCTGGACACTTATAGAACCATACCTATAGAGGCATATGCACGTGTACCTACTGATCCTATTGAAAATATTAAAGAAGTTGTCACGTACATCGGAGCTGCAAAACTTAGTGCGGCTCCTATCATTCATTTTCTTCCTTCCAGAGGTTAGCGATAAATGAAGTATCTATGGCAGAGGTGGGAAGAATTTGTTCCGTGGAACGTTCTCAATTTAAGATGAACACAGATTATCAAGCACTTATGAATATCATATCCTTTATTTCTGCGAAATTGAATGCTTATTATTCACGAATGGACAGTTCTGAAACGGGTTTAAGTGAAGGAGCATAGCAATTGTTGTTTATACCCTTCAATCGACAAAATACTATGCTCTAGGTTTTGAAGTTTCCATGGGTTCCTTTTGGTGCTCGGAATAAAAATGTGTGTTTCTATGTAATTTCAAGAAAACTGCAAATATTATCTATCGTAAAATTTGGCTTATGTTTAAGTGAGACAAGATATGCAAGTATGGTATTATTTTTAGGGAATAATTCTTTGTGCAAAGGCGAATGAAAGCTTGTCTCACAAACCAAAAATATGTAAGAATTTGTCATCGCTTATTTATGAGAAAAATTACTTATTTGGATTTCTTCATCACATTATACGTTTAATTTGCAACTACCAAGGTAAGATATATTGTAATATATGCCAGGCAGAAATTAGTGTATGTTTCCCTCTTAATTTTCAGCTTTTAAGAAAGATTAGACGACGTAGTACTTTAAACAGGCAGTTTTACTTTAATTTTATATACGAATAATTTATCATTGGATATAGTAGTTATTGTATTTTATACAATGTGCAAATTATTTTATTTTATATTACAAATACTAAAGCAAAACATATACCATTTTGTCTTGTAAATTATGCGCCACTTTATTGTCAAGTATATGTCATTTGCGCTCAAGCCATTTCTTAATAAATCTTTGCGAGTTTGCTTTCTTCGTTTTTTATTTGAGCAATATTTTCTGTGAATAGAATTTTCTGGCAAAAACGACCACTTTTCATCATATGTATGCAAAAAATATTCAGAATGAAGAGAACTTCAGGGACTATTCCCCGTAAATCTTTGATGTATATATCATTTTTCATGAAAGGATCTTAAGCATGTGGTATTTTAATCAAAACTATTAGAGCAATTTTTAGAAAATCAAAACTTTTGAGGCATGTTGCAGTTTAAACGAAAGTTTAAGGTTTCGCATGTTCTTGTAAGTATTTTGGTCGCATCCTTGGAAAATTTTGAACTTAAATACCAAGTGTGATATTAATCAGAGTATTTTTGAGTTATGCTGCTCACGCGCACACACATAAATACACGAACCTTGTTCTAAAAATCTTATCACACGAATTTCTGTACTATTGTAAAAGCATTTGTTAAAAACTCTTTTCCTCTACTTCATGTTAATCGATATCAACGTTTATAAAGCTTTTCCAATTTATAATTTTCTTGTATATACAAAGGAGATATGGAAACACGCTTTAAGCGATAGTCAAAGCCTTAAATCCGGTTTCAATCTGATAGCTAAATTCCTTTCTCTTTGCATGGTCAAGAGATAAAAAAGTGAACATCACTGCCCCTTTGAGAACAGTAAAACAATTGGAAAATTCAGACAAATATCAATAAATATCTCCAAAATGCTGCACTGCACAAAAAGGTTGTATTTGACGTAAACCGTGTGTTTTAACATCTTTTACGCTTACGGATAATCCAAAAGTCATTCGAACTTAACAGAACCTCTGAGGATTTCCCTAGAAAATTTAAGATATAGAATTCATTTTTCATGAAAATATCTAAAACATATTATCATAATCAAAATCGTCAGAATCATTTTTGAGTGAATAAAAATTTTCGAAAAATCTACCATGTGATAGATAATCACTAATGGGCATTTTTTAAAAAATGGTTTTCATGTCGCATCTTTGATAGATGCTGAACCTACATTCCAAGTTTGGTATTTAACCGATTTTTAGTTCTTAGGTTATGTTGTTCACACACGCACGCTTACATACTCACACGAACTTTTTTTCTAATTTTTTCGCATATTTCCAGTGAAATCTCGGTATGGAAGTTGTAGGTGGAAAGCAATACCGCTGATAAATTGTAATAAAAGTGATGCAATTAATAAAGTTAATTCTACTTTTCTTAATGATGAAATTTATTAGATAAACGTTAATCAGTGAATTTAGAAGATATGCATTTTCATTATGTGTTTCGGTCTGATATCTTTAATAGTTAATAAAGTAAGGGATAAATAATTAACCAAATTTAACATTTTAATATGTTGCAATGGCACGTGGCCAAAGATAAAGTTCCATGATTAAAATCTGAGCTACAGCACTAAGATTTATAGTTTGACTCTACCTTCATTTATTTTTATTAATGATTCGAATTACCCAAAAAAGTGTCGTTGCAAATGCTTCACGGATGAGACTTCTGTTTGTTTTGGCTTCATAATCATCTCCAGTGTTTTCTAAGTAACTTTTGATCTCTTCTCCCTCTTGGAGTGTAATATAAGAATACTTTGGGGAACCTTTTATTCTTCATTCTTAGCAAATACTCATTTCCTTTTGCCCATTAACTGTTATTTTATTACTTACTGATTCAGTGTTCAGCCCTTGCTTTATACCGTCCTTCCCTGTTAATTCCCTCACGATCCTAAGGAATTTCATTTCTGCCGCTTGCATTTTATTACTTTGCCATGTATCACTGCCATGAAACAACATGGTTAAATTTATTGCTTATAAAGCATCATTTTGGTGTCTGTTTGGAATTTGTGTTTAAAGATCCTTTGAACGGTCAGGCATATTGCTTCAATCTTGTGTGCTTATCTTCAATATCTTTATTATTCTTAAAACATACTTCATAGCCTACACATTTAAAATGTTTTATCTATTACATTTGTTTATTTCATTACATATTTAATTTATAAGCTATTCTATTTTAATGCATGTCATGGAAAGATAAAACAAGTATCTTCTTTATTTATTCTTCTATAAACCACTCTTTCCAAGAATTTTAATATTACTTTTACTCTTATATTGCGCTTTTTGTAGATTAAAATAATTGCTTTATGTTTTTCATTTGAAGGGAGGTTATTACAATGTCTCCCAATAAATTTAAAGAGGGGGAAGCTGCTATATTGCATGATGATAATAACAATCAAAAACAGCTATTCCAGGAATCATATTTAATAATCCTTTGCCATTTCCTCTATATCCTAACTAGATAATCGAGATATATTTCATTAAATATTTATATATTTCTTAGTAATTGCAAGATCAAACAGGTGGTCAGAGCTTTAGAAGGGTGCTGTTATGTCATGGCTCCAATGCCATGCTCCTGTATGCCCACGAGAAAAAAGAACCAACTGTCAACATACTTTTAACGGTATTCACATGACTTTCACTATTTAGTTCTATAAACTGTTCTTACAAAGTTTATTATCCTACCTACTTCAGCCCATTTACATAATATGGGGATAGCGTGTCTGTCTCTCCTTCAAGAGGTACCAAGTTCTAATCCTGGTTAAAATGTTTTTCCTTGAAGTACCTTTATTTAGATTTTCCTTGTCCTGAAAAAATAACCGGCGGGTATAGTTGAGCTATCCTAAACTAATTTGAGCATTATTTCACACATTACATTCATGTACTGTGTGACCTACCCAGTTAATGGAGATTGAACTGCAGAAATTAATAGATAATATACACATGTATTTCTTTTAAATCCTAATCAACTTTCAGTTCACATTTACACTCTTCCTCGTTTGATATATATGCCAAATCAACTTTTGAAGAGAATATGACTGTGTTAAGTTTGAACTTCTATACTCTTTTCATGGTTACGAGAAGAAAACGAATAGTGACTTGGCAGTTAGGGGAACTCTACCTAGGTATTTAAAAACTCAAATGAATAATAAAAAATGAAAAATGTTACACGCATGAAAAATGTATTTCAAAAATTTTACTAAAGACACAACGCGTTAAGAAATAAAACAAGAAAGGTTAAAAGAATTAAATTTTATAAAACAGTGGCAAAGCCAGTGCTTTTATATGGAAGTGAAGCCTGAATTTTAACAAAGAAGATGGAAAGTAAAGTAGAAGCATCCGAAATGAAATTCTTGAAAAAATTAAAGAATATACAAAACTAGACTATATAAGTAATGATGTGATAAAAGCAGAACTGAAAGTGAAGTCTATAAATCAAGAAATATAACACTAATAAAATAATTGGCTGTTACATGTGGAAAGGATGGACTATGATAGATTTCCGAAAACAGCATCAAATTATAAAACCAGGAGGGTGTGCAACATGTCATTGAGACGTCTTTGGAAAGCGTTCGAGCGATACTCCAATTTCGTAAATCTCCTCCTCCCCTTTCCCCTGTTATAATATAACTTTCTGCTTCTTAGATTTAGCGTTTAATGATCGCGTTGGCCTAAACTTATAAACTAAACGTCTAACGGTTTCTCTTCCTGTAACTGCAATACCATGACTTTTTTTTTCTGAAATTGCCTTCAGACCTGTCAGCAGGATTCGGGCTTGTACTTATACAGCGCACACTAAAATTCTTTATTCAAGCTTGAATGTTTTGATAGATACTTCGGTGGGCTGATAAGAATAATGCAATTCAGACAAACTCTGTTGTTGAATAAATTTTTATTTTGAGATACGTGATGTATAACCTCTAGTCTTTATAACACGAACTAAGATAGCAAATGACCCAGAATAAAGAAGTTGATAAACGTAACCTTGAGCGCATCATTCACTGCTGGTGTACTGCAGAATGATACTGTGGTCACTGCAGTGAAAATGAACTCAAATTTACGGATGTGGCTAAAAATGGAACGCCTGGTATCTTTCGTACTGAGCATTACAGTCTCAAAGCTCTTATTTGAATGGAAATCGATACTGGATTTTTTTACGGCCAGGTCAATATTTTGAAAGAAAATTAGAGGGGGATAGATAAATAATTGCAGTAAGTAATTTGTATGTGTTAAAATCAGTGGATAATGAATGGTAATTTCGTAAGGACAAAGAGTCATTGGTCAAGTTTCGTGTTAAGAAGTTTTTAATATAAGTCAATGGTAGTTGAAGCGATTAAGAGACATTTCATTTCATCGCAAGGCCCACCCGAAAATCCAAAGATTCTGGCCTCTAACAAACTGGGAACGATGGAAAACTCCGGAGCTCCTTCCATGGGACAATACCTTGAGTCTAAAAAGCACCCCTCCTATCAACGACAACGTCAAGACGGGGGGAAGTGGATACGCCACTTACGCGTGTCAACCCCGCAGAGAAGACTACCGAAAACCTCGTTAGGGACACCTGGTGATCTAGCACACCTTCTACTAGCTCTGCCTGCACATGCACCTGGGACATTTTAGGCAACCCTCTGCGCACTCCGGGCAGCCGAGACCTTCCCGGAGGTACCCGGTCTCCCGCGGGTGTCGGGAACACACTGCATTCCCGAGTCCAACCCAATCCGAACAACTCCCTTTTGGTCGGGGCTGGAATGTTCGGTCCGAGGTTTCTCTGGTAACGTCCGAGGCACCACGAGTGCTGGGGGTCCACAGCGCTGAAGGGGACGGATCCCCTAACCTACGGGGCGATTAAGAGACATATCATTGCGAGGTCTACCCGAGAGTCCGAAGACTACGGCCTCTAACAACCCTGGAGTGACGGAAAACTTCGGGGCTATTTCCTGTAGTCTAAAATTCGCCCCCCCCCCCCCATCGACGTCAAGATTGGTGGAAGGATACGCCACTTACGCGCGTCAACCTCGCAGGGAGGACTACCGAATAACGTCGGTGGGGCTGCCTGGTGATCTAGCACACCTTCTACTAGCTCTGCTGGCTAGTACCCGGGGATTTTAGGCAACTCTCTGCCCCCTTCGGGCGGCCGAAGCCTGGCCGGAGGTACCCGATTTCACGTCCAAATACCACTATTATCAATACATAATATAGATACAACTTGAATCACAGTGACACACTTCCTGCCAAACGAGTCTTTCTCTATTCCTAGTTAAAATATATAAGGGAGCGACCGACTAGTAATGCTTACGGTGAATCAGCAATATGTATTAAACGTACTATTACTTATTATACAATTATTTTAGTAGGAAAATAAATTTAAGACCAGTGAGAGTTAAAGCTAAATGTGAAAAATGACTCCGTTTTATATTATGCTCATAATCCTAAACCCTGCCCTCGAATATCAAGTCTCTTTCAAACGTCCAATAGAAATATTTAATTTGTAAACACCTCGTTGTAGGTTAACGAATCCTAATAGTCAGCGCCTTCTTAATTGTAGTAGTACCTATAAGCCATATATTTTAGCCCCTAATGAAATATCTGTTATTAATAAAATTCGTTAGTGCTTCCTGATAACCTTGACATTGGAATGCAGGAAAGGCGTGCATTTTGAAACATACGTGGCATCGGTTGCAGCACTGAACTCAGACCAGTATTCAGCCCTAATCACTTCCCAAATGAAAGCTTAACCTAGTAGATCAGAAACCACGTCTGATAAACAATTTTGCGAACTGGAAAAAACAAATTTCAGTTAACATTGAATTCGGCTCACACAGAACCATGCAACTTAGCGATAGCGTTCCTCACGGATGGTGCAGCTCAACACTTTACAGAAAGACTTTTCTTTTGTGTTAGAGAAGCAACAGATCCTTCAAATAGACTGAGGTCTGGTTACTATCTATTATTGCATATTCTTGAATTTATATGAGAAGATAACGAAATTTATAGACTGTAGCAACGTAAGAGACAGCTATGGCAACGAAAAAATACTCGGTGATCTCATACGTAAAGCTAAATATGAGCTGGATCGGTACCGATTAAATACCTATCAGTCTTATTTCTCATGCGTTTCAACAAGAGACAATACACTTTGGCAGGCAACTGAGCGAATATTGCGATAACCATCGATCATTCCTTCTCTTCTTGCAGATAACTGGACTTTTACCGATAGTGAAGACAAATGCGTGGTTTTTAAAAATATGTTATGAAGTATTCTGACCCAACAAGAGCGACAACCAACAAATCATATCAATCGCCGAAGGTGAGTTTCTTGAAAATATGAACAAACCTAATGTGCCAAATTGAATTACACACACTTTTCCACAAGAGCTATTCTATTTCATCCAAAAATACCTAATAAAAATACATCATACATGATTCTATTCGTCAAAGAACTTACTAGAAAGCTTTTGCCTATATAACCAAGATTTTTATTTCGTTGAAAATTGTAAATGTTCTTCAGTCATGGAATATAGCTTAAATAATAGTTTTTCATAAAGCACACAAATTTAAGCAATTACATCATGGTAGCCTCCAATTAGCGTTCTTCCTGCACTATCAAAGCTGTCTGAAAATGTTGTACAACAGCTTACATCATCATTTGCTATCACAACAATGTTACACATAACTGTCAATTTGACTTCCATCCCCAACATTCTGCAAATCAATGGCTAAGAACTACCCAGTTGATGATTAAGGGCTTCGAAGAAAACCAACACAATTTGAAATACCACAAGCTTTGGATTCTGAATGGTTTACAAGCCTTCTGGTTAAATCATATAAAATAAATCTTCCATAGTTTCTACCTTAAGTTGTTAAAAGTTTTCTCACTGAACGTTAGGTTTTGTACGTATATATGCATCAATTAAATGCCAAATTTCTGCCCAAATTCTTGCTCCCATTCTTATCAATATTTACAGTGACGATCTAACACACATAGACCTCATCTGTAAGATGACACGGCGATGTATTACTCAGATTCCGACATGGAAGTGGTAGTTTATCTTCTTCAGTCTTCCCTCTTATTACTGAAAGAATGGTTTAAAATCTGCTTATATCTTTAAATAAACAAAACTGAAACTAAATTATGTGTACAATACCTTATCAAAATCTACTGCCATTATATTTTGTGCATCAACTACTGAAACCAGCTGAAACACCAGTGCAAAATCTCGGCCTTCTACTAGATTCAAAGTTGACCTGGAATGCGCACATACTCGCACAATTTCACTTGCTTATTCGTGAATCACCAAATCATATCAGTTGGTCAACAGAAGATCCAGGCTTGGATGGAATGCTAAATACTTTCATCACATATGGGTGCAGCCAGTATTCCTCTATTACATTTATTCGATTACTGGAATTGCAGCAAACTTTCCTTTGTTTATAAGAAACAGTCAGCTCCATGAAGAATTAGCGACTTTTCTCACAGAGCAATACAATAGGCAACTAGCAAAATCATTCTATAACAAACTACCTAATGTCTCTGGAGCTCGAACATATTATGGAGAAAACAAAAACCCGATTAAGGACAAGATTAAAGCGTAAATTATCCCAGACAATTTACTTTGACAATCTGATGACAGTGATTTTTCTAACAAGAATAAACCTAGTAATAACAAATGTTAAAACAAGTGTTGTATGTTGTGTCTGCCCAGCAGAAGAAGGCAAGGCAGAGGAATGTGTAACGCAATCACCTTGTTGTGTTTATGCTCACTTTTCGGATATGATATGCATGATAGGTTCACAGAGTTGTCACATAACTCACCCATACACAATACCTATTACTGTAGTTACTGAAACGAGCATTACATCTGGCATCAAGGGTGACTCCTATGCACTTTCATACACTCATTTCGTAGTAAACAGATCCACTAACAGAGCAGATAAACAGTTCAAGCCCCTCTGTCCTTCATTCCCTCTTGCCTTCTTCTGGTGGATAGACAATACAGTTCTTCATTTGGTTGGTTAATTGTTACCATTCATCTTATTGTGAGTGTTGTCTCATATTTATACTTATGTGTTCACTATCAACATGATTTATGAGTATTAATCAGATTAACACTGTATATATGATATACATATTCTAAATTCATTGAAAGAGGAGCTGTATGTGTCAGACTCAACCTGCTATTGAACCTACCACTGGCGAGATACTGTTAATTGTTACTAATGGCCTGTAGAGGAAGGCTGTCTGTCGATCAAAAAGTAGACAAATAAAATAAAGACAAGATGTTTAGAAGCACACTTAAAAGTTATGAAAATTAGAAATAGAACGGAATTCTTAGAATTTACGATGTGAAAAGTTATGTTTCATAGACAAATGGAACGACTTTGGCATCTTTTGTAATATCAGTCGACAAGTCGCCTCAAACAGCTCATTGTTAGCCTCTATGAAATTTATCAGTTAACGTAACCGGTGAGGTCTGTTCTCACGCCCACCAGAGAACATTCCATAGTTACCGATTGTAGCAACCAGCAGCAGAGCCATTAAGAAATTGGAAGCGGCATCAAAAAGAAGACGCGATCGAAGTTTGTTTTCTTAGAAGCATTGAAATAGAGATCAGCTTAGCCCGGATTTATTGGAAGACCCAAACCGTGCAGAGTATGACGAACGCTCTGTTGCCGACCAAGTCGCACGCCAATTCCATAACAGGGAATTTATGATGTGTATCAGAGAGGCGCTACAATTATTGCGAAAGCAGCAGAATCCAATCAACTTGGAATACGCTACTTAGTTTCGTACATGAGTTACTTAATGCTTACCCAACATTACCAGCATTTGGTTCACAAATGCGAAACATTAATCAAGCTATGTGATTCAGATGAAAGCTGTGCTACAAATCCCTGGTTAATAAGCATTTAACTTCATATTCTCGAGTATTGGCAACCTTCAAAGCCATCCGTCAGATTGAGATATGCAAGCTAATTACTACTTCAAAGCTCTTAGGATTACTAAGTGTTCATCTTATGAAATCACTAGACGAATTTCTAATATAGGAAAGAAGCATGTTGATGTTCTAAAGTGCCCCTTGAAATACGGGCAGGAGAGGTGCTCCATACAAAATATGTCATCTTGCACTGCCAGTATATCCCTCAATTCTTAAGGTAATGGAATATTTTTATGAGGAGGATAAACTTTCAAGATTTAAAAGCAAAATAACGTTTTAAGCATTTGTGCAACCTTGTTATTCAAATTTCTTCATTAAAGTAATATATATATTTTATCAATTTAAGCCAAAGCCATAGGTCTTTTTACCTTCTCTACTGCTTATCAACAACAACAACAACAACAACAACAATAATAATAATAATAATAATAATAATAATAATAATAATAATAATAATAATAATAATAATAATAATAATAATAATAATAATAATAATAATAATAATAATAATAATAATAATAATAATAATAATAATAATAATAATAATAATAATAATAATAATAATAATAATAATAATAATAATAATAATAATAATAATAATAATAATAATAATAATAATAATAATAATAATAATAATAATAATAATAATAATAATAATAATAATAATAATAATAATAATAATAATAATAATAATAATAATAATAATAATAATAATAATAATAATAATAATAATAATAATAATAATAATAATAATAATAATAATAATAATAATAATAATAATAATAATAATAATAATAATAATAATAATAATAATAATAATAATAATAATAATAATAATAATAATAATAATAATAATAATAATAATAATAATAATAATAATAATAATAATAATAATAATAATAATAATAATAATAATAATAATAATAATAATAATAATAATAATAATAATAATAATAATAATAATAATAATAATAATAATAATAATAATAATAATAATAATAATAATAATAATAATAATAATAATAATAATAATAATAATAATAATAATAATAATAATAATAATAATAATAATAATAATAATAATAATAATAATAATAATAATAATAATAATAATAATAATAATAATAATAATAATAATAATAATAATAATAATAATAATAATAATAATAATAATAATAATAATAATAATAATAATAATAATTACTATACTTGGATTGCACTTTCCAATATTTACGGGATCGTGTGCAGTACTTTGCCTGTTTTACTTTACCTAATATACGATTTAGGTTGAGGTGTCTTTCCATTAAGTTAGTATGTCGTTTATTGAACTACCCATTTCTCACCATTCAGAGTATTTTCTTATTTTTCTCACTATCCTTCCTTGTCCATCTTGTGTTATCTTTCCCAAAATTATTCCCATTTCTTTGATTATTTTCTTTCCCATCCCATTCAACATTTTATAGCTAACTTCCCTGATAGTATATTATCCTATTTGTGTTCCTAAATTTCATTCCTCCAGTTCCAATCTCTTTGTATTCAGTTAATCAGTGAATAATACTGTCCGTCTGACCCACAAATTCGTTCTACTTCATTTTTAACCCCTTTCAACAGTAATTCTGCAATTCTTATCCAAATAAATCCTTCCCGCTATTGTTAGTTACGTATATTTACGAAATGCTATCTTGCCCATTTTTTCAGTATTTTTCTGTATAAGCTAAGTAATTTCTTATTTTATTGTTCACCTCATATTTTCTGTTTATGTATTATATCTGCTTTTTTATTCAATTATTTTTTACCTCGAATATAAGACACATGAAAAAATAAGACACATACGCTTAACTGAACATGTACGTTTTAAGGTCTCTTGAATAAAAATGCATTTAGTAAATGTTTCTTCTCTGTACGGCTGCGTTAAACAGCTTAAACAAAAATCGAAAAATTAATTAAATATTTCACTTAATACTATTTTATGAATTCTCCAAGTGTTTGAAACGAAGTTTTGCAAGGAGATTCCCCATTCCAAACAGTCCTTTATCAATATTTACCAATTTTTAATTTTATATTAAAACGCTCTTAGATATGCATTTACATCGAGACGCAATTTGTACCACATATCTTCAAATTTCCTAAAATTACCCGTGAAGTCCTCTATTATGTGAATGACTAATTGAACACTAAAGAGACAAAGGCACGCTCGTTATATGTGGAACTCATTAAAACCCATAATTTATGCAATTTATGGCAAATAAAACGTATTTTGAATTACTTTTCAAGATATTCTGTGTTATTGATTTGAATTTTAAGTACATTAATAGCTTCTCAATTCCAAATGGCCATTCATTTATTTGTCCTGGTAACGTAAGGAAAACTTAATTTCAAAGACATCATATAGCAAACTAGTACTAAAATATTTGACTACCGCTTAACCTTATTGAATTTTTCTTGTTCCTATAAATAAATGTGTAAAGTTTAATGAAAATACAGTTCTATTCATAATAAATATAGGTATAACAATTTTTATAAATAATTTATAGTGAATTTTAATGAAAGTATTGTGAATGTAATATATTAACTATTTTAAAATATATTTTAATTAAGTTATTCTGTCTATCATTTTTAATTATGTATCACTTCACATTAATTTGTATTTCTGTTAACATGGCTGCTACCATCTGCTTGTCATTTGGCTTCTTTCTCTGGAAATTATGTATACATAGCTAGGGAGGGGGAGAGAGACCATGATGGTTTGTTTTCTCAACTTTTTGAGTTGAGCAGCCTTTTCTATGAATGGCAATTTCTCGTACAATCGATCCGTTTTCTCAGAAACTATTAAAGAGGCTAAACTGAGTTATAGGAAGGTAAACATATTTTTAATGGATATTGTGGATTTACTTTGGTGTTGATAACAGACTTATTTTTGAAGATAATTGGGGATAATTGTAATAAAAAATGTGGATTAATAAAGAAATTGATGATATTTTACGTAATTAAAAGCCCTGTTGTATAAAGGTAAATAGTTTAACTTAGGATCATCTACATTCTGTAAAAGTTGTAGTGTGATAACTTAAATAATTCTTAATTTTATTGGTAATAAATGTAACGGATTTAACTTTGGCAAGATAAAAGTTGTTGGCTCCCCGTAAACAGAACTTTTGACAGCAAACATTTAGATTTATGGTCTGTTCCGCCTCTAAAATTAAATTTGGTTCTTCACCATCGTTTAGGTCTAACAACGTATCCTTTATTCCAGATATATTTAAATACTTTTAAGGAATGAAATACTTCTAAGGGTATTCGATACTGAAAATATTAATCACTACATATTTTAACAAACTTTGCTGAAATTTCATCGCAGAGTTGTTAAACGTAATAATTATATAAATTTAATTTTCATGCGCTTACTTATGTTCCCCTAACATGCAAGAAAATACTCTTCAGAAAATGAAAATGAAATCAAGTATGGAATATCGCATATGACGAAAATTTTAAAAGTTAAATCTTTGAAATTTTGGACATTGTGTATCGTATATACTTCTTTATAATTAAAAATTAAGTTCTATCTTACAAACGTTACAGGTAATTAGTAAACAAAGCATTATTTATTTTATGAGGCAAATTCGAAATTACACCTTTAATGTTTTTGATTAACTGCATTTATTCTTAAACGTATGTATGTGCTTCATCAATGTTAATTTCCTAAAATGCTCAATTACAGCATAACTTTATCATCTCCTTCATTAAATTCTCGAAGTAATTAACAAAATGCTTCTCCCGAATTAGAAATTTAAGTGATAACGAATAGAGACAAAACAATTAAGAAAAAAGGTTACTTTTAAGGATAGAGTGATATTAGACTTCAAAACTGCACCCAAGTGCTACCTAGAAGTTTTAATGCTTTTAGTATTTGCACCGTTATACTGCTAAATCGTTAAAATGCCCAAATTCGTGTTTTGCAAGACTGCAATCAAATGAACTTCCAAAATGTTACGTGCTTTTGCCTGCTCACGCCCATTTAAACATACCGGTTAAATGTTCAAGTATCCAAATGTGTAAAATGGCAGTTTAGTTCTGACTAGAAAATTTTCCAGAGCTGTTATATATGCACTTTAAAAAGGAATATTTTTAATTCTGAAATTCTGTTGAAGATTCAGTATCGACTACTGTTTCAAGATGACATTTATTTACTTATTTTATATTTATTTCACTACTAGCTACGCTTACTAACATTATATGGATTGCTTTACACGCATGGATTGATTATTAATGAGCTTTTCGCGTACTTTATATTTAGCTATTGTACGTATTTTAAAATAAAACAATTTTCTTATATTGTAATTTCGAAGACTCTCTGTAATACTGTCGCTAATGGACAAAATATCCCCTGATAATCAGGGAAATGTGTATAAAATCTCATCGGATATTGCTTCTCTAATGCTTTTTTTTTACTTTCCTCTCTAGACAATGGTAAATGGTAATGTTATAAGGAAGTATATTTTAATAATGTGTAGAGTTTTGGTGTCACAGTATATAAAATGTATAAATTTATTTCTACTTTAATCCGGGAGTAATTGAATAACGCCAACATAACATTTCTAATTTATAATTTTAAGCAAAATGTTTAAACTCAGTGTTGAGAAAATGAGAAGCAACGAATATTTTCCAGACTAGCTGAGTCTGGCATGGTTAAACTTATGTGAAATACGATATTTCCTCTACAATAGCTTAAATAGGAGAGAAAGTAAAAATCGAGAAGTTTCCAAGCTTGATCTATATCCGCGCATACAGCTTTTTTCTCTTATAGATTTTTTTCTTATAGATTGCAATACTAGAGAATCGTTGAGAAACTATGCCTCAGAATCCTTTGCAACAACTGTTGGCGACCATGGAAGAGCAACAAAATGATGGTAACAAATGGTCCTACTCTAGATATCGGGAACAAAGGTGACCATCTGGTAGAAAATTGTACGGTTAGTACGTTCTCCATTTGTCATTGGGGCCGTCCCAACTTTTCGCTCAACTAAATTAATAGATTGCTGGGAAAGTGGTGATTGTGCCCAATTCTTTGCTCCGTTACCGAGCCAACGCTTCTGCACCTAACATTAATAACATGTAATCATATTAGAGGCTCCAAAGGATAACAGAGTTCTGCAAACTGCTCGCTTGTTACATCAAACAGAACCTGCACCTTCGCCATACAAACTTGTTAACGCTTTCCAATTTCTCTAACCATTTTCTACTCCCACTTTTAGCATCAAAATCTGCTATTTTTCTAATAGCTTAAACTAATTTAGTACTAATAGTGAATATATCTGTCACAGTGATGTCTTCATTTATAGTGATTATTATCTGCGATTCAGTTTGATTTCTTTCTCCTTTGTCACGTCCGAGTGCTCTGAAATGTGTTGTGCGTCCCAGGTCGCGAAACAAACCTTAGTTTTCAGGGTGAGGCAAACTAGCGAAACTATTGAAATTATGGGAAGTAGTGAATTTGGATTAAGAGAACGCTGACGACACACAGGGCAGGATATTTAAGCTGACCGAAATGAGACCACAGGGGCAGACCACCTGAACTCCCGGTGCTGGAGGTTTCTACGCCGGTTGTGGTCACGACGAGTTTCCCTATTTTATGAATAAGAAATAACTTCACCACTAGGCACGTATATAACAACCTGAGGTGCTCATCGACTGATCCATATCATAAGCATTATTACTACCCTAAACCACAACCTCTAAACGCGTCCTAGACAAGTATTGCCCTATTACTTTACTCATGGCCAATGCACGCAGCTACTGTAATAAGTGTTCCTGGAAATAATGCGGGAACGCCTCAGAAAAATCTTGCTGTTTTCTGGCTCGTTAAAATTTGTCAGTCCTGAATTCTTTATATGCAATTTATGACTTAAGCGCACTTTGGCTTTCTCTCGATCATTTCCTAAATTATATTAAAATAGATAAATAACTACAAGTAAACTCCGTTTGTTAAAATCAATGCATACCATTGGATGAGTGAAACGTTCATATGTCATATAAGTCAGAGCAGCTAAGGTAATAGCATTACAATGAAGACATTTAGCAAGAAACCTATTAGATTAAGGTTCGGGGAAAAACTAATATTTCATAAATCAGACACGTTCATAGATACACGCAGATAAACTAGAAAATTTGAAAGAACAGCAGAAAATAAGACAGGTATAAGTGTTCTTAGAAATTAGGAAATCATAGAATAGTAGTGGCGTTTCATAGGTGAGGGAGAAGTTTCAATTTAGCAACGTTATCTATGAAAATTGATGGGGGGCCATGCAGAAGCTCAAACGTACTGTCTACCCACCCCAAGAAGGCAAGAGGGGAATGAAGGTGAGAGGGGTTTGAATTGTTTATCGGCTCTGCTAGTGGCTCTGTTTACTAGGATATGAGTGTATGCGAGTGCATATGTGGCACCTATGTTGTCAGATCTAATGTTTGTTGCAGTAACTGCAGTGATCGGTGTTATATTTGGGTGAGTTATGTGACAGCACTTGCATATTTTAAACGAAACTAGCATCCTTGCCATACTCAGAAGGCGAGCATGAACACCGTGCGGACAGCAAAAGTGATTACGTTACACACTCCTCTAGCTTGCCTTCTTTTGCTGGACAAACAATAACATGACAAAAGTGGGCGAATTTATGAATTTATTCCTGTTCTTTCACGTTCTTCGTGCCTTATCGAAGTAATTACTATGATGGATTATCAACAGTCCATAGCACCGAAATGCCGGTTGGGTTGGACACACTTGACGGTCGTCGAACGAGATTTCCCCGAGTAGCATTTCAGCGACTCATAACAATTTTCGCTTCTCAGTGTTTTGACGGAAATAGTTATATTTAAAGCACCGATACGTCATAAGTTATCATATATAAAACCTACAGGTAATTACCTACAGTTTCCAGTGCCAAGATTCAGAAACAGTTTAGTTCCACATTCTCGAATACCCGACAGTACGCTTCAAGCAGCTTAGTTATTAGGTTTATCAACCAAATTAAATTATATCTATTCTCAGATGCAACTACGCATATCCTGAGAAAAAGAGTAAGTGAGCAAGTGATTGAGTGAGTGGGTGGGTGAATGAGTGAGTGTGTGTGTGAGCGAGTGAGTGAGTGTGTGGTGTTTTAGGGTCTGTCGACAGCGAGGTCATTTGGGCCCGTACTGAGAAAAAGATGTGATTACCACCGGAGCAGCTGGCAACAGAAGATTCTTCGAAGACCGATGTAATGGAGATCGCATCAAAAAGTGCCACACATGGGAACTATGTCTCATTCTGGTATTTACATGGAGTAGGTAAATAAAGGAGTATTCCACTCAAAAATTCAATTCAAAAATATCAATGTAAATATGGATTTTCAAACTTACTAAACAATAGAAGCAAATCTCTTTAAAAAGGAATATGTGTGAATGTAACTGTAAACATAACTCAGAAACAAAAATCGTTCCGTGGTCTACAGGAAACATGCTAGTTTTAGTTCACTAGGTCATGGGTTCAAAACCGGTGGAGGCCAATGAACCCTTTTGTTGGTGGCGTAAACATCCTTTTCATAGCTTCCTTAGGAAGGTAAGTACCGTGTCCTGGATTTATGGCACATAAAGAGCTTCAGTTCAGATAAAGAGCTGTCTGAGCAAAATTAAGTGGGCGTTCATGTCCAAAATAGAATGGTGTACGCTGAATTGATATGTATATAAAGCGCTAG
Organism: Mantis religiosa; assembly: GCA_030765055.1. Lineage (NCBI taxonomy): Eukaryota > Metazoa > Arthropoda > Insecta > Mantodea > Mantidae > Mantis > Mantis religiosa. The sequence continues at coordinate 241,328,930 of CM060948.1, read as the reverse complement.
TTCAATCCTGGGAACTGCCCTTTGTTGTTCGATGCAAAACCAAGCTCACTATGTCATTGCCTTGCGTTTAACTGGATCTGCACCGTTTCGTTCTGCAACTCTTTCAAAGTACGAAGTGATATCTGCTTACATACGTGAAAGATGGGACAGTTGGACCATCTGGTGTATCACACTTTTCTTCAGAAACAAAAGGTCATTCAAATACCACATTTGGTTCTTCCAAGGATGAAACGAAGCACTTCATATGAAAAAGTGTTGGCTGTTGTTGGTTTTCAGAAAAATAGCTCTAGTAATTATTGGTCGAAATACCAAAGGTTTAAAATGTTTGGATGACAAATAAAATGCATATCTTGAATTTCCTATAGATACACAATTGTTATTGGCTTGAATTTTCAAAAATGTATGTTGTTTCCAAAGCTAGGTTGCTATTCGTTTTTTTCATGGTCCTGCAAATAATGTGCAATTTCAAAACCCTGCACAATTGATCCGCTTTTTAAAAGTCTAGCTATTGCTTCGGTTCACTGTATGCCTTTATTGCCTATAGCGAAGCGTGTAAATAATAAATATGTAATAATAGTTTGTGTAAGAGAAAGCTGAGAAAGTAATATGGACGTAATACATAAAATGTTTTAAAGTGAGAATTTTCTGGACTGCTTACATTGGTCAATCTGCTTTTATTTCACTTCCCGAGAAGGTGACAAACGGTGACACCTAGTTCGCTCAGCAAATACACTGAGTTAAAAATGCTCGGTTAGGTATTTAAGTTGTAAACTCTTCGTATTATTTGCTCGTTAAGACCCACAAGTTCTAAATCTGGACAGAACTGCTTTGCACCCATTTCGACAGATGTCCTGTTTTCACCTGTTCCTGTGACGTCACCTCACCCGTGTAATGGAGCGGAGAGTCGTTCCACTTGAAAGCACTTTGTCTCCAACGATACGTCAAACTATCGTGTTCCCAACATCGGCATTAAGTGCATCTCGAGGAGAAAATGGCATTGCCTTACATTGTTGTTGCCACGTTGATATCTTCTTCACTAACTTCAACATCAACCTCAATATAATCACTGCCTTGAAACACCAGCTGTTTTATGGTTAATGAATTCGACTTCAAGAAAGTTCGGCTGATAATATATTATTGGGAGCTTGAACGACAGTGTACATAATTATACTAACACATGTCATTTTGATTGAAATCTTATACTGCAATCCGAAAATGAAAACAAAAATTGATGTATGCATACAAATGGCTTTCTTTGCTTTATATTAATCGAGAAAAACTGTTTATGCTCAACCACGCCAATCCTTAGTATTTATAAGACTGGTAGCAGTACTTCAATGGGCCTCATTAAAGTACATCTGTATTGTTATTCGACCAATCAGAAGTGGCCACGTTACATTGTGAAAGCGCAAGTATCGATTACTCTCGTTTCGATCGACAATGGTACTAGCGCCAGTTTTGAAAAAAAGTCAAAATGTCTGACACTAGTACCAGTAACATTGAACTTACACGCCCAAAAATTACGGCAAAAGCACTCACTTTTGGTGTCACAAAAGTCAAAGAAGATGTACGAGAAATTCTATCCACAATTTATGGATTGAAGAATATCAAAAGCTTGATATAAATTCTCTCTCAGAAAATGTATTCTCAGTGTATTTCGAAGAATTGTCTCAAAATACGAAACCATCGACATTGTGGACTCACTATTCTATTTTGAAAACAACACTCAACATTAATCACCAAATTCCCTTATTTCACTAATTGTAGAATAAATAACATATGTTTGAAATAAGGACATTTCTGTTCATATTATCATTAGAATTAATTGCAAATAATATTTCAATTTGTTCAGTTTGTTCCAGTTTGTCTATACTTTCTTTTAGGTTAAACTGTGTCACACGTTAACAGCTGTTTGTAGGGAAATAATCCATATTTCTGCGCCTGCGTACTACGTACTACGTCCCACTTTAGAGAAAGCAATAACGATTGTAACATACCACTCAAATCAGACATGAATACTGTGAAATGAAGCATTTAATTTAGATACATGATCGAGCATAAACAGTCGTATGAAACTTGGCTATAATGGTAATTAAAACGCTCGTATCATAATACCATATATATTTATTTTATTTTAACTTACAGTGTATTAAAGTGTAATTTTAGTAGCACATAAAGCAGAACATTTTTGCATCAGGATCAACATGAATTCCGGGAAGATGTTGGAGCAGAAAAGTTTACAAATCGGGCGCAGTTCCTCTGTACACCAATGTATTACGTATCTACAACAAACTGTTTATTCATGTGACAGCAAAACATAAACCAGAAAATGATTTTGCCATGGTTATGAACTGTCCACAATATCTCAGAGAAATTTTAAATAGATTGTACGGGCGATCATTTTAATGTATATGTTTGGTACTTAAAATCTCTTTAGCATAATAATAAATACTAAGCTTAACTAAAATATGTGATTATTCCATGCTAAGGAATTAACATTTCCTTTTAACATCGCCGTTATCATCACTATCTTCATGTAGTAAAATAAAACTGACTGATTACTTTTCCTTAATGCTTTCCGGACACAGTAAGTTTAAGTGCATTGTAGCCATTCAAACATGTTAGGCCTTTTTGTTGTTCCATAGCGTGAAAACTTAGAGTTGTTTTCTCCTTCATTACCCCTGTCGTTTTATGTCCATATATTACCATGTGCACAGGTAATTTCAAATGCGGCCTCTATGGAGAGATAGGTATATGCTTTGAAAATGGGTGGTATTTCAAGTGAATAAGTAAACAACATTAGAATGACATGCCCATTTGGAAACATAACTTCAGCTACAATTTGCTTAAACATTTGTTCGCAACTCTCTGTCAAGATCAATGCTGAGTGTCAATTTACGATATAGATTACATTACCACTGTAAATTTCGAGAGATCTATTGCAGTTACTCCCACTAAGAAGAAAGGAATTAACTGAACCAACTACAGGAGGTCGTAAGCTGCATGCAGGCAAGACTATAGAGACGCGGGAAGTCGCTAACATTTCCAGGCTCAAAGACATGTCCCACAGCTGAAACTGCCCAGAGAGATCAATGAAAGACCTTTCAACCAAGCAGCCCTCTAGTATCCACGGAGAATAATTTCTCCTTTGAGCAAGCATCTGTGGCATCTTTCGGGCACCACCATGGTATACTAATCATAGAAGCACATCTCAAAGATGAAAGTAAAATGGAATGAAGGATAAATAATGGAAAAGAATGATAGATTAACAATCACCCCAATATTCACTAACCGACTAGAGAATATCTCATAAACCCCAAAGTCAGAGCGGGCGATCAAAGGGAATCAAACCCGGAACCTTATAAATGTGAACCTCACTTTATCAAGGAATTTTCTCACTCAATAAGTCTAATAGAGACTTAACACCCGCTTTTAGTGTGACTACCTGCCTAATAAGTGTTAAATTTACTCTTAAAGTTAGTTACTTTCAGGAGTGGAGACTTATTAACGTGCCTTGACTGATGTGGTAGCCAGTGAGTTACGAAAAATATTTTAGTTAACACAAAATTTGACACAATTGATCACCATCGCGCCAATATTTGTTAACAGCTTTACCTTGGAGCAGCAGGCGATGCGATTGAAAATTAGGTACTGTCCTTTCACGCTACTGTGACACCTATCGTGCAGACGCAGCAGGATGGAGCTCCAGCACATGTGAGACTTCCTGAATTGCATGCATCCTGCTGTATATGAAGAGGAGGTCCGGTTGACTTAACTTAATGATCCCATGACTTAACGCCTCTTGATTAAACCTCATTTGTAGTCTACGGTGGACACTCTAGTAACTAGTGCAAATAGAATGCGTGTACTAAGAATACACTAAAATTCATGGAGTGAATTAGTGTACACAAATAACACTGGTCGACAAAATTTAACTTTTTTCTTTCACAAGAATTAAAATAACAGATTCTAAAAGTATTTTACGTGCTGAATTCAAATATAATTAAAGTTTTCCCCATCGGGCAGGAGTTTTGTGTGATTCCATTTGAATTTTTTATAATATTCCAAAAAATCCGTAACTAGCTATCTAACTCAAAATTACAACTACTGATTCTGACTTACCTAGAAAGTGATAGATAGTGATTTTCGGGTATATTTTGCATCTGGAACGTCTCTCATTTTAGTCCAACAGTAGTCCGCCAGCATATTAGAACTCCACTTGCCTTGGTACCTCTTCTCTATTGTAGAAATTTGCTGATGAAAACGCTCACCGTGTTCATCGCTGACAGCTCTAAGGTTTTCGGGAAAGAAGTCCAAGTGAGAGTCCAAGAAGTGAATGTTTAAAGACATGTTGCATCCCATAGCTTTATAAGAATGCAGATCAGCCACTATGTCACGATAGTTTTCTGCTTTATGGTTTCCAAGAAAATTCCAACACAAACTTTTGAAAGACTACCAGACTGCTTTCTCCAGTGGATTTAACAGTCCCTCGAAATGTTCATCAGCCACTAATGATCGGATTTGTGGTCCTATAAAAACTCCTTCTTTCAATTTAGCATCACTGACTTTGGGGAATTTCGATTTCAAGTACAAGAATCCATCAGAAAGTTTATCCATAGCTTTGACGAAATTTTCATTACTCCTAACTTAATATGCATTGGAGTTAAAAATATTTTTTCAGGCTTCACTAAAGGGACACATTCCACATTTTTATGGCCAGGGATAAGAGATTCACGTTTTGGCCATGACTTTCGAACGTAGTGAGACTTCTTATCTCTGCTGTCCCACTCGCACAAAAAAACAGCAAAATTTGTTGAATCCAAGTTGCAAACCAAGCAATAAAGCAATGGCATTTAAATCACCACAGATATTCCATTCATATTTTCCATATTGTATTTTCTCTAAAACTACTTTCATATTTTCATATGTCTCTTTCATATCAGCGGCATGCGCTACCGGTATTGATGGAAGTTTATTGTCAATATGTAGCAGCACAGCCTTCAAACTTACTTTAGAGGAGACTATGAACAATCGCCACTCATCTGGCCGGTGTTGAAGCCCAAGAGTTTCCATAACTGAACAAATATTATTAAAAAACACAATACCATTTTCTTCAGAGAAGTATAATTTGAAAACACTATGGCGGCTACGATATCTACTAATTCTTACATCTTTTTGGAGTAGATTCCACCCTTTGAGTCTGGAAGCTGAAACTTCCGCTTTCTGTTTAAACAGATTTAAATCGCGAATCAGGTCACTAAGGTCTTGCTGATTGGGAAAGTATGGTTCTGATGAACAGCTACTGGCTTCATATGTAAGATCATTTTTATTTTCATCTGAATCATTTGGAGTTTCAGTCAGGTCAGAACCAGAGTTATCACTTAAGGTCGTATCTGCATATACTGGTACGGGGAACTCTTCACTGTGTAAGACAGGTCTCATTGCAGATTGCAAATTCGGATACTTAACTGTATATTTTGTTTTTGATGTGATTCCTTTAATATTTGTTAAACAAAAATAACAGTCAGTTAAATGATCCTTCGGTTCAGTCCAAATCATGGGAATTGCAAATACCATATGATGTGTAACATTTTTGCACCCAGTCAGCAGTCTAACACACGAAAGACAGCATGCATTTGGGGCCCAGCTCTTATCAAAATCACCAACTTGACAGCCAAAGTAAAGTTTATAACACTTCTTTACAGGTGGGGTCAAATTTCGCCTCTGAGACTTGAAGGTCAGCTCACCACAAATATAGCAGAAATTATCTGCATGATCTACACAATTTCTTGGCATGATGAAAAAATAAAGCACAGAAATACAACATGCACAACATACACAGTACACTTCTAAACAGAAAGGAAGGAAATATTTCACTACTCAACAATCTCACAGTCAGCTCAATACTGACACATTACAATGCCAAACAGGTCTGAACATGTCTAAACAACAACAACAATGGACAATGACAATGACAATGAACAACCTGCACAGTCATGTTTTATTGCGCTTTAGCATGGCATTGCAAATAATTTCAATAATACAGCTTGAGTAAAATAGCTACATATGAGGTAACGGTTCCTATGACAGGTCAAAGAAAACGCTAAAATCATATTTTGAAAAGTAGCTTTTACAGAAAAACTATGCCTGATGGGAAAATTCTGACTACATATCTGAATTCAGGATGGAAAATACCATTAGATTCACTATTCAGATCTCTTGTGAAAAAAACCTTGTCGACCAGTGTAATTCATTAAGAGATATTATATCAGGTAAGAGTAGAGTGTATATGTTTATATTTCCTATTATCTATCTCTACTGCTCATCTATAATAAGTATGGGAATTATTGCATTCCAACTGAAATTTCAATACTCTGGAAATACACGTTTTGAGAACTTTGAATCCAACCTTGTGACTGCGTGTGTGTTTATGTATGAACAGCATAACTCAAAACAAAAGGGCAATTTAATTTAATATGGTATTTAATTTTAATGACCACAAAGAATGCAGCATGAAGATTTTCAGGGAAACTGCTAAAAATAATCGTTTGCTGTTATTTTCTCAAAAATCGTTAACTGATATCATTTAAAATACCCTGTTCAAGTATTTGCATAATAAACTAAATACATATCTTAAATTTTCTGGAAATAACCTCTGAACCCCTTTTCATCCTGAATGACCTTTGCAAAAGTGGTAAGCTATAAACTAAACATCACAATACACTGAAAAATCAAGATTTGCTTAAAGCATAAAATTATGTCAAATAAACTTTCCTGGACTTAAGCATTTCCAAGAGAATTTCTTTTGCTTTGAGGTTTTCAACTTACACATTTTTTGAAGAGGAAACTTCTATCGCTACGTTGAGTCACAGAAATAGACACATGGAGTTCACGGAAACACAATGCTAAAGTAAAGGTTACGAAAGTCCACAGTTTACAAAAGTATATATTTGCGTATGGGGAACATGTTTTCTCTGTTTTTCATGAAAACTTTTATTGTAAACCTTGCAATAAAACAATTGCTCATAATAAACTGAATAGTGTGCTACGACATGTCACTACAGTAACACATAAGCATTGTGTTGCAAAATGTGAGAATTCTTCGCTACATAAAGACATTTAATGAAGAGCTATGCGTGGTAATTTTCTGCCGATTTTCCTTTATATAAACTACATGATACAAAGTTGCGTGCGTTTTTAGAAAAGTACACTGACAAACCAATTCCACATCCTACGACTTTACGTAAGTACTATGTAAAACGATGTTATGATAAGTGAATTGATGATAGAAAATGAACCTAAATAACCGCAACATATGGTTTTCAATGGATGAAACAAGAGATGTCGTTGGGCGATTTATGATAAGTGTGGTTGTTGGAGCACTGGACACAAAGGCCCCATTGGGCCATATCTTCTAACAAGTAACGTAGTCAGTGTTGCAAATTATTCTACTATAAGTGCAGTATTTAACAATGCCATGAAAATACTATGGCCATCAGGTGTGAAACCATGTGCAATACCATACCCTGGCACCTGTATAGCCATTTGGACACTACCATGCCGCGTCAGTGACCTTTAACCCTTATTGCTGTAACCTGACCCTTCCTATTCTATACGATATCCGCACGTTCCCGCCCCGATGTCGCCCTATATATGAGCGTAAACAGTTGTTTTTTGGCTCCAAACATAATTATTGCTTATATATTTTGTGATGTTATACATTATTTTAGAGCTACGTTAAACATTTAAAAATGTTAAAAAGTGTTAAAATTTTTCTATTGTGAATGTGGGAAAGTATAAAATCAATGAGTGATAGAGAAACGAAATTACAGATTAGGTTAGTGTGTGATTAAAAGGCCATTCCAGGGTGACATATAGGAAAAACAGTTTTGTGTGTTTTTTAAGAGTAAATACGCAGAGGAACTTTTATTAAATTGTGCTATTTTATTTTGTGTGAAGTGATCAAAAAGTAAGATATTATAGAAAAAGACACTTATTAATTATTTTTTGACAAATAGCCACAAAATATTACACTATTCCGAAAACACAATCCTGATACAAGAATTTCGTGCACCGACTGTGTTCAAAACGCGACAAAAGAAATTGAAATGAAAACAAATTAACTACATAAGCATTAATTTGCAAACTGATCGTCTTCCTATGCAAATAATAGCGCAATTGATAAAATAAATCTAAAACAACAAAGTTAATTCGACAATAATTTTCAATGAATTAAAATTTCTTAATACGTAATTTGGAAAATTTCACTACAAGTAACATCTCTATGAATAATTTTCTTTCAAACGGCGCAACAATGTGGAGCAGAATAAAATACAACATACGATAATTGTCTGTCAGAGTGTGCCATGTATGTGTGTAAATCGCATAGTTAAGAAATCGGACGCATTGCTATATTCATAAGAAATTTCTAAGTAATTGTTTTGCTAACAATTTCACAAAATGTTAACTCTTATATCTACTTCTTTTTAATTTAGATAAATATTTTCAGAAATGCATTTGTTAATACCTTATTTTAGATATGGGAGTCCGAAGCGATGCTCAACTCTTTTAAAAGCAGATTACTGTATGTTCCTTTGAATGTCATTCTTTGCACCACCAACAGATATACACGAATATTGACTAAGCATTTTCAAAGCGAATAAAGTAATGGAAAACATGAACCAATGATAACGTAGACTCGGAAATGATTAAGGTAAAGGGCAAGGGCAATATAACTAAAGGAAAGGAATTGTTTGACATACATTTTGTGTTCTAACGAGAGCTACATGCTGCCAACCTTTTATTGATTCAACTTACCAATTATCTAAAATAACAATTCAGAACAAAGAGGACATTAAAGAATATTTGCAGAAAATTCAATCATTTAGAAATGTCAAATGGATGGTATTCTGTAATACAACTCGATAACAAATATTTTTGAAGAAAAAAACTAAAAATAACGAAAGAGTTTTCTGGTAAAGAGCAGTTTCAACAGGATGAGTTTTGTGGAAAATCCTGTTGTTTACATGCTTGAAAAATGCGCTTAAATACGAAATTTGATATTTTCCCAATGTTTAGTATTTGATGTATGCCGTTCACAGTCATATAAAGGGTCAGGTCCACGGCTTTGTAAACACAATGCATTTAATATTTTGAAGGAGCCTTAAAACGCATTTTCCAGCGGAATACAATACCTCTGTACTTGTTAGAGGTAAGTTCTACAGAAGGTAAACATGCCATTAATCTATAAGAAAAGATGGTACTGTCGTGGAAACGGACATTAAAGTTTCGGAGCAAATAGATAACAGACGGCTGATAAGCTGATTGCATAAGCAGTTAACGATAGCGAGGCTAGTGTTCACCAAGAGCCGGCAAATAAAGATAGCTAAGATAAAGAAGTTGCCGGCGCAGATAGGATTTCACGTTTGGAAGGTTATAGTGATATCGTGATTGACAGAGAAAAGTTGGTTTTTTCTTTGTACTCGAAACCTCTCGAATTTATGAATTGGATGTATAAGCGATTGTGACACGCCAGCGGACAGTTGTAAAATGAGAGTCAGCTGTGAAGTGTTGTAACGAGAGCTGATGTTTGTTATTGTCATCGACCTTGGTGCTGTAGATTGTGATATGTGATGCAATTCTGCTGCGGAGTGTATTTCTATGCAAATAAAGAACATTTAGAATTTAGACAAATTGGACTTTTAATTCTACGAGCCTACCAAGTCACAGTACTGAATGTAGAAAATATTACGTAGCTCTCATGCATCTGTTTGGCACGTATTTCCTGGTTCACCTATGATCACCGTAGAAACACTTCCAAAGTCACAGACCAGAAAGACTACTTTATACTATACTGGCCCCATCCTTGGTTTATATGGCGATGTAAACAAAAGCATGTGTGCCTGTGAGACAACATTGGCTGTTTAGCTTTGTAATTCTCTGCAGATGAAAAATACAGTTCGTATATCATTTTTGAAGACTTTACATCTATTGAAAAATGTACAAACATCTTCACATCATTATAAATGCAACAAATCAGTAATTAATTATTGTTTTATTTCATACAGTAAGCGTGATTTGTATGTAATAATCATTACACACGCTGCGCTTGCGCTCTTTTAAAGCAGAAGGAAATGGAGAATCAGTTATACAACTTGGTTTCTTTCGTGCAATATGTAAACATCACAGTGGGAAACCGTTAAAAAGTGGTGAAAAGCAAATTGTGTTGAACGTGTTTTGCAAGTTGTGTGAAAAATACCCAACTTTAGCAATGAAGGACTTTAATCTGTCAGCAGAATATACCGGTGTTTCAGCGCCAGGTATTAATGCCGCTCGAAGGGAGGTTCTATAAAATTCCAGGATGTTTCCACTCCACTAAAATATCGAAAAAGAAAGAAACAAGTTGTGGAAGGTGAATATGATGAATGTGTTAAAAGTGCGATTCGTTGTATGGTTCAGAGCTTCTTCGAAAGAAACGAGCTACCACTGTTACAGCAGTGCTTCAAGCAGTAAACAATGATACGAATTAGCCAAGATTTGTAAAAAGAGCTCCCGCACCATTTTTTGCGACATAGGTTTTGAATTTGTGAACAGAAACTATATATAAATATAATTATATATAATTATATATAATTGTTGAGTGTGAAAATATATTGTTGTGGCGAAGAAATTATTAAAGGAAAATTCGGAAGTGGAAGTCGTTTGAAAAATTCGTCCGTTGTCAGATTCCATTTAGGTACCTAACATATTTTTTTCAGTTGCATGCCAACAGAACTTTCAAGTCATTTCCAAAGTGGCTACACTCAGTTATTTAGCACTGTTATTCCGCAGAAAGACCCGTGCTTTAATTTTTAACTTATAAATGAGGTCAGTTATGTACAAATGAGGTTATGAGGTAATTTTAACATAAAAGTGCTACCTTATAAGCTACTCGAAACATCGAAAGCAGCAAAGCAAAGCTTTATATAGAAGTTCATTGACAGCGCACATGTTTGCCACGTGGGTACACAATGGCCTTAATATTTGCTCCCATCACAGTCGCCAGCGAAGTATTACATTTTCTCTCATTGTTTACGTCTCCTCATTAACTAATGATGGCGCCGGTATAGACTAGTTGCAAATAAAGTGACATTTGAGGACACAGCACAGTGAAGACTCCTGCGAGTTATACAACATGCTTGGTCCTCCTACTAGCGCTGGCGAATGTGGTACACAAGGGGAAGACAGGTAGTGGCTGTGTGACGTCAGCTCCATCAGCTCTAACCGCCAAATATGCTCCCGAACGAAAGGCAGGTTATCGTGTGACGTCACCGCGCTGTTTTCTGCTGTCCAAGAGGAAGAACATAGTTTGATGTGTTGGGGTTCCGACAGCATATGAAAGACAGGAGACGTATCGGGTATTAATAATATGTACAACTTACATCTTGGTTGGTGTAATATTAATACTGACTGCTTTAATTACACAATTGGTCACAGTTTATAAACAATTACATTTTGGCTCTGTGCTATGAGAAAATATATAAAACTTCAGCTCTTAGTTTATCTGAAGGTCAGGCATGTCATAACTTAAATAAAATAAAACATAAAGTAATTTTCTCTCCAAATTAGAGGAGATTCACTCAGAACAAAATTACCGGACATTTTCCGACACTTGCTGTGTCCTCTTTCTTTAATTAGTTTATCAATGTCATGACGTAATGTCTGGGAAATTTGTAATCGAAGGCTACATGTTAGATTATGAACCGACAAGGTACTTCAGGGTGTGCATTTAGCTAATTTCATATCAGAAAAACCTCGAAATTCTAGTTTGGGTGGACCTTCTTGTAAAAATTAGCCAACTCTTTCTTGTGTTTATATTTTTCTTTCAATAAATCGTCACATTGTAAATTTAACAGTTCCATTAGGTAAGTGGCAGATACACGAGTGTGCTACACCTGACTGAACCCTCAGATTCTGTACTCACAGCGCCATTTATATAGGTAACTTGATGCTACACGCCTCTTGCTTGACGTCACACGCACTGCAGGCCTCGCTCCCGGCTGAAATACGACACAACTCGAAGCTGTCTTTCTCTATGGTACACACATCTTATGCGTCTGAATTGAGAGTAGCTCGGATAAATTGGTCGGAGAAATGGTTTTGAAGATAGATGCCAATATTTTAATTAGAGATTATATTAGTTTATAAACAAGACTGCAAAAAGGTTCCTTTCTCTCACTACAATATTTAGAACGCAAGGTATGCGTTCAGGTGATTACGGTTACTCAACATTTGTTCAACATCAAAAAGTTAAAAAAATCCATCTTTCAAAGAGTTTATTTGAAGTAAAGGCATATAATATGTCTATTACGAAAGTACAAAGCATTTAGTTTAAAAAGAGAATGAGCCTATGTTCAGTTCCCCTTTCGGAACGGTAATATGTTACTATATATTTTTATACTTTATATATGTTAAGCTATGTTTCGGAAATATGTTGTCATGTTTCAAACTCGAGATGAACTGTGTTAATATACAAATTGAGGTTTTATATTTATCTTTTCTCCAACAGAGCGGGGTAGTTCAGCGGCTTGGTTTGTGACCCGCATTCGGTAGGCCCGGGTTCGAATCCTACCGACCTACCTGACCCATGGGATTTTTAGGGGTTTTCCAGGTTACCAGGTGAATGCTGGGTAGGTTAATTACATCCTTAGAGTTTATGTCCCTCCGTTTCAATCCCAATAACATTTCAAATCATCTCGCAACTGGTGGCCTCTTCCAGGGCAGAGGTGTCAGTGGATATCTTGGCAATGCATAGCAGAATGATATGCCCTTGGTAAAACTTCGTCCTCCGGTAGGACTGTCTCCGCTCTCGGAACCCGGTATGATGGGGTCGCTTCAGGTCCACAATAGGGCGGGAAGCAGGTTGTCCTGGCCTGCCCGGGGTGTTTTCAACGGGTAGGGACCCTGCCATCTGCACAGTCGTGACTCCTTGGGACGGCAGCGCTCTCTCTCCTTTCTCCGCATCCTTCCTACTGGGATTGCCCGACTTGGGGGCGTAGGTACAATAGATCAAGTTTGGATCTGCGTGCCGAATCCCCTCCGTGGCATAGTCTAGTCCAGTCTCATTTCCCCTGTGTTTGTGATACCAGTATGTGCACAAATAAATAAAAGCTAGGACAAGCTATTTTATTAGAAAACATTAAGTGATTCATGCTTCGGGTAGAATCACTGTATTTAAATATATAAATCTGGAGAAAAATAGCAACAAAGTAACAACCTACCCAGGCATTAGGGTTTTCACAAGTTACCAGGCGAATGCTGGGTAGGTTAATTGCAACAATTTGCGATTCAAGTAGGCTATGGGTAGGCAGCAAGGAATGATTTTAATGTTATAAGGATATGATGTAGAATGACTTCCGGTACACATTACTCTTGGCAACAACGTTCTGTCCCAGCATTGGCCAGCTTTCATGTGTCTTTATTTTCTACGTTTACTATAACAACTAGCAGATCCATCACTTTCAAAGGCTAACATTGACTTATTTATTTAAAAGACAGAGGCTAAAATAGCTACAACCTTAGTGCTGAAGAAAAACTGAAGAAAGTAAATAAGAAAAAGGCAGCATAGGAAAAGAAAAGTTTAATCAGTAATGTAGGAAAACAAGGCCTGTTTTAATCATCCCTTATCATCGGTTATCAGACGCTCCCATGTTACTTTAGTGGAAGTCAATATCTCTTGCCAACATAGCGTTTGATTTATCGTGGCCAGAAGTTGTTTTCCTGTAAAGTATAAGGCCATAAGTTATTAGAGTTTGGAATTCCGTACAGCACAAGATCGATGGGACAGCAGAACTTTCGCCCTTGTAAGGGCACAGCCCTCGCACATTTCTTCCTATGACGGGGAACCTTTAACCCGTCAGAGCTCGCCAAAGAGTTTGTTTGTTAGTGTGGGTGGAGGCTGCCACTTCGAGACTATGTGGCTTCAAACGCTTTCCATACTCAATACTTTTGCGAATATGTCTGTGCAAGACCTTTTACGGCGAGATTTTACGGCAAAAATTGCCAAAAGAAAATTTTAATTTGTTGTACTGTAGTTTTTCTTTAATTTCATACACATTTCATTGTGAGAGGCACAATACCTAAACAAATACAGATAGCAATATATATATATATATATATATATATATACTTTAACCTCACTTATACAAGATGTTAAGTGTAAACTACAGATATTTGGATTTGTAACTAATACCTAATAGGACAACATAATGTCAATGTTTACTTAATTTCCAAATTAATAATTTTATTTAATATAATAGTATGTTTTAAATTTCGTTGGTATATACAATCAAATACACGTGGCACACCAAAAGCTATACGTGTTTAACTTCCTCCGCGAACGTGGAGTAAGTTTTTGTGATGGGCAAAGCAGAATGGGAAGTCCGTGGGTTAATGGACATCGAGATCACTAGAGCAGACTAATAAGTTAGAGAAACTTCCGGTTCTTACCTATCCAAATTCATTAAATATTTGTGTTATATACAACTTACACTTTCATAGAAACGAAGTCCGTCTCGGTAGCATAGGTGGTAGCGTGTCTGCCTCACGTCGTAGAGGTCGAATTCGAATCTCGGTTAGGGGTTTCCTGGATAAGGTTTATCCGGGGATTTCCCTTATCCTGATAGACGAATGTCAGGTAACTCTAAGCTCCATAGATCGCGGACTCATTTGAGCATCGTTTCACCCATTTCATTTATCGTCCGATGTGACTTAACGTTGGCGGACGTAAATTAAAAAAAGAAAACCGAATTGAGAAAATAAGTATAAATAGAGTTATTGACCAGGTGGCAATGCGGTAACGTTTGTGACTCGCATTCTAGAGGTTGGAGGCTTAAAACCAAAATTCCCGTAGTTTCGCTTTATTTTTTAGGCATGCTGGAATGCTTACCTCCCACAGTTTCCTTTCCTTAATTTTCCTTAAATTTACTTATCATTGTTACGTGCGCTTTTAGGCTTGTGGTGTATGTCAGTGCCGGACAAATTGTGCGGTTACTTGCGTATTTTAAACGCTGTTCTCGGCGTTGTGTGATCGCGATTCTCATGTGGGGGCGGCAAGGGTTGTTGAAATTGGACCTGAATGTTGGTGAACGCGATTGCACTCTGTGGCCTCCTGCGTTTGTATCACTGCATCCCTTCCTCCTGGTGGTGTTAGCTGCAATAGACCCGTGTAGAGGACGCAGTATGTGAGATGTCCTCCCTCGATCGACTACCCCTTTCCCTTTTAAATATCTTTAATGTTACACTTAATGTTTAACCTTGCAGCTCCGATATAAATCTTTATTTAATCTAGTGTGTAACAGTTCAAAAGATTTGTACGAAGCTAATGACACCAGATCCCTGTACCATCTGGGTCAACACGTCAGACAATGAAGTGTAAACACCAATAAAGCGGGTGGTCTACGCTGACAGGCGTTGTTCATCTCGTGGCATAATTAAAACCGTGCGTAAAACATGAAGTAGTAAACGATATTGTGTGTTTATGGGTACTGTTAGATGAATATTAATACCAATTAACCACAAAATTGGATATACATTAAGATACCAATTATTAAGTAATCTACACTCATACCCAAACACCTGTATGTTATTCACCTCTACGTCTTCAGGATAGAAATTTAATTAATATTTAGTTAAATTATATGTTGTTTTTAAAGTTATACGCTCTATCAATAATATGCCACGGTTTCTGGCCCTCATGTGCGAAATATTGTGCAGGCTTTCTTTGCAATGCAACCTTGCTGCCGCTCGTTTGGGTGAGACACCGGTATTTTTGGGATGCGTTATTGCTACGCACGTTTTTGCAGTTCGTCGAGTAAGCTCACTCTTCTCCATATGAAATGAAGATGACGATGATGGAGAAATAGTGCCATGTAATGAAAGTGCTCTCGGTGTGCATGAGAAGTTACACGACTTGTAACTTTGCAAATCTCCATGTTGTGTAATTAATACATATAATCGACCAGTATATTACTATATGGAAGAAATAAAGAAGAAAATATACATTGACGATATACTTAAACCACTAAAAACCACCAAAATTCTCTTTTCATTAGAGTTAAATGTGAATAACAATACTGGCATGCATTTAAGCACTCTAGGCCATTATGTTTTTTAAACATTTGTTTCATTTATTGCTTTCTTACATAGGAAACCACGAAATTAGTTTGAGTAATAATCTGTTAAACCACTTTCAGTTCCAAGAGAAAATGTACTCTTACATTTTAGTGTATACTTTACTTTAGATGTGTGCCACTGTAACCGTATTATAATTAAGGTTATGCCCTACTTGGCTCGTTGGATGGCCAAATATGCTGTATTTTAGTCCAGTAAATTTATTGCTGAAATGAGAGGGAATCCTGTTCAGAGCAAGAAAATATGTCGGATTGTGTTAGTCTTAGCTTTGTTAAAAAAATATACTAAAGGTAGTTTCTGTTATATTATAGTTTTCAAACATAACTCTCATTAACGTAAGTGCAAGTGAGTGAAGGTTTATGATAGTATGGGACAAGGGAAGTTGGCCACGCCGTGGCTCAGTGGTTAGACCGCTTGGCTCTCACCAAGGCGGCCCGGGTTCGATCCCAGGTGACCGAAAAGTGAGATTCGTGGTGGACAACACGGCGCTGGGGCGGGCTATCTCCGAGACCTCCGGTTTCCCCCGCCATCTCATTCCACCGGTGCTCCATCTTCATCTCATGTATCATCAGTGTCACCGCCTGCGGTGCCGTATGTAGTAAAAGCGGGGGTTAAACACTACACATTTCACATTTTACAAAGGAAGTTATGAAACATCAAAATACCAAAAGTTTTGTGGGAACTCTATTCTGCTAGTAATGAGTGAATTTTGAAGGGACAAGAATCACATAGTCCCAATATGTGATTTTAAATATCTTCAAATTTTATTTACTTCGAATAACTCACTATATACGTTAATTTATCCTAAATAAAAATATTTATCTTGGTTCCTAAAATGTAAGTGAATTAAATACCATTTCTCATTATTCTGCCTTTTGTCATAGTACTATAATAAACTATTAATAAACTAGCTCGGCATTTTACAGTTTCAGCAATTTCAAATAGTTGAGTAGATAGACCAATAAATACAAGGTAGATATAATAATGCCATGTTAAAATCTTAATAATTGTTTAATTCATGTAGGGTTCACATAAATAGAATAAATAATTTTATTTAATTGATGGAAATTAATCATTTCTTCATACTAGCCGTATATAGGCTAAGGTTTTTGACAGATAGAGTCAATATGAAACATTCAATGCCATAGCCGGGATTTGAACCACGGATCTCCTGGTTTCCGTCCAGTCGCTCTAATCCATGGCCAACGTGCCGTCTTGACATTAAACTCTCCATTTGACTCATATATTTGCCAGGTAGACCACTAGGGGCTCTCGCATTCGATATACACCCTCTGTGGCGACTTACTATCGTAAGTACTTGAGTCTCAGACTTCATCATTTGACTCTTATTATTTTAGTTAATTGATGTAAATTAATCATTTTTTCACACTAGCCGTATATAGGCTAAGGTTTTTGATAGAGTCAACGTGAAAAATTCAATGCCATGGCCGGGATTTGAACCTCGGATGTCCTGGTTTCCGTCAATGGATTAGAGCGACTGGACGGAAACCAGGAGATCCGTGGTTCAAATCCGGGCCATGGCATTGAATTTTTCATGTTGACTCTATCTGAGAATAAATAATGTTTTTAAACTTTGAATTTTTTAGATAATTGAGAAGAAAGATTACAACTTTCGAAGGCTAAAAGCTAACCTCTTTAAAAATAGAGAACATGGACTTAACAGATTTTTAACTGTGGCTCTTAATTGTATTTTAAGTATTTTTCTTTAAATTATAATTATTGTATCGTCGTTTTGTAGACTGCATTCTGCACCACTTCAAAATTAATTTATAACAGCTGCATTCCTCAATATAAAGGTAAGCTTCAGCATTACTGCCAAATTTGGTAGTCTCTTTATCTATAACTATGTGCTTTGTTACATTACAGAATATATGATGGTTATTTTTTCTATTTCTATTTGAATACCTTATTTTGCGAGTGGCATTTAGTGTTATAAATGATAATTGTTCTTCCCAGGAACAACTGAAAGTAAATTACTGCAATTTTAGGAATATTCCATTCATAAACCGTGTAAACACCTCGTTCTATGAATGTTTTTTAGTATAAATGTCCATTTTTCTTTGCAGAAACAACTGAAAACAAATGAATTAACATTTAGGACAATTCCATTTATAAACCAGGTATTGATATTGAGCAATAACTTACCCCGGATATGGACTGAACATGATCATTTGTCTTGTAATGTACTTATAAGGATGTGATTTCATCGTATAAAGTATCAGATCGTTACTGAACCGTAATACTATCAGTAGGCAGTGATTAATAGCGGACATCATCCATCTCGTTCATCAATTCTGCAGAAATTACGAAATCCTGCTACTCCATCCATTTCAGTCCAATCGACTTTAGTTTCGATTACCCAAACTAAGAGATTTCTGAAACTTTTACAGACTTAGAAATTGTATTTTAATAAATGCACAGCTGCAATTTGTAAGTGAAATATATTCTTTAAATAAAGTATCATCATTTTGTTTTGGTTTGGTTTATATTCATTTTGATGCTGTTTTACTCACTTTTTCTGTTGATTTTTACAACAAATGCGATTGTTCATTAATTTAGTTTGATATGACTGCTAAAACTATAATGATGTTTTAAACAATCAGAAAGTATTATTTATGTAATCTATCACGGTTTATGTATGCATTTGGAATATAAAATTCCAGGTTACGATTTTCAACAATTACACTCATAATTAGTAATGGCATTACATAACGCATCATTTTGGCGTTTATGTGGATCAAATTTGGTAACAGAATTTTTGTTATCCATACTACGTGTAGAAGTAGGGGAATTCTGACCGGAAACAATATGCTTTGAGACCTCTTAATCCTTAAAAAAGCATTTTTTATTTTTCTGCTACATATTTGCAGTAAAAGTGCAAAAGGTAGCCAATTAATGGGGCGGCTCGAGCACTGCGGGAAATGTAAGTCAAAGTGTGTGGTCAACGAGAATCGAACTCGCGACCTTCCACATGTGGGTCACACAGGTTACTTCGGCCTATCTCGTCGGTCGTACTTCAATAAGTTGAGGAAGTATTGTGAGTGAGTGTGTGGTGTTTTAGGGCCCGTCGACAGTGAGGTCATTTGGGCCCGAGGAACTATTGTATCCTACAAAAATTCAATAACGGAGTTTCACCATAAATACGCGTTTTGAGAGCAATATATTTTTAGTTTGCACAGTGCCTATCGATTGCTTAAAAAAGGAGTAAATCAGTGACACTGGCGTGCCGGAATTTCGTGATCCATGAAGTTTTATGGCTTCTTTTTTTAATTTACATCTTCCAATTTTAAGTCATATCGTACGATGAATGAAATGGGTGAAATGAACTTAAGAGTTACCCGACATTCATCTTGCAGGATAATGGAAAACTCGGAAAGAAAACGTATGCAGATAACTCAACCTGTCAGAGATTCGATCTCGGGACCTCGTGAACGTGAGGCAGACACGCTAACACCTGTTGTTATGCCAATTCATTTATTGACATGAACTGTCATTTTTAAGCACATCGAGGGACTATCGGTCCGGCCCGGAATTTACCCCGCGACCTGCGCGCGCTAAGCACCTATCTGCCTTCAAAGAATGGCACACGAAGACTTTCAAGAAAATCCCCCCAACCCAAACTGCACTGTACAGTGAAGATTTTTGAAATTATTTTAAAAATGGTATTGATTAGCTTATATTGTCTTAACAAATAAACGTTATATTTATATGAATTATTCGGAAATAACTGAATTCCTCTCAATTATGAATGACTCTTGCACAATTAATAAGAGTTACATAGTCTTACCATCCAAATAATTTTGTTGTTGACTAATGCTAAGCTTATGGCAATGCAATCATTAACTCTCTTACTACTCAGTATTTTATGGACATTCTAACTTTGCATGAAAGAGTTTTGCACAAGGGACTAATTGGGGAAAAAACAGTTCCAATTCTCTGTAAGTGTTTCGATGACACGTGACTGATCTAGAAGATGGAAATTCACTTTTCCTTGGATATTCAGAAACTTTAATTAAGTTTGGGTTGAGACAATCCCGTGATTTACTTCTTGAAGCCACATAAAATAATTTGTCAATATTTTTTAAAAAATTTTGAATTGATTAATTTTGTTGTTGCTAAGAATAATATATACAAGTGGCTTAATATAATAAAAAATGAATGGAGTGTATGATAAAATCAAATTACAGTCCTATATACTCAGAAGTTTCCATTCTAATAATCGTCCTTTGAGTTTCTAATGTCCCCTGCATTCATTCCTCCCTCTAAAGAAGGATTCTCCAAAGTTCCTTTTACCACATAATTTATATTTATTATTGGCTTGGCTATATGGAACTTGTCCACTTCGCAACATATTGAATGTAATATTCTACTTATTATTCTGTCATTTGGCTTGAGTACGTCGGATATATTTCTCATAAATTTCATTTCCATTGTCTATATTTCCCTCTTATCAGAATCTTTCGCTTTTCTCAGAATCCCGAATTATACAAATAAAGATCCATACATTCTAATAGAGTTTGTTTTGTTCGACCTCACACATAACTAAACTTATTTATTTTGGTTGGAACTGCACCGTTTTACACTTTCACCTCTTCCTTCATTCCTTTTCTATTCACTCACATCCATCTCTTTCTCTCTGTGTCCTATCGCTTTCTCTCTTTTCCCCTTTCCCTGTGGAAGTCTGTGCAAGGAATGAAAAACCAGTAATATATTTCATTGATGCCTCTAATATGTTACATTAACAGGCTTTCTGCATGACTGTCATTTATTTGCATAGGCTTTTTAAAATTTTGTTATAAGTGCTTACTTTTTCATCTGCTTCTTAATCTAGTTATACATTTACAGAGTTAGCTTCACATCACTGTAACTAAATATGGGGAATATAGACGACTGAAGAAAAAATTAGATCTTTAACATTCCGTTCGCTCAATGCTAGCCTTTAAGTTTATGCTGTTTCATTATTGGAAACTTTAAATCCTTAGCAAAAATACCTCGGAATGTGCTAACGCTATAAAGAAGAAAATATATTACGTGAATTGTGTAACTATATCTACACTTCTGTGAGGTTAGCTTTATCCTGTCAGAGCATTCCAGGTATACTAAAGAAATATCATAAACATGACAGTTTAATAGCACTCTGAGTCATTTTTGAGTACCTCGACCAACACTTTTATAGGTAAGGAGTACTTTCTTGATCATGTAGTAGTTCAAATAATGAACTATAATTAACACTGTGTCCAGTACACCAGGAAACGTGCATTTTTTGTGTAAAATCTCGATATAGAACTTGTAGAGAATTCAAAAATGAAAACCTGTGAGTATGCAATTGGCAGAAGTTTTCCTATTACAGATAAAATTTCATTTCTTTTTTATTTTGTGGAGTTGATATATTTCCCTTCCCTGTTTATTTCTGAAATCGTTTGCTGGAATAACAAAATATCAGTCTGTAGCTATGGCAGACAGCTTCACCTTTTTTCCCCTCTGATCCAAAAAGGTAGAACAGCAAAAAGAAAAATATGCTTTAATTAAAACTAAAAATAAACGCTCATCTCTGCTGTCACTGGCGCTGACTAAAATACCCGAAAATGTCATATACCGCACACGAGATATTTTTTGCTACAGCGACTGGCAATAAAAGTTCACTTAACCAAACTTCATTAGAGCAGTAATTACGTTACAAGTCCAGAGAAACGACCCTTTGTTTGACGGATTATAATCCTAGCCATTTGTGGCCCGTTTGCAACGAATAAATTGCTTAATTCCTGGTTTATTACTTGCCGTGCACTCATCTCACTCGTTTCTTTATAAATGAAATGCCATGCGATTAAAATATAACATAATCAAAACTATCCAGTTACTTTACCTTTCAGTAAACTTTTGTACTGCGCTACGTTCGTTTTTAAAGGATATCACAGGAAACTATTTTCTTTGTACAATTTAAGTTGAAACGAGAAATTTCTTTAAAAAGATATTGTCCTGAACCCATGTTCATATCAGCTTGAGAATATTTAGGGCTGAAATTTTATTTAAAGCTTTAAGAATTAATGACACTAGATCTTTAAAACTTATAGAGTAGAAGTTTATAATGCAGGTATGTTAAAGTCTAAAATTCAATTAGTTTGTCCTAATGGCTCAAAAAGTATAGTCAAATTTGTTTTCTATTAGAGAAAAGGAACATTGGGGTAAAAAGAATTTGAAAATATGACCTTATATTTTAATCTTAGCTTCAAATTACATGTACACTAAAATTTGATCTTTTATTGTGTGTATTCCTCTTCCAGTTTCGGTTCAAAATGCTTCGGAAGTTATCGATATGTTGTTTTATTCTAAAAATGTCCAAATTTGTGTTTGAAAATTAAAAAATGGTTTGATTAAATATAATAAATCACAATGAAATGTTCCCACCTCTATAACGTGGTGGTAGTGTGTCTACCTCATATTCAAGAGGTCCCGAGTTTATTAGAATCTGCTGCCCAAGGTCACGGTTTCAAACCCGGAGTTGGGTGATAGATTTTATGACGCGTAAAATCCCTTAGCATGGCTACCCTTGCAAGGGAAGCAACGCAGGTGGTCATGCGACGTAGATTTTCCGCACGTAAAAGTATCTCAAGTCTTATATAGAGATATCTATGCCTCACGTTCAAGAGGTTCTGAGTTCGAATCTCGGTCAGGGTGAATTACTTGGAAACGATCTTTTCCGAGATTTTCCCTTATCCTGAAACACAAATGTCGGGTAACCCTGAGCTCTATGGGTCCTTGACTCATTTGAGCTCTACTTGACCCATTTCACTAATCGTGCGATATAACTTAATTACAAAATAAAAATTACTGTGTAAAATTAAGCCATCTTTCACGCCCAGTATAAAATGGAATGCTGAGAACCATAGTAGTTAAAGGGCGTTCACAAAGAAAACTGTTCACTTTTTGCCCAGTTCGAATCATGGTCATGACATTTCTAGAGGTTTTTCAGGGTTCCCCTTATTCTGTAGTAAAGATGTCTGGTAACTCTAAGCTCTATGGACCCCGGGTTCATTTCAACATCACTTCATCTATTTCATTCATCATCAGGTGTGACTTACGTAGGAGACGTTGAAAAAACGGAGACACTGTCATTCGTTGAGCTTGTGTGGCAGATTTGATTAATCCACCCCAAACACTTCTCCGCAGGGAGTATATAATGCGAATGAAAGTATTTCAGATGTAAATAGTGACAAAATTTGTATATGCAGTATTCAGATTGGTGGGCTGAGCCCTGAGATTTCTCTTTCATTTCCTTAATTGCTACTTTTTTCTCCAGGATTTCGCTTCTTTCATGATGCTAGTCAGGTTTGTTATATTGAAGGTTTGGTTACTGAGTGTATATCTAAAATATACTAAAGCATTCAGTAGAGTGTATAAAATGATGTATGAGGAACAACTATGGATTCTTCGCATTCAGTAACCTTTTATGTGTTTATTTTATGTTGTATGTTCGTATTTTGGTGGGGGACCTCAAGATGAGTACATCCCATGAAATATTTTGTTTGTCGCATGTAATTCATCTTCTTCCATATTGGTGGAACACAATAGTTTTGTTACCTGGTGCTGTTCTTTCATTTTAAAGCAGGACATTGAAAAAGTAGGAACGCCCCAGGGAGATTGTCTGTGCCCGACCATATTTCTGTAAGTGTCTTGAAGTTAACCGGGTGATATTGCTGTACTTCCCCAGCGATTCCTAACAATTTTGTTGTAAGAACAGTTTTGAGATATTACGCTTGGCCAAGCCGCTCATAACTTGTGGTCTTAATCACAATTTTCCGCTGTCTAGGCCATATATCTTAACAATTAATTGTGACCGCAGCAGCAGAAGGCGCAGGGCAAGTTGGACTTTAAGTCGTGACGTGAACAAGCCGCCTCGGGAGATCGCGCTTCTACTGTTTTAATAGAGTAGCAGCTGTCACTAATTGGAGGTTAACGTGGGC
Organism: Mantis religiosa; assembly: GCA_030765055.1. Lineage (NCBI taxonomy): Eukaryota > Metazoa > Arthropoda > Insecta > Mantodea > Mantidae > Mantis > Mantis religiosa. The sequence continues at coordinate 241,304,778 of CM060948.1, read as the reverse complement.
TGCTCAACTTGGATCGATACAGTCGCACGCTTCATGTGTAGCGTTACATCTCCCATCGAAACACAAAACCCTCAAATTGCTCTCATATCTGTGTTTAATCGAGTTAGTATTGTGCGTGTGTCCGTTACTGCTTTTCTCGAAATCTTCTCAATAGATTATGAAGAGCTTTTCTGAAATGCAAATTGAGATGAAAATAAGAATCACACACAAGATAGACTCAGAAGGATTCATTTTCATTTTCACGATTATTTTACTATTTTATCGCACGTATATAAAGCAATGACATATAAGTATTCATTAATAGATCTAGTATTAATTATTCATTAATAGATTCGCTTTCATGTTTGTCCATAAAATAGCTTTAAGTACATCTTAGCTTAGGACTTCACTTTAAATCATATTCTTTATTAAATATACGCAAATCTATAGAAAGTGTAGAAGGGAGGTAGCAACATTTAGCACTAAATCCTTAAAATTATTTTTTGTGTGTGTCTCTAAACAAATTAACTAAATCATTAGACAACGTTAACCGAAATGTCCATTCATTATATCATCCTTATAATGCTTGTTTTACAGTGGTTACATATTATATTTAGGAGACATAGTAAACTCACTAATAGGGTATTCATATTGAAAAGTATTGAGGCGTAAGGTACTTTATCTCATTCAAAAATACTTTGGTATTTTGTACCATCATTCATATTCTGTCTCTTTCTATTGAAGAACCATTTATTTCTCTATCAAGTCGTCGTGGTCGTTCTCCTTCAAACACAGAACAAAATATTAAAGCACTTAAACTAATATAAGACACTGAACAGAATAAAATAAAATAATAGCCTGCCAAGCTCCTGACATTGTCTTGTTCTCACACGGTAAAAATTTGGTACCATGGTGACCAGGAGTCAAAGGAAATAGACACTCCTCTGACTGCAAAAAGTATTGGTGGCTATTAGCTCAAAGTCAACTGTTGTGAAATCGGCAGCTATTTTATGTGTATTTTTTCAAATAATGAAGTAATTCCTTAAATTAGTATTTTAATAACACTGCGTTCTGAACAGGTTCGATTCGTTTGGTTTATTTAATCCGGACATTCAGTGGTAAATTCGTTTACAACTTCAAATTATAAGGTAAGTGTCCGCTCCAGAAGTGTTCATTTTTATAATTTTACCCTCTTATTGAGTACTTGAACTAATGATAGAGGAAGTATTGTATTGAATCAAAAATTTCAATACATATATTTATAAGTTCTGAGATGATCTGAAAGAAGGAAAGTAAAAGGTGTGGGTTTGTGTGTGTGTGTGTGTGTGTGTGTGTGTGTGTGTGTGTGTGTGTGTGTGTGTGTGTGTGTGTGTGTGTGTGTGTGTGTGGCATAACGTAAAACGCTCTTGGCGCTTATGTCAGTATCTTTCAAGAAGGAGACACGAGGATTTCCAAGGAAACACCCCCTCCCTCAAACTACGCTTTTCTACATCTTTTATTTCACGTTCAAGAGGTTCCGAGTTTGATCCTCAGTTAGGGTGAGTTACCTGGATAAGATTTTTCCGGGATTTTTCCTTGTGCTGGAAGACGAATGTCAGGTAATTCAAAGATTTATGGGCCCTGGACTATTTGGGTATCATTTCACCCATTTCGTTCATCATATGATAGGAGTTAACGTTGGAGGACGCAAATTCAAAAAAATATACTTAATAATTATAAATAAAATAACGTATATTTACGATATTCACAACAGAAACAGAATGTATATATTGAATACTCTAGAAGTAGACTATGAAAATCTCCTCATTTGGAAGGGACTTTATATAACTTGGTAACTGGTAACCCATAAGTAATAGACGAAAGCTTATAATCAAGAGTTTTTTGTAGCACCAGCCACTTTCAAGGTACTCTTTGTTATTTGCTTGAATTGCTTCTCATGTCGTTTGCTGAGGAGACGCAAATCTTCAGGTTTTTCTTACGATCTAATGAAAACAGTATGGAATTTCAAGCGACTCGTTTTTACATACTGTATGCGCACGTTTTCTTGAGCGCTAGTTTCACGGTGTGATGCGGGTTGCGGGAAAGAAGCGAGAACTAACGCTCTATTGTTTCTGCAGTGTGGTTAACCTAGAAAAACACAATTCAGCAAAATAGCATGTAAGATACGTGAAAATACGCAACGCAAGTGTGAGATATGTGGACAAACAGTAAATTGAAATCGATTCGATAAGCTTATGTTTGTATACTTAGTATTTATGAAACACATAAAAATAGAAAAAAATTACTGTGACTCACTCATTCGCTCTTGAACTTTCTTGCAATCCGTCGCGGTTACGGAATAGAATGCTTCTATAGCAAGTTTCCGCAGATTTGTGGCTGACATATCACCATTAACGTTGCCTCCTCTGAAAATATTCTTCATTTTTGCCCACGCCAGCTCAATTGCATTCACAGTTATACGGAGGAAGACGAGTGATAGTGGGCCCCTTTTCCAGGGCCATAACATCCATAAAATTTGTTTCTTTTAAACTGTCTAGTTAATTAACCTCGAAATTGCTCAAAACGAAATATGGCGCACCTGTGAAAACTTAGAATATTAGCCACTATATCTCAGAGTGTATAGCGCATTTCAAGTTTCAAATTTGTCATCTGTGTTTACGGAGTTAGACGAAACCTACCGAATGGGGACTTGGAGCCCGAGCGCTCAAGTTATCGTGCGCATATAGTATATTACTATCGCTATCCCATTTGTGTCTATTTTGAAATGTGTAACGGAGGTACTTATTCATTTATTTCAATGTTTGTCTGTTTAGAAAGTACGAAAGAATAGAAGAATATATTTGTAAGGATTACTTTTAGAAGGTATATTAAACAAAATATGCGGTTCTTCTCACCTGATTTTCTCTACTCAGTATTTTAGAACCCAAAATCTTTGAAACTCCATGCTCTTTGTAGGACCACGAGAGGAAAAAAGCCGCCCCCCCACTCTCTCTCTCTCTCTCTCTCACACACACACACACACACACACACACACACACACACACACACATACACACCTCGATGCAGTGAACCTCAATATGCCCGATTAAATTTTGGCCATGAATTCTTGAGTGGTGTGCACTATTATTTCTGTATTACTCTATGTAAGCAAATAGAAAGTAAAATAGGATATTGGGTAGAGAAATTTGTATGACCGTCAAATCGGTATTCACTTGTCTATTCCGATACTTATGTTTTAGCTATGCATGTAGTTGAGAATAAAGTGAAAGCATCTTTGCGGTGGCAAAAAGTTTCAATTTTTGCATTCTCTCCACCACAAAGCATGGGTCAAGCACTTGGGTTTAGATTACGGTATGAAATTAGTTTTTGAAGAGTTATTTCTACCTCGCTTTTACGTGTCCGGTTACAAGATGAGGTTGCAAAAGAATGTTCCATCTCTGTAGAGAAGAAGATGGAGAGCGCAGCACATGGAGCAAGGAAAAAAACTTGTTAAAAGAATAGACGGTGCGTGGAAATGAAATTGCCAAGAAGGGAGAGGGCACCACTATACGTGGGTTAAAAATGAGTTCTGCATATTTGCATCACTACCAAGAATAGCAAGAAAAGGGTTCCTCATTAATTACATCCAGGTCTTTCCATCAACACATGAATGTGGCTACTAAATTTTGTGGGGTGCTCACTGACAAATGCTTTCATTTTATTTTCTTCGAGAGAGAGAGCATTCCCAGCTTTTCTTCGTCTTCCTCTTTTGTTTTACACATATTATATTCGTCTTTTATCTTTGCATGTAAGCATAATCACATTTTGCTGGCGATTGAAACAGCTCTTCTGATTCGTACGGATGCTACGTAATCACTAAGTGATGATCAAATATTTATAGGGCTGGTCGCTACGGGGTATATTTTAAGTCCATTCTCTTTGCATAAGCAGGTTGAAGAAAATTACTTCCTATCTGAAAATCCATCCATTTTATCCATCTCGTACAACTTACCAGTTAAACAAAACTCATCCTAAATGATCCTATCTAATCTACTGTTCATTTGTGATGAAAATGTCGTAAACATCTGGTATTTTAAACAAAATCCTTAACCAGTTTTGAGCAAACAATAGCTTTCAAAGCAGGGGATCTTCCTTTAAATCTTCGAATGGTGCAACCTCAGAAGATGGAGACTTTGAATATCAAATTTGATATTTGGCCAAATTTTCGTTTTTGAGTTTTGCTGTTCAGGTACCCTTTTCTAATAGTTTTTATGCAGAGGGTTTCAAAATATGTATTTTCAGCAAAATCTGCATATTCTTTATGAGATGGAATACAATACTTCCTCTACCTACTAGAAATAAACAAATAAATAAAATCGAAGTAATGTATCCCAGTACCTAACTTACTACACCAGCATATAAATTCATAGTTTAATATTTATTTTATAATAACAAATATTTACATTTAATTCATGCATAATTTTTCAGACACAATTTCTGCTACCGCAATAGCTAAGAAGTAAAATATGTAAAATAAAATGCAGATATAAGTAAGAGTAAGAAGTATTAGACTAATGGTATAAAATTAACAGTTTTCTACATAAACTACTGCTGCTGGTAACCATCTACTTTCCATATAAACTACAACTACCTCTACCATAGTCACTGGTACCCAGTGAAAAACATGTGCAGGCAGCACATTGTAACTCTAACACTAAAGGTAGCTAGGAGACTATGTAGTTATTTTTATTTCATTTTTATTTCGTTAAACAATGGTTATTTAAATAATTATGCAAATACTATTCCAATTATTAATTTATATTTATATTTTTGAAATTCACAAATGTATTGTATTTTATATACAATATTACAAAAACATTGTATTTAATTTATTAGTCATGTCTATAATTTCAATATAGTTTATTTAAATAATTTTTAATTATAGCTCTTAATTATGTACATTTTATTTTATTTGTCTATGTCTTACTAGCTGTCTTGCACCGTGGCGTAGTGGGCTAAGGCAGCATGCCTTGGCTCCCGGCCACGGAAAGCGGCCCGGGTTGAATCCCACCCCTGGTGAGGAGTTTACGCTAGGTAAGTGGCCCTGGTCAAGAACGCCAACTTTCCCCCTGGGGGATGCCGAGATGCTGACCACATCTCCTTCCTGTATTGGTTGGATGATCGTCCACCTCTGCCTTGCGTAAACGGGCGTGAGGCCGGCAGTCGGTTTGGTAGGCCTTGCCCTCTTAGGGCTGTCGCGCCGGGGTTTATTATTATTATTATTATTATTATTATTATTATTATTATTATTATTATTATTATTATTATTATTATTATTATTATTATTATTATTATTATTATTATTATTATTATTATTATTATTATTATTATTATTATTATTATTATTATTATTATTATTATTATTATTATTATTATTATTATTATTATTATTATTATTATTATTATTATTATTATTATTATTATTATTATTATTATTATTATTATTATTATTATTATTATTATTATTATTATTATTATTATTATTATTATTATTATTATTATTATTATTATTATTATTATTATTATTATTATTATTATTATTATTATTATTATTATTATTATTATTATTATTATTATTATTATTATTATTATTATTATTATTATTATTATTATTATTATTATTATTATTATTATTATTATTATTATTATTATTATTATTATTATTATTATTATTATTATTATTATTATTATTATTATTGTTATTGTTATTGTTATTGTTATTGTTATTGTTATTGTTATTGTTATTGTTATTCTTATTGTTATTGTTATTCTTATTGTTATTCTTATTGTTATTGTTATTGTTATTGTTATTGTTATTGTTATTGTTATTGTTATTGTTATTGTTATTGTTATTGTTATTGTTATTGTTATTGTTATTGTTATTGTTATTGTTATTGTTATTGTTATTGTTATTGTTATTGTTATTGTTATTGTTATTGTTATTGTTATTGTTATTGTTATTGTTATTGTTATTGTTATTATTATTGTTATTGTTATTATTATTGTTATTGTTATTATTATTATTATTGTTATTATTATTATTATTATTATTATTATTATTATTATTATTATTATTATTATTATTATTATTATTATTATTATTATTATTATTATTATTATTATTATTATTATTATTATTATTATTATTATTATTATTATTATTATTATTATTATTATTATTATTATTATTATTATTATTATTATTATTATTATTATTATTATTATTATTATTATTATTATTATTATTATTATTATTATTATTATTATTATTATTATTATTATTATTATTATTATTATTATATCTTACTGGCTATATTCTATTCCACTTAAGCTTCACTATACATGTGTATATAAATTTAATTTTACAATTTTAACTTAAAATAATTACTGTTATTATTTCTACTATTAGAACTTATTGGTATAACCTAATATTATTCTTATTATTTATTATTAATTTTGTTAAAACCCTACTATATGTGCATAAATTTCAAATTTGAATGCACTAGTTACAATTTGAATTATTAAAGTATATTTACTTTTTAAAAACAATTTAGTTAATCATGAAACCTGTAGTTTACACTATTATTTCCTAGCGGTACTTACTAGAGGTAAGTAGTAAATAATATATAAATAAAATCTGAATAAATAAACGTATAAAAATATCTGAATCAGAAGTCCCGGCACCTAGGTTACTATATTGTGACACCTATCCAAAGATTCTATTTACTAATAAAATAAAACAGTTAGAACTATTTAAATTCTCTTCAAATATACTGCTACAACATAGTAAAATATAATTTTAAACAAAGTAAAAGAAAATAAATTATAAGTAAATGTATCAGGAGAAAGCGGAAAAAAGCAAAACCCCACAATTTTGTATAAACATTACTATTAATCAGTTACTCATGACAATTGGTACCCATCTAACGTCTAACGAAATAGTAGAGGGAATAGAAATAACACCTTATATATGAGCCACATCTAGCTTTATTAAAAACTTAAATACTAATTTGGTGGGTATATTTTAGTTGCAGTATCTCTATTTTTCCAAACTGGAAAACAATCTTTAATATCTTCTATAGTAGAGTTATTATTTAGAAGAAACTAGTCATTGCCTCTCTTGTAATGAAGTATCTTGCCTCAGTATTGAAAAAGTGTAAGAAAGAATAAAAATATTTTATAATGTTCACATATTTTAGAAATTTTGTAATCCCCAACGTTTCTATTCAAGTCATTTGTTTTGCATGCCAATGCTTTCCGCTTACGCTGACAAATTCGTTCCAACTTTATAATGTTCTGTACGTTTTGCAATGTCCACCTCTCATTCTTTGGCTTTATTTCTGTCTCAGTTCCTCTAGACTGATATTAATGCTACTACTAGACATTTTTTTTATTTACAAGTCAGGAATAACAGCAGTCCGAGAAAAAAGCACACTCTTTTTAACCTGTAGTCAACTGATATGCAGAGGTAAACGGGATGGTCGTGGTTTTTGTAGCTTAATTCCGCATTAATTCAACATGTGGAAAAAGTGGTAAACACGAACCGTTGGGGGGAAAGGGTTAATATTTTAATTAAGTAGCCCAGTACAGCAGAAAATAAAAATAACTGAGTGTAATAAACTTTTCCGTCAAACTCTTGCTATGTTTTTGAAGCATTAGAAATGCAGACATCGTAAGTCCTCTAATGTCAGTAATATTTTCATTTACGTGTCGTACAGCGATATTTCATTTGAATGAGATTTCTTCGTAATATGAATAAATATTTAACGTATTATTAACCTTAAAGTTAAATAGAGAAAACAAACCGAGGAAGAATGAAACAGAGACTCCAACGGAACAATTGCATGTATTACATTCAAACGGGTTTTTGCAGCTCCTATCGTTTATTTTTATACAGTTTCTACAAACAATTCATAAAAAAGTGTAGTTTAATAACCAATTCACGTGTATTGAGATAAACCCTTGTGGAAATGAATGCATTACACATTTCCTTGAAGCTACGAGGTCAAAGAGGAAACCCAATCCATAGTCTAATATTTAAATAGCAGCTATATATCATGACGTCATGAGTAGCGAATAAATAGTGAAAATACTTTAATAAATGACACGCTAGTGACAATTTAAGCTAATAATAACGTATATCTTTAAATACCCAATGTCACAAAATTGTTTAAAGTAATTTATGTATTTTAAATGCGCTTAAATTTTCTGTTCGGTGCATTTTTCTATCTTTTATACCACATTCCTTTCGAAGAAAGAACAGACTTCGTGGGTTACTTATAGAAAATTTAAGATCTATAACTTTTTTCACTTAAATAATTTTAAAAAAGGCAATCTAAATTGTTGGGAACATTTTTGGAAAATTAGAAACGTTTAAAAAGCTGCCAGGAAAACGTGTGTTGCTGTATGCAGAATATGTTAAATATCTTTGTTTCACATTTTTGTGAAGATATTGAACTTAAATAACAACTTCCATTTTCATTTCAGTTTACGTTTTCGAATTATATTATTCATATACAAACACAACAGTCATAACTCTAAAAAAATGTTTAGACCCAATGAACATTAAAACATACATTTAACATGTAACATTTTCTCCATCTACTAGATACGTGCCTAAAAGTGTAAAGAGAGGACTTGGTTTAGTGTACAGGGAACCAAAATAAGTATAACCGAATAGAAATTGAAAAAATAGAAGTGTTAAACATCTAGAATTATTTGAGACAGGAAATCTTTCAGATACCTTGAAAACAGAAAATAACCTTTGTTCAATTTTGCTGGACGAGCAGAGCTAGCCTTTATAGAAATAAGTACAGCGAAACCAGAAATAAGTACAGCGAAACCAACAAGAGCTGATATGATCTCTAATTATTTATTTAAATCATTAGGAAGATAATATTTTATTTATTCACATGTATCACATTCTCCCTCCCAAAATTACGCTTTAAGTTTAATCGCAAATAAACTATTTTAAGGTCAGTTGAATTCCCCCGATGAAAGATAATTCTTTTTTTTTTAAAAAAAACACACCCTTCTTTTTATGAATGTAAACCAATAACTTGAAGCAAAATGTCGGAAAATTAAACCTGCTATTTAGATTCAGGATCTTACAGGAATACAACATACGACAATTTGTTTGTAAAATATTCCATTTCAAGCTGTTCTTTAGATGAGATAGGCGTCCTTATTTTGAGTTGTATAAAAAATGTCTGTAGGTATTCTAATCGAAAGATGCTTTGACATATTGACATGAGGGTTAAAGTGTTTTTTTATTTATTGTTTTATAATATTTTGTCTCTGTAATTTGTCTTCTTTTAACCAATTAGCTCATACTAGGCTGTGAATGGACGAAATAGTTGAAATGATGTTCAAATTAACCCTCGGTTTCTCTATCCTAAGAGTAGGTCGAATTGGAAATCTCAGGATAATTGTAAATCTCCAGAGAGAGAGAGAGAGAGAGAGAGAGAGAGAGAGAGAGAGAGAGAGAGAGAGAGAGAGAGAGAGAGAGAGAGAGAGAGAGAGAGAGAGAGAGAGAGAGAGAGAGAGAGAGAGAGAGAGAGAGAGAGAGAGAGAGAGAGAGAGAGAGAGAGAGAGAGAGAGAGAGAGAGAGAGAGAGGAAGTTTATCTAGGTCTCATCCGCCCCTCAAGATACTCTTATATAGAAATATTTCAAAATTTTGATTTTAAAACAATTTTGGTTAAAGTTCAACATGTTCAGATATTTCCATGAGAAATGAAAGATATATCTTTAATTTTCTGAGAATAACCTGTGAAGTACTCTTCTTTCCGGATAACTATTTACCTTACTGGTAAACCACAAGCGTTAGGCAAAGCCTTGCTACACCGAAAATGTAGTGTCTCGTTAAAGAACACGATTAGTCAATTAAACACCTTTGGGGGGGTATCAAAATTTCGAGACATTCGTTATGCTGGTTTTAATTTTCAGACACTTATGCAATCTCAAATTAAAATCCTTATGTGCTTTTTTATATCCTGAAAACGCAAAGAGAGTGGAATATCAAAGCCTCGAAATAGCTATCAGCTTTAAAATATTTGTTTACTTAAAAGGGAATTGTTAAGAAAATTTTGCATAAGAGTGAATAGAGAAAACATGTGAGTACACACAACAGTTTTTGAAAAATTTAATTCCTTTAAATCTTTAAAGTGACTGTTAATAAATCCGTTATAAAGTCACCTTTTCTCGATTAAAATGCTATAACTGTGATTTGTTTCCTTCAATTAAGAGAATAATAAATAATTATTGGGTGAGAGGGTTGGACAGATAGGGTCAGAAAATTGTCTTTGTGGGCTGTTTTAGCGAGAAAGGAAATTTCTGAGATTACCGGAAAGCCAGGAAAGTGAGATAATTCTGACACGAGAGTTTGCCCACTTTGCGGTGAGGATGAAGAATGGTCACATATTTTGGCTGAATGTACCACTTGAGAGCACAGGGAAAGTGCTCTGAAGTTTCTAATGTCAGAAAGCAGAATGGGACTTGCCCCAACACCGCAAGAACTGCCTCAATTTGGGGACTTCCTAACTAATGTGGTAGCTTTACAACTAGGGTTATTTCATTAGATAGTGGCTTGTATGATACATGATTTACTCATAACTCTTGGAAAGGTGCCTGTTTTACGTCTCTGCTGATTGTGGTAGATTAAACATTATAGTTAGAACTAATAGTTAATATTCAATAACAAATAAGTAACAAATAAACTAAATACATATGCAACTAATATTAAATAGCGACGCACTAACATAGTAAGAAAGACAATATTTCATGTTAATAATGATATATAATATAATTCGAGCAACTAATAAGTCATTTGAAACTGTGTGTACTGCTTTGTTCAGGAATTGTAGTGCAAATTGTTGGAAAAAGATTTCCATGTTGGTAGACGAATCGTAATTAATAGCTTAGATTTAGGTAATGCCAAGGTTAAACTCAAGGTTTTAAAATTGCAGTATAAGATAGATTTGGAATCCTGATACTAAGTTATTATTGTAGCTAGTTATATCAAATGTTAGTTATAAGTCACTAACGACCAAGTTAGACAGTTCTGTGGTAAAGTGTGAGACTCCATTCGGAGGTTCCAGGATCCGCTGACTGAGTGATTTAATCTTCGGCTATTTCACGGTATCCTAAGTCAGTAGGTGTTTGACGAAGGGATTCCTGCCTCTTGATTTGCTTCTCAATCTTCAGGGTCATGGCAAGTGGACGGTGTGGTGTTGCTGTTAGCGGTAGAGTGTGGTTTGAGTGATGGTCTGTCCTGGCATCCTGTGTGTCACAAAATACCAGCCAGACCTCTCCTTGTGGAAGGAAGCTTATGTTGAATGTCTCTTCGGCGCAAAAATCAATGGATTGTTCGCACTTAGAGTTTTATAAAAATTCTCTCCCCTTTTGTCATTAAAACAGTTTATTAGGCTTATGTACATATGGAACATTGCAGCGGGGCAATCATGCTCCTGCAAATAAATTACTTATTTTACAGTTTGACGTTAACATAAACCTCCATCTTGGACGATATACTGTTTATTATGCGAAATATTAGCATATGTGACCCCATAAATGTAGATATTCTAAGATTGTGGTTGGACTTGAGACTGTATTACTTAAACTGTAAGCTTACTAGAAGACATAAAGCAACCCTTGCTACCCGTATTTAAATGAATATTCAGATTAATTTTGCTGTTAAATCATTTATATAATATCGTATAAATAGATTCCATAGTATATAATATGCCAGGGTGGTCCGGTTTCCGACCTGAACATGAAAATGGCAGCACTCGTAAATAAAGGCTAGTTAATTTCGTTGCTCATCTGTTGACAGTTCCTCATCAAAGTTTCAGCCATTTTGGACGCTCAGTTGTTATGTAACAGTCGTTTGAGTGAGTTGGTGTCAGTGTTTTTATAAAAATGGACCAAATAAAGTATAGAATTATATATTTGTTTCTGAAAGACAATACGCCCACGCAAATCAAAGATGAGTTGGATTCTGTGCATGGGGACTCTGAACCATCATTTACCACAGTGAAATTTTGGGTAGCTGAATTTAAACGTGGCCGCAAGAGCTTGGGAGACGACGAACGTTCGGGACGTCCTAAAACTGCAATACCGAAGAAAACATGGCCAAAGTTCACCAAATAGTGCTAGACGACCGCCGAATAAAAATGAGAGAGATAGCAGAGGCTATGAACATGTCAAAAGAAGGTGTTTGTCACATATTAAATCAACATTTAGACATGAGAAAACTGTCCGAGCGTTGGGTGACGCGTTTGCTCACGTTAGACCAAAAACGTGTTTGAATGTATGTTTCCAACGCTCTGTTGGTGCAGTTTAAGCGCAATAAATTTGATTTTTGGCGCCAATTAATTACTGTAGATGAAAGTTGGATACACCGTTATACGCCCGAAACAGAAATACAGTTCACACAGTGGACTGCAAAGGGGGAACCAGCTGCACAAAAAGCAAAAGCTGTTTTTCCGGCTGGGAAAGTGATGCCGACTGTTTTTGGGATAGTCATGGAACTATTTTAATCGATTATCTTCAAAAATGAAAAAAATCACTATAAGAGCGTACCACCTATCATTACTTGTCAATCTGGAGGCAAAACTTGCGGAAAAACGCAGAAAAATAAAATTCTGTTTCACCACGACAACTCACCGTCTCACACATCAGCGGTTGCAATGGCGAAAAGCTACGAATTATGGTTTGAACTGCTTGGCCATCCGCCTTACTCACCAGATGTAGCCTCAGGCGACTTCTTTTTGTTCCCTGATCTGAAAATTGTGCTCGAATGACAGAGATTTAGTCAAACGAGGAGACAATCACTTTCGTGAACAATTATTTTGCAGAGAAAAACATCGAGTACTATTTGGACGGATTACAGATATGGGAGCATCGCTGGGAGAAGTGCGTAAAGTAACAAGAAAACTATGTTGAAAAATAAAAAAGAAGAAAAAGAAAAAGAAAAATCTGAAAAAATGGCTTGTATCTTTATTAGGTCGAATACTTTTCAGACCACACTCGTAGCTTTGTAAATTAGAGTATGTTATATGTAATAACGTTTCTATACATTTTTATGCCCTGCCAATAGAAATCAAGATGAACACTTTACTCGTTCTGCTCACTATCGCTTAGTATGTTCAACTTATCAGCTCATGTAGCTCGGTGAAGCATATTGTATTGGCGTAATTGTTCATGGATCAAGTATCAATGGATATGAACTGCTTGAAAGTACCGTCCGCAATAGGAAAATGTTTATTCGGGTAACGCGATAATAGCTTGGCTTGGCGCAAAGTAATTTACTACGTTGTTTCACCGTTCTGCAGAAAATAAAAATTGTACCGGTAAAGGACAATGAAAGTGTTATTATTTTAAAATCGCTGTACTACCAATGCCCACGAGAGGAGTTAGCCCGAGGCAATCTACAAAGCAAACACAAACAGTCGCAAATGACGTATAGATGAAGTACTGTTCCAGCAAAAATTCATTTTGAGGTATTAGTGGATATACCTGCGCTTTTTGAGGTCTATTGCACACAAAAATGAATCATTTTTAGAAGCAGTTTCGCTTGTGCACAACTTTACAATGTGTATTTGAAAAACAGAACCTAAAAATCATCAGACAATAGTTTAGTATGGCAGTAAAAGATTAAGCCCGCCTCGGTAGCGTGTTGGCAGCGAGTCTGCCTCACGTTCAAGAGGTCCCGAGTTCGAATCTCGGTCAGGGTGAGTTACCTGGATAAGGTTTTTTACGACGTTTTCCCTTATCCTGAAAGACGAATGTCGGGCAACTCTAAGCTCTATGGACGCGGGGTTCATTTGGGAATCATTTCACCCATTCTATTCATCGTCCGATATGACTTAACGTTGGAGAACGTAAAATTACAACAAAAAAGTAGGGAATTATGTAGTTTTAGGTTTTTCAGCTAAGGTCCTGCATTTACTCTCACATTGTGATGCACATCATTAGAAACAGTGTTTCTAATGGAGTACCGGCAAATATGGTATTTTAAACTCCATATATTCTTAACGAATAATCAAACTCTTTTTCATATGTAAACTTGTTCATACTCTAATATAAAATCTTTATAAATTCATTTTACACGTATAGCTTACTTATGAATTTAAAGTAGAAGATAATACTGCTCCATAATATTTTCCTATTTCTGGAGCGAAAATTAGTGATTCTTATAGATATTTCAAAGCTGAACTCAAATCTGTTTTTATTTTCTATATATTAGGAATAATTTAACAGTAGCCTGAGTTTTCATTTTCAATATATTTTAATATGCTCAAACATACAGCATTAATTTAGAGTCATAGCCATAGTAACCGAAATTCAATTAAAGTAACCAATAGATATTAAGAGAGTAACAGAATGTAATATTCGAAAGGTTCACCTAATTTTCTCACTTTTAGTCAGTCATTCAAAGGAATATTTACGTAAAAATGAAAAATACGGACATATATTTTCCATCACAGAGCTTAATATCTTATTTCTTCCTTTTGTAATGAGCATATTTCTTGTTCCGAATTATAATGCAACAGTAATCGGCTACCGTTCATACCATTTATTCACGGTAGATACAGAATGATTTATATAGAACGGATACATTTCGTTCATTAATTGTTTCAAAACGAATTGTTCTAGCGACAATTTATTATACCTAAATTGTAGAGATATTTTAGGAGATTAGTTACCTCTGTAGTAAATGTTGAAAATGTCCTCCATCCTGCATAACGCACCATTCAACACGTGTTCCATGTTACTGGCCACTCGTTGGAGGACTCTGTTGTCAATAGCTTGAATCTCCTGTGTGATGTTGGGCTTCGGATCGTCCAATGTCTGAGGACGTGTGGCGCGAACCCTGTCTTTTAAGTAACCCCATAGAAAGAAGTCCGGTGATGTCAAATCCGGAGATATCGGTGACCACAGTTTCCTGCAAATTATCCGGTCGTCAAAGTAACTTGCAATTAGTTCCACGGATTAATTTGATGTATGGCGTGTAACACCATCTTGCTGAAAATATCCTTGACTCAGCTCTATATCGTCCAGTTGCTCAACAAACTCCATGAAAATCAGTCGGTACTCTGCAGTGTTCCTCTCTAGTTAAAAATATTGGCCCCACTATTCTCTGTGCGGATATTGCGCACCAAACTCCGCTTTTAACCTGGTGCATAGTGCTTCATGAATGACAGATTTTTGATGGCCCAATGGCGTGAGTTCTGTGAATTCACATAACCGGATAAATGGAACCATGCTTCATCTGTGAACAATGTGATGGACAATATGGCAGTATTTTGCACAGTGACCGTCTGAAACCAACGACAATAACTCAAGCTTTTATCCTTATCTGTAGCTGATGAGCTGATGAGCAACCACAAACGTATATGACTTTAGGCCTGCACTTGTCGCAGCTCTCTGACACATTGAGAAGGTGTACCCTATCTCCTGCGACAAACGTCTTAATAATTTTTGGGTGACTGATCCAGTCTTGCTGTTACATCAACAACCGTGTGAAGCCTAGTTAAACGATGCTTGCCTTCTTCACTCACCAGAGATAAAGTTGTTTCCAATTTGTTTACGAGTACCAGTATTGTGTTTATTTTGGGAGGATTTCGAAAACCAAATCATCTCTGGTATGCCAATTGAGTAGCTGTAATTGAATTCGTAATCCAGTACTGCTTCACAAGGAAGAGTCGTTGATTTAATGTGTACTGCCTTTTCACGTTGACTAGAACAAAATGTCGAAAACAGCTGCCAAAAATAGCAATTAGGAATAAAACAAACATCTGCGCATCTAGTGACAAGGAATCGAAACTCCAAAACATTTTGCTTAATTTAGTGCTAAAATTGCTCCATTGAATAAATTTATAACGGAATAATTAAAAAAAGAAGTGTGCCAGATCTATATAAAATCTTTATGAAATCTTTCTCCATGTTCATCATGAAATGTTTCAACATCACTACAACTCTCCGGAAAGAAGTCCAGATACGAGTACAGGAAATGTACTTTCAAGTACATATTGCATCCAAAATCTTTATAACTTTGATAATTTTTTATAAAAGTTCCTTACATTAAGAGCCTCTTCTACCTCCAAAGAAGTTTTGTGTCACTTTCCTCAAACATACCCAAGCTCGCTTTACTTTGTCTGGCATGCATGCCTAAAAATCTCTGTATTATTGAAGTTGTCTAATCTGAGGACCCACAAATATACCTTCTTTAATTTTAGCAGTGGATAGAGTAGGGAATCTGTCAGTAAGATAAGCCTGTTGGTTCCATTCACAAATTGTTTTTTTAGGCCCAGTTTAATGTGGAGAGGTGGAAGAAGTATATCTGCACGACCAACTAGATTCTCCCGATGCACATTCCCCCCCCCCACTCCCCAACTTTCCAATTTCCTTTGGTCCATTTCCTTTTTATCTATTAGGATCGTCTATATCTCGACTAACGCAATCACAAAGAATAATACTAATGTTTACATTCCCAAAAGCAACGCAATTACTTTGAAATCGCCGCACACCTTCCACTTAATTGTATATATTCCGTGGATTTCTCACTGAAAATTTGAGATTAACATGCCACACTATCTGAACAGTAACACCTATGTCTGAAAAACAGCCAGAAGTACAAAAGTTAATGTTGCCAACTAAAAAAATATAATTTACCATATTTGACACAAATAATGACACCACATATTGTCACAACTGACTGTTTTTCTAATTCAAATAGTGTGTTGTAAGTAATTATTTGACTATGGTAGTGCGCTAACGTCATGTCAGGTGACTCCTACCTCTGTTGAAGCACGTACAAAGCTTCCTCTCAGTCTTTGTGTGCCAGCCTTTGGCCGTGCTGGGCGTAATGCCCCGTCAGTACCAGGTATGTGGACCGGTGGATCATCTTTGTAATTATTTAGTTTAGTAAGTATTTCTATTAACTTAATTGTAGTTGTAGTTAGTGTTACCCAACCTTTTATAGAAATGTACCAATAGAAGATCCCAACCTCTCCGCAAAGCGTGAGTCCCGTCTGAAATATCCCCCGTTCAAGGTCTGGCCATGTGGTATCTTTATCCATTAACATACATGGTCAGGTCTTCACTATATATCACATGTTCAGATTACTTGAGAACTATCACTGATAGCAACAATTTGATTTTAGATTTAAATTTAGCAGTGTAAATTACTTTAGACTTGCACATTTTCATCCCATAAATAAAACCTTTGTAGAACAGTGTAATTTATAGCCATGTTTCTGTCACAAACAAAACAGTTTTGGTATTACCAATTAAATGAGTTTTGGGAGTGGACCTGGACTGGACTTTATCGGAGCGGACTCGGCGGGGCAACCAGACTCTGCTTATATACCTATGCCATAAGTGCTCTCCCCGGGAGGAAGAACGAGTCTAGAGTAGACAAAAGGCGTCCGTCCCAAGGAGGCATGGCAGTGCATAGGCCATAGTGCCCACACTTTAACAGTTGGAAACTCCCAAGCAGGGCAGCGCAACCGGCACCTCACCCGACTGCGGCCCTTAAACGGCCTCAGTAGACCGGGATCGGAAACCGGATACTATCCTATCGGAGGAGGAAGTTAAAGACAGAGTATATCATCCTGCCATGCAACGCCGAGACATCCGCCGGCACTTCTACCCTGAAAGAGACCACCAGATGAGAGATAACGTGAAATGATAATGTAGATGAAATGGAGGGGCAGGAAATTCTTGGGTTGTAATTAAACTACCTAGCATTCACCTGGTGACCCGGGAGAACCCCAAATAAAGCCCATGGATCAGGTAGGCCAGCCTCGGGCATCGAACTCGGACCTCCCGAATGTGGGCCAAAGACGAAACCGCCAGAGCTATCCCGCTCCTTTGGGTTTAGGAGTTAACCTACACGATACTGGTATAGTTGAAAAAGGTATATATTATCACCAACTATCTTAATGACACCATTAAAATGCCTGAATATATTACACTGAAATTGTATTATTAATGGACCATCTCTGAATTGTTTATTATTTTCAAATTGTCAGGTTGTAGTGACTCAGAGAATAATCTAACATAACTGCAAGTGAACGATATAAAACACTAAAAGAATAAAATATTAAAACATTAGGTACCAAACTAAAATTAAGCAATGGCTTTTTCGTATACCAGTATAAAAGAATAATGATAGTCATTTACTCGGAAGTTATTGAAAAAATGAGAAGACATATATCTGGGACGTATAATATCACATCAGAAAAATATGAACATGGAAGAAAAGTCAATAAGCTTGTGAACAATAAGAACACCTTTACGTTTTATAAATCAGTGGTCGTGCCAATATTACTTTATGGCGCAGTGTAGCTACACAAAGAGGTAGAAGCTCAGAAATGAGGTTTCTAAGCTGAATGGCTGGTGTGTCTCTAATTGAAATAGCAGGAGCGAAGGAATAAGATGAGAACTTGGAATAAAAGAAGTGCTCGATCGTACAGAGAATTGCCGTTTAGACACAAAGGATGAAAGCCGACTATCTGAGAAAGCACTTAATTATAAACTGCGAGAAAAAACGATAAGCTGAAGATGGAGTAAACAGTTCTGATGGGAAAGGAATCGGCCTAAGTCTCAAAGGGTGTAGATAATGATAGTGACTGAAGCGGAAAGAATTAGAAGTGCGTTTATTCAAAAGCCCATCCCAAAAATATTTATTAAGAAAGTTATATAAATATAAAGTTCAAAATAACGTTAAAATAACGGTTAAAAGCTATACACTGTTACATAAAGAAACGACGAACAATATATTAAAAAATAAAACATGCAAATTGTTACACCACATTTAAAAGTTATAAATCAATAGAAAGGAAACAAATGTGTAAGGAAATCACAAGCAAAGAACAAAAACGAAACGGTAGAAAATATTTAGTTTAATGGATAAATAAAATATGTGAAAGATAACACATAAAAATAGTAAATCGCAGGAACGCGAATACGTAACAAGAAAGTCCGTTGTCAAACACAAAGGAAATCAAAAGGATGTGGTTTTGAGCACCTGAAGTGCAACAGCTCTGAAGAGATTTTGCTGCACAAGAAATGTTGAAAAAGAAGTAGTTGTGATTTCATACTTTAAGTGGTGAAGTAGTAATTAGCAGTTAACTGGGAAATCTCTATAGGGGATAGGTGTAAATAGCTCCGCGAGAAAGCCTAGAATATCTGTTATGACGTCGAGAAAGAGCCTACTAAACTTTGATGTTCCACGAAGCTCCACAAACATATTCGAAAATTTAAGTAAAGGAATAATACGATAAATTAAAATTACGCGACTGGTGAATTAAATAAGCTTTGGAAACTTAACATCTGTAGTAACAAAGATTTCTTTTGAGATTTTGATTTTAAAAGAAGGTCTTGTTAAACAGGCAGTTTTCTTAAGTAAGAAATATTGTATAGATATAATATCAATTCACAAACCCATTAAAAATGTATCAAACATTAAATTTTATGAAATTGTAAATAATTAAAATTTAGACAGAATTATTGTAAAGTGTCTTATAGGTCACGGCAAAAGAATCACAAAATGACAATGATGATAAATAATGATGATAATGATGATTTCTTTAGGGCCCATCTGCTAAACTGCGGATGCACTGCAGCCTTAAGGCTTATTGTGCCCCCCGTTGTAATTAGCGTGAGTCCATTCAATCTGTGTCTGTTACGAGATGATTCAGTCCCATAATGGGCTCGGTATGCATTTCTTCTGGTTCAATTATCAGTTTCCCAAAAATATTGAATAATCTGCTATGCAGGAGCACACAATATGATGGGCTGTCTCAGTTTCCTTTCCGCAGTCAACGTTTCCCTTGATTATGCCCATTTTGTTTAGGTGCTTTTCCACGGGAGCATAGCCCGTGAGAAGAGCTACCATGTATCTCGTCTGAATTTTGTTATATTTAAGTAATTTTTCAACTGTTTTCATACATGACTCGTTAATAAACATTTTTCCATGTTTAGTACCAGAGTTTATCTTCCATCTGCTTTGTGTTCCTTTTTGATCCAGTCTTTGATAACTTCTCATATGGAGCACTCTGGTACTCTTAGATCCGCCTCTGGTCCAGGAAAGGTTGTTGCTGGTCCCTTGCGAGCAAGTTCGTTCATCGGCTTTTTTATTTCCTTCAGTGCCCTCGTATCCTGGGCCTCATATCAAATTAATGTTAATGTTCTCCCAGTTTAGTTAAGGCATTTAGATTTTCTTTAAATAATAATAATAATAATAATAATAATAATAATAATAATAATAATAATAATAATAATAATAATAATAATAATAATAATAATAATAATAATAATAATAATAATAATAATAATAATAATAATAATAATAATAATAATAATAATAATAATAATAATAATAATAATAATAATAATAATAATAATAATAATAATAATAATAATAATAATAATAATAATAATGATAATAATGATAATGATAATAATGATAATGATAATAATGATAATGATAATAATGATAATGATAATAATGATAATGATAATAATGATAATGATAATAATGATAATGATAATAATGATAATGATAATAATGATAATGATAATAATGATAATGATAATAATGATAATGATAATAATGATAATGATAATAATGATAATGATAATAATGATAATGATAATAATGATAATGATAATAATGATAATGATAATAATGATAATGATAATAATAATGATAATGATAATAATAATGATAATGATAATAATAATGATAATGATAATAATAATGATAATGATAATAATAATGATAATGATAATAATAATAATAATAATAATAATAATAATAATAATAATAATAATAATAATAATAATAATAATAATAATAATAATAATAATAATAATAATAATAATAATAATAATAATAATAATAATAATAATAATAATAATAATAATAATAATAATAATAATAATAATAATAATAATAATAATAATAATAATAATAATAATAATAATAATAATAATAATAATAATAATAATAATAATAATAATAATAATAATAATAATAATAATAATAATAATAATAATAATAATAATAATAATAATAATAATAATAATAATAATAATAATAATAATAATAATAATAATAATAATAATAATAATAATAATAATAATAATAATAATAATAATAATAATAATAATAATAATAATAATAATAATAATAATAATAATAATAATAATAATAATAATAATAATAATAATAATAATAATAATAATAATAATAATAATAATAATAATAATAATAATAATAATAATAATAATAATAATAATAATAATAATAATAATAATAATAATAATAATAATAATAATAATAATAATAATAATAATAATAATAATAATAATAATAATAATAATAATAATAATAATAATAATAATAATAATAATAATAATAATAATAATAATAATAATAATAATAATAATAATAATAATAATAATAATAATAATAATAATAATAATAATAATAATAATAATAATAATAATAATAATAATAATAATAATAATAATAATAATAATAATAATAATAATAATAATAATAATAATAATAATAATAATAATGATGATGATGATGAAATTCTCTGACTGCCACCACAATCGATTCTTTTTTTAAATTTATGTCCTCCAACATTAAGTCATATCGGGCGATGAATAAATTGGGTGAAATGCTGCTCAATGAATCCACCTTCCATAGAGCTTAGGGTTACCCGATATTAATCTTTCAGGATAAAGGAATATCCCGGAAAAGACGTGATGCAAGTAAGTCACCTTGATCGAGATTCGAACGGGCGACCACTTGAATGGGAGACAGACGCGCTACGATCTACGCTACCTAGGTGTGTATACGTTAGATGCGCTACATAATTTTGCCAATAAATGTAGAAAATCACTTTGTAATTTGAAAATAAATACTAGGAAAATAACTTAATTTTCGTTGGAAGGTAAATTACCTTTCTGAGAGTACATTAGTGGGTATTATGAAAACATTCGTGTTACCTTAAGGCTGTGGATAGAGCTATCAACTCAGGGAACGGTATAATGAAAGATACACACAGAAACAGTGGTTTTAAGTCACGCTAGTAGGTAAAATGACTTAGTGCTGAAATGTAAATGCAGCCATTGTAAAACATGGAAGGATCAGAATTACACGGCGAGTACCATGCGTCCGTATCATTGCAACAAAAATAGGAGGGTTAGCATCAAGCATGGAGCTTATAGCTGATCTGATGAAAGTTCTATGACAACCGGTACAAAAGCCTACGCAGTACAGGCTATATCTGACTGCCATATTCAAGGATAATGCCATTTGAACTAAACGTCAGATGAATGCCATTGGCATCTGTTGCATATATACTTGATGATGCAGAGTATTTTGTGCATAATTAAGCGTAAAACTGCATTAAAAGAATTCTAGTAAATTTGCAATTTGGATTAATATTTTATAAGAGATAAAATGGCCTGACTCAAAAGGTGCTAAACATTCCAATAAGATAATAAAATAAGCACTCTAATTATAAAACGGGACTAATATAGACACTGTCAAGTTTTTAAAAATAATGAATAAGGGAAAACATTTGTTTATTTATTTACCACATAAAAGCTCTATCCCACATGATAAAACTTCTGCGCAAGATAAGAGCTACCAGAAATATCTTGAATCGAACCACTCCTAAAGGGAAATTAATCCGATTGGGTTGAACTCGGCGGAGAAGTCATTTCCCAAACTCGACTGAAATTGGAATCGTCTGGGAAGTGATACCCAGGTGTGTCTGTGAGTATATATCTTGTGGTACCTTCTCGGAGGGTTAGGACTGGCGATCTAGTTAGCTATTCCCTCTAGAGTTGACACGCATAAGTGGCGTATCCATTTCGGTCCTCGGGTAACCAGGGGGAGCGGAGAGTTGGACTCAACGTATTACCCAAATTCAACTCCTGGTATTAGAGGGCGCTTCGGCTCCTCACGGATATCTTGTCATCGTCAACCACCATGTATTTTTTATAGGAAACGTCATTATCAACACTAAATTCTTTTTTTACTCACACGTGTTTTACCTTCCACAGATTCCTCTAATAATTATTGAGCAAGTAGTGCCGTTAAAGAGGCTATTGTTGTACTTGCAGTTAAATAAGTTTGATCTGCTTAGGTCAGTACTGTGCCGATAAGCAATTGTTTCTCAGGGAAAAATTGCCGATAAGTCTTAAAATGCTAAATGGAACGTAAATAGTTAAGTTTCATACGACTGTTTATGCTCGATCATGTACCTAATTAAAGGTTTCAGTTCAAAATATTCATTTCTGCTTCGAGTGATATGTTATAATCTTATATAAAGTGAGACGTAGTACGTAGTACGCAGGCGCAGAGATAGTGATTACTTCTCCATTAACAGTTGTTAACGTGTGACACAGTTTAACCTAAAAGAAATTATAGTTTTGAGTATTTAGATGAATCAATTTGGTGACTAATGTTGAATGTTGATTTCAAAATAGAATAGAGAGTCAACAAGTTCAATGATTTTATATTTTGAGACAACGCTTCGAAATACACTTGGAATACATTTTCTCAGAACGAATTTATACGTTTTGATATTCTCCAATTCATGAATACAGAGTAGAATTTCTCGTACATCTTTCCTGACTTTTGTGGCAACAATTTATTAGTAATATTGAGTGCTTTTGACGTAATTTCTGGGCGTGTAAGTTCAATGTCACTGTTACTAGTGTCAGACATTTTGACTTTTTTCTAAACTGGCGTTAGTATCGTCGTCGATCGGAACGAAAATAATCGATACCTGCGCTTTCACAATGTTACGTGGCCAATTCTGATTGCTCGAATATCAATACTTTAATGAACAGATGTACTTTAATGAGGCCCATTAAAGTACTACTACCAGTCATATAAATTAGGATAGTTGGGCATAAAAATAATTTAATAACGAAACAGTGTATAAAATATGCTATTAATTTGTTAAAGAAAATTAAAATTATAGTTATGTAGTTCCCCATTCAATATTTAAGGTTCATTTTTAAAATTTACTCAGTCCTAAACACTGGTGTGACATTTATTATTATTATTATTATTATTATTATTATTATTATTATTATTATTATTATTATTATTATTATTATTATTATTATTATTATTATTGTTTTCTAAGAAGGGCGTTACTGTCAGTACTTTCCTGTATTTGTTGTAACTTCAGCTGCAAAAATTATTGTCAGTTATTGTCCTATGTATTGCATTCCAATGGATAGTTGTAATTATAGTTAGTTACTACCACTCCCCACATGGCAACTTTGGCCTTCGGGGTAACCTCACCCCACCAAGTGATGACCGGACCCATTTCTCAGGTGGAGGCACCCAGAGGGCGGTGTCCATTACCTCCGATGATAGGGTGATAGTGAAGATGGCGGTGAGGTGAGAGGACCTACAGTTTTTACCGTGGACTCCGAACCACGTTGGGCATAGGGGATACTTCACGTGTGCTAGACAGAGGTGAAGGCGTGGATAGGGCCGACTTAAAATCGCCTACCCCAGAGCCGGGAATCGAACTCGGGACCCTTAGAACGGGAGCCGCGAACGAAACCACCGCGCTACCCCGACGCCCATTAGTTGTAATTATTTGGCAGGGTATTACACTCATTTAATGTAAAGCTGCTTGTACTTTTATCATACAAAGGTATTAAATTTAAATGCAGTAAACAAGTCGTTAAACGCGCGAAGGAATTAAATATGGCGTAAACAAGGATTTATCCCAACGTCGTAAGGCTCCAAGTCTGGCCGTGCACAGAATTGAGTTTGCAAGCTGTTCTATTTAAAATTAAAAAAGAGAGAAAGGAAAAACGAACGTGAAAAATCTTACATATTTTATTCACATAATCAACTCCAACCTGTTTCAACATATGCTATTTAAATAAAACTTTTTCTTTCTTATCCTGCCTGGCAATAGAGATACACGTATGAAGAAAGGGTTTAATTACATATTTTCTTGTAGTTACAATGGGAATGCTATACGGTAGACTTAAGCGATAACAAATCATTTAAGAGCTGGTTGCTCTCTGATGTCTTTGAAATACGTTTCTGTTTTCATGGTCAAGAAAAGGCGGGAAATTGAAGCAAACAACGGTTCCTTATTTGATCGAAATATATGTTTTAAAAGACAATTCAACAAAGAGATGTATCTCAGCAACTTATCTACATCTCAGTGCTGTAAGAGTTTGTCCATTTCTTGCGGTTTAAAAAAATATACAAACGTCACTCAGAATGAAGAGATTTACATAGGGAAATAATTATTTAATTTGTTTGATTTATTCCAATGTTAGTTATATTTATGATTGGAGCATGGCGGTTAATTCAAATTTTCTTATTCGCTGCTCCTTTAAAGTTTCTAATTATATTTTATGTTGTATTTTGTTGAGAAGACTCATTATGTACATTTCATTAGTCACGTAATATGCATTTTACATATTTGGTTCTTGAACCAAAATGTTTAGGGTCACCTTTGTACATATAAAAAGCTTTTTATTGTTTTACATGTTAAGGTTAGTTTGGTTTGGGATATTTCTTATAAATTTATATGTCTAATTCTTGAAAGACGCTAAAATTAAATAATGGATTTGGTATTTAATTAATATTTCGTGCTTGGGTTAATGGCTAACAGACATAGACACTTGCAGAATTTTTTTTTTTTTTTTTTGTGGGGGTGGGAGGCTTAGAATTGTCAAAGCATGTCTTTATGGTGAAATCTCGATATTGATAGAATGCAATATTTCCTCTACTTAAACAGATTCGAGAGAAAGTAAAAATTAAAAGCGTTGTTATTTCCCCCATAAGTAGTAATTTATAGTTTGAAGCATGTAGTAAAAGGATGGTGAACGGGGATGTTTTCTCAGTCTTGAGGAGTGCCTAGTTTCTGTCCTAGACTCGCGCATACACTGTCCTATTCACGGTCCAAGTACTCGGGAGAAGTTGAACAAATCCGGAACGAAGAGGATTTGAGACGGCATGATGACAGTTAACTTCTGGTCGTGTTTCTTCACGTTGAGCGACTGCGCCGAGGAGGCAGTGATGGAGAGTGACGTAGTGGGGTTGTGACGTTGGAGGGGGAGGACGGAAAGGCGTCGGGACGCCGACGCGACGGAGGACGGGTTTTACAAAATGTGGTGGCCTGAAGAAAGGGATGGAGGTTCCTACACAAGTCCTCTCTCCCCCTTCAGTGCCGTATGGCTCAACCCTCAGGAAAGATATATTTCCCTGTCAACTACAAGCCAATACTTTTTAATTAATATTACATACATGAAAACTAGCGTGTTTATAGGAAATTATTTTTTTGTTTCATAATGGCACAGTGCTCACCAAGACATAAAATATAGATTTAAAAGCTTCTGCACGGATCTAAAGGGAAGTATTCAACATAAATCATTGGATAAATATAATATTTGTCACTACGGAGACCGATAAACAAAAAGGAATAAAGAGGAACGCGAATTTGCTTTCCCACGTTTCCTTTCTATACTCATTACCTGTTGTAAATAAGGGAAGAATTGCATTGGGTATAAAAATATGACAATAACTTTTTAGAGGACTGCCAGAAGGTCTGCGTGTATGTACTGTTTTTGAACAACATAAATCAGAAAATAAAAACTGATTAAGTATGAAACTTGGTGTTTAAAGGTTCAGCATTTTCCTGGGATGCAACACAAAAGTTGTCATCCTAAACCCCCATCCCAAATACTTTTGATATGAACGTGCTTCGTAATTTTTATTTTCTCAAAATTTTTTCTAATGATTTTGATTAAATAAGACATATTAAAGTAATTCAATAACAAAATATATATCCTGGGAATTGTTTGTGATGTCCTCTTCATTATGAATAGCCTGATAAGCAGTAAAATACAAAATCTACCTACTCAAAAAATATAGATCACTTTAAAGGATATGAGCGTGGTCGTGTTAGCAACTTCTGAAATACCCTTGTTATTCTTTGAATTTTCAAATACTTATTTAATGTGGTAGATTGGCTATTCACTTTTTCTCAGTAGCACCTACAAGTTATTGTGCCATAAAATATTTTACGACAGGACTGTCTATCTTTTCTTAGGTTCATGGGTGAAGTGCAGGTTATGTTGGGTGATAAGAACAGCGTATAGGATGGTAAAGCTAATTCAGCTTAGATTACTTTATTTTGGGTTATGTTTAGTTATGATAGCACAGAATAGATTATGAGAGGGAGGATAGGTGTGGGTTAGATTAGTTATATTAGTTTACATTAGCATGGTTTATATTTAAGTTCTAATGCGATAGACTAGATGATACAAAGACAGCGTAGGTTAGTTTAGATTAGGTTAGATTACGCTAGGTTAAATATATTCAACAAATAAACATCTTACGCCATACATCAATCATACATACATACATCGCATATAAGCTACTTATCTTGCAACGTATCCCATACAGGTACTATGCAACGAACATAGGTACACACAGTTATATTTTTAGACGTGGCACATGATCTTGCTCGAATGTGCGCGAGTGATGTCATGCGAATCAATGGTAGGGTAAGATATCTGCTTTCACCAGCAAATTGCTGATAAAGCTAGTGGGTTAGATGGCAGATGACTAACCTGACACCGCTTTTCCTTCCAAATAAACAAATGGACTCGACTATAAACTACTGCGCAACATTACGTCATACGCCTGGTCTAAAAAATGCGTTTCTACACTGCTATCCACCTACAAAGGAGTGCTAAATTCTTAGGTTATTTGTAAAGATTCAATTCCCTGCTCCTTCGAACACTGATATAGGTAAGTAGTGGACATGTTGCGCAATTATAGTGGATTTTCTTTTGTTTCCTGTATACCCTACACTTGTCCAGCAAAATGCATTAACTGTTGGGGTTGTTTTCTTGAAAATATTTTATTCGCGTTTGTGGAAGATAATTAAATATCCAGATAGGTGGAAATTAATTGTTATTTCACACTGGCCGTGTGTAGGCTAAATTGTGGAAACGTAGAGTCAGACTGAAAAATTCAATGCCATAGCCGGGATTTGAACCACGGAACTTCTGGTTTCCGTCCAGCCGCTCTGCCATTGAGCTACTATGGCCAACGTGCCGATGGGACATTAAATTCTCCCGGTAAAACACTTAGGAGTTCTCATAAACACATGGGACAACTACCTTAATGGCGACTTACATCGTGTAAGTACTTTAAGGCCCGGGCTTTATAGTTAACCACTATTAGGTCAATTGATGGAAATTAATTGTTCTTTCACACTGGCCGTGTGTAGGCTAAATTGTGGAAACGTAGAGTCAGACTGAAAAATTCAATGCCATAGCCGGGATTTGAACCACGGATCTTCTGGTTTCCGTCCAGCCGCTCTACCATTGAGCTACTGTGGCCAATGTGCCGACATGACATTACACTTACACGATGTAAGTCGCCATTAAGGTAGTTGTCTCATGTGTTTATGAGAACTCCTAAGTGGTTTACCGGGATAATGAGTCAATTGGAGAATTTAATGTCATATCGGCACGTTGGCCAGAGTAGCTCAATGGCAGAGCGGCTGGACGGAAACCAGAAGATCCGTGGTTCAAATCCCGGCTATGGCATTGAATTTTTCAGTCTGACTCTACGTATTCAGATAGGTTTTTAAATACGTTTACGTTTTTGAGTTATGCTCTCCACAGGAATCTTTTCCTAGAAACTTTAGACCTTTTTCTAGAATATTGTGTGTATTCTAGGGACACTAATATGTGCATTTTCGATGAAAATCGAATGTTTGTTTAGAAAGCAAACGTTTCTTCCAGTTATTTGCTTTAGCTTCGCAGTATAGAAAGTAAAAAGTGTAGCATAAGCTTTGAAAAGGCATTTCTTTATGAAGTGTACCATACAGTTCGACTCTCCCTTTCTTTGCAAAGTTGTTTTTGTTAAGTATTTCCGTTTCCGTAACTTCTCGTACGTTGAAGGACTATCGTAATTGGTTTGTAAAGGAAACCCTTCGATGCAACACAAGGAACAGACCTTTTGCTTGGCAACATTCTATATCCGGCATTGAACCCTTCCTCCTGCGAAGCACGGAACATGCCAGTTGTATATTATACTCTCACATTTCAGTATATTAACAACCGCTTTCCAACAATTGCACTGGTAGCCTTCCCATACAATATGATATACATCCCACAATGTTTTATATTTCTAGTTTAGTTCTGCAAGCACTTCTAAGTAATCTATGGAGCTGAAAATCACGAATACTGGGTAAAAACAAACATACATAGACGTTAGTTTAATAAATTGTTCTAAAAAGCAACGCCATGATTTTACCAGTGCCGCTACCGTAGGTATAACTATTCCACTTTATAAATATTCACAGTAAAACATGGTGTGGTTGCCTATAAATTCTCTTAGAAGCTCTTAAATAATCCAAAATACCAACGACTATTAAACGCTTGCAAACAATAACTGCAAGTCGCAAAATATTAATGTCGTACACGTGTATTAATTCTCTATGGTAAACCTTAAAGCATAAACAAATTTTCCATTAAATTGCAATACATTTCTCTATCCACTACGACAAGTTTTGTACTTTGCACCTCAACAAATGAAATCTTCAGGAAGGGAGGATTGCGGTGAGAGATTACCGACGGTGGCCGAACTGGGGAAATACGACAGTAGAGGGCAGTCAGTCTAATAACTGCCTTTTTTTACTCCACAGTGGTGACTCTACAACGAGATCTCCTCTCTCCCTGCGGCTTACATGTATCCTAGGGGATCGGCTTTTGAAGACCTTCCCCGATTCGGAGGATGAGAATTTAGAGTAATTCGCTTGCATTTACGGCGAAACTCCCGACAACATTTAGAACCCTGCAATACCCAACCAGGATCAATGGAGAAATGAAATGGAGGATTACGAAATTCGGGGATGTAATTGCCCTTCCCAACTTTTGCTTAGGAACCCGGAGAAACCACCTAAAAATCAAAGTGTCAGCAAGGACCTACAGGAATGGAAACCACGACCAACCGATCGCGGGCCACAGATGCTACCGCATAAGCCATCCCGCTCGATCTCCACCCACCATTCCTGACCTGCATATCACTGCTGTAAATTATTCTTACAAAGTACTTGTCTTTTATGCCTGAAGTTACATTACACATTTCATTGTAAGATAAAAGGAATACAGGAGGTTGACGCGATAATAAGCGATCTCAATATGATTAGTTTGAAATTCCACTCTGCAACCACGAGGGAAACACGAACAGCGAACTAATACTTGAAGAACTATAAATGGCTATTAGAGAGTTTAAACTAGAAAAATGTTATCTAGGATATGTTTAAGGCTACAAACTGCTCTGTGTATAAACTGGGTCTGCTGTATCAAGTTTAACTTTTTTAAACTGTAACTTCCTTTTACCGGGACGAACATATCTGATTGTGAACAAACCAAAAGGCTGAAATGAGTAATAATGAGTCATATAGCTTATAGTTACGAATCCCACGATAAAAGAAAGTCCCAGCAAAGCTATATCCAGATAACTCATCTTAAACAAAATTGGTAGGTACTAAACACCTAATGCAAAACTGTTCCTTCACACCATGGGCATGAGATCTCAATTTTTAATTAGTAAAATGTTGTCTAACGATTATAGTATACTGTGTATATAAACTTCATTCATAATGAAGAGGAATCCACCAGTTGTTCGCAAAAAATAAGCATGTAAATATGGTGAATTTAGGATATTTTAATCAAATCATTATAGTGGTTTTTTGAAAAAATAAATCATATAAAGAGTATTTTGGTAAAGGAGACTTTCTGAAGAACCCAGGTTTTTTGGGGTTATGCTGTTCACAGACACAAACACACACACACACACACACACACACACACACACACACACACACACACACACACACACACACACACAAACAAACAAACAAACAAACAAACAAACATAGGCTCCTATGTATAAGAAATTTTCCTTATTTTCTTATTAAATTCAACTTAAATTCGAATCCAAATCTGATTTGGCACACATACACAAATTCCCCTGCTTGTTCCCATTGTGTTATATATTACATAATTCTCATAAAAGCGATACAATTCTTCCATCCACAGTCCAGGAAACTTAAAATATAAAATTTGATGTCCTATGAGGTCATGACGTTCTCTATTTAAAATAGCTTGTTTGAACATCTCATCTATATATAATATTTAAAACATTTTTGTGTAATGCATCATTGCACATTTAATAGTAGGTACTCGAATAAGGGCGGTAGGTTGAAGCGCCAATACTACTACTACTACTACTACTACTACTACTACTACTACTACTACTACTACTACTACTACTACTACTACTACTACCACTACTACTACTACTACTACTACTACTACTACTACTACTACTACTACTACTACTACTACTACTACTACTACTTCTACTACTACTACTACTACTACTACTACTACTACTACTACTACTACTACTACTACTAATATTAATAATAATAATAATAATAATAATAATAATAATAATAATAATAATAATAATAATAATAATAATAATAATAATAATAATAATAATAATAATAATAATAATAATAATAATAATAATAATAATAATAATAATAATAATAATAATAATAATAATAATAATAATAATAATAATAATAATAATAATAATAATAATAATAATAATAATAATAATAATAATAATAATAATAATAATAATAATAATAATAATAATAATAATAATAATAATAATAATAATAATAATAATAATAATAATAATAATAATAATAATAATAATAATAATAATAATAATAATAATAATAATAATAATAATAATAATAATAATAATAATAATAATAATAATAATAATAATAATAATAATAATAATAATAATAATAATAATAATAATAATAATAATAATAATAATAATAATAATAATAATAATAATAATAATAATAATAATAATAATAATAATAATAATAATAATAATAATAATAATAATAATAATAATAATAATAATAATAATAATAATAATAATAATAATAATAATAATAATAATAATAATAATAATAATAATAATAATAATAATAATAATAATAATAGTGGGGTATGGCGGTGCCTGACAGATGGCACGGATGCTTTCGCTCCTCGTGAATACTAGAGGGTTGCTTGGTCTACCGGTCGTTCACCATCCTCAGTTGGTAGCTCCAGCAATGGGACTAATCTTCCAGCTTGGAACTGTTACTGACTTCCGCGCAACTCTCTAGCCTCCGCCTGTAAGCTCCTGTGGTCCATTCTTATCATTCCCTCCTCCCAGGGTAATAGCTGCAATAAATCTGTGCAGGTTGGCCCCGTTTTCCTACCCTTTCACATTCCTCCCTCTATTACGCACTCAAACACCCACAGAGTTAAATGAGCATATCGTAACCTTTTTCACATGCATGCAGGTTTTATTGATTTTCATCTTAACATTTGGCATTAAATTACAAAGTAGATTAATTTATATAAAAATCCCTCTGATTGAGAAATATGAAAGCTCCGGGTGATTTAGAGGGTTTCCATTCATTTCCGAGAATTCTGACAGTAAACAAAAAATGCGGAATACCTACTAATGCACGGGGAATTGATGAATAAAAAGTATAATTATCTGAAAGCCAACCAAACCTTTCATGAACAAGTTGACCAGGAAAATTAATATTACCAGGACTTTTACAACGTGGAAAAGGTTATTAGAGTTTAAAAGTTTAACAAATCAGTTTTTTATTATTTCGAAAATGATGCTCTAGTTTTCTATTTCATCAGTTATTTTATAGGACTGAGGATCTGTTATGCACAAACATTTGATATTGATGTTCATCCTGAAGTACGCCGAACCACGCCCATCCAAGCGTGCGTGAGCGTTTAGGTGTGTGAATCGATGTCTCCCTGAAGTACTATTCAGGTGCGCAAAGTGAGATAAATTTTAAACTTGATATTTAATTTTAACATAGTTCATGAACTGCAACACAAGATTCTCATGAAAATCCCGTTATACAAAACGTTAATTTTTACTTTAATCTATCAAATTTTTCATATTGTCAGGAACAATAAACGATTTATGAATTGTCTATAAACTGCTCCTCAGGGTGAATGAATTTTAACTCAAACGTTAACGTCGATTAGGTAAAACAACCTTCGTATTTAATTTCAGTGTCTTCCAAGAATGTATCACGAAGATTTTCTAGATAATCACTCTAGACTACACTCTACATGGACTAATTTAAAAAAATGGCGTTCTAACAAAAGGGCTCTAACACTTTTAACATACCACAAGTTTAACACATTGTCGTGTAAAATAAAATATGTGTCTTGAATTTTCTGTGAAATAGTTTGTGTCTATCCCTAGCATTATTATTGTTTATATGTTTTGTCGTGAAATTTGTATTATTTTAGAGCTATGTTATATATTTAAAAATATCAAAAGGTGTTAAAATATTTATTTTATGAATCTGGAAAACT
Source organism: Mantis religiosa (assembly GCA_030765055.1). NCBI lineage: Eukaryota > Metazoa > Arthropoda > Insecta > Mantodea > Mantidae > Mantis > Mantis religiosa. The sequence goes on along the minus strand of CM060948.1, from coordinate 241,271,222 downwards.
ATAAAATCAGTGTGTGAAAGAGAAAGGAAATTACAAAGTAGGCCATGAATGATTAAAAGTGTGAGGAAATTAATGGTGTCCGGACAACCGAAAATCAATAATTGCTTGGACCCGTAGCTCAGTCGGTAGGGCACCTGCTTGCTGTCCTATGGGTCCCGGATTCGATTCACGGAGGTGGGGGTGGGGACTTTTCTCCAACCAATTCTGGAAGTATGAATGAGAGTGTGATTGTGTGCGTGATCTAATGATTAAAGCTCAACGAAAATGAGCTAACACCTTCGATATGTTGCGAAGGAGAAGGGCCGTTGGTATGACCACTGCAGTTAAAGGCGGCGTATAAATATAACAAATAAAAAAATCAATACCCTTTCTTCCCACCTCACGTTCAGGAGGTCCCGAGTTCGAATCTCGGTCAGGGTGAGTTACCTAGATACGGTTTTTTCGGGGTTTCATTTATCCTTCAAAATGAATGTCGGGTAACTCTAATCTCCATGGACCCTGGACTCATTTGAGCATTATTTCACCCAATTCATTCACCGTCCGATATAACTTAACGTTGGGGCGGACGTAAATTAAAAAGAAGTACCCTTTCTTCTATATGGAACGAGTAAGAAAAACAGTTGTGTTATTGTTATAGTGAATGCGCAGGAACAGTTTTTAAGCAAATTGTGTTATTTTCATTTGTATCAAGTGATAAAGTAAAATATTATGGACAAAGGATCTTATTAATTACTATTTTGACAAATCAAACATAAAATACCATATTATACCGAGATCACGATTTTCATAAAAGAATTTCGTGCACCAACAAAGCAAATTAAAATAATTAGAATTTAACTACATCAACAATAATTAGAAAACTGATCATCGCCATATGCAAACAATAGCAAAATTAATAAAATACATCTACAATTATCTAATTAATACAACGGAATCCATGCCAGTGGCGAAAAAGCAAGAGAAGTGGAAAGTGACTACAGATAAGATTATTGAATATAGATCAAAGTTTGTTACTGCTAGCAAGAACTCTGCTGGTTTTATGACAGATACATTCCTAATCAAAGGAAACACAAAGTTTGTTGAAACCATACTGAAGAAAGCTTAGGATAAAGAAATTCCTCTGAAAGCTGCGAAAGCCAAGGTCACTTTAAAGCGGCCGCGCCGTGGCTCAGAGGTTAGACCGCTTGTCTCTCACCAAGGCGGCCCGGGTTCGATCCCAGGCGACCGCAAACTGAGATTTTTGGTGGACAACATGGCGCTGGGGCGGGTTTTCTCCGGGACCTCCGGTTTCCCCCGCCATCTCATTCCACCGGTGCTCAATTTTCATCTCATGTGCCATCAGTGTCACCGCCTGCGGTGCCGTATGTAGCAAAAGCGGGCGTTAAACGCTACACTACATACTACTATACTCGTTTTAAAGTATCTTGCTTCAGTTTTTCCTGAAAAAGAATAGTATTTTCAAACTCTGTGTGATAAATATAGCAAAGAACAGATACCTAATGGAAAAGAATCAGGAAGTGAGGTGCAGCATTCAGATTAGGATAACTGAATGAAGGTAATATCTATTTTTATTGTTATGCTACAAATAAAACGTGGTTCAACACACATATGAGTACTATAATATATTTTCACCATTCCTTGCAGGTTTAGAGGTAATTCCTCTATGCATTGGATAAAACAGTCCTTTTAATGCATTTGTACGCCTAGATGAGTTTCATAACTACACAAGTACAACAAATTAATTATAAATATTATAACAAAGTACCCATGGTACCTGAAATTAGTGAACAGTAAAACAAATATAGGTAATGAGTCGAAGTTCATGTGTTACAAAAATCATAATATTAGCATATCATTTTCAGAATTTATGAAGTTTTGTTGATTTTCTCGAAACTTAGTTGACTGTACTTGTTCACTTATGAAAGTCATGACTTGAACTGTCGACGAATTAAAATTTTCACATGAAAATTGAAAAATTTTACAAGTGACTTCACAACGAAGATTTTTCTTTCAAATGGTGCAACAACGTGGAGTAGAATCAAATACAATTGCCTTTCATCTAGAAATGTTCTCTGAAAACCTCTTCATTCTGGATGGCTCCTGCATAACTGTTAAACCGTAAGATGTAGTTTCTGATGGTTTAATCAGCTGTTAATGAGCAATAAGCAAATAGTACTTCTATTGTACAACACATATCTTGCACTATACATATGTTGCGTTATAATCTAGTTTTAGAAAAATTGTGTCGTTTTTAACACTTTTCCTTTGTTCTGTTATAAACCAGTTACCATCCCTATAACTTAATTTATTACCTCCAATAAAAAACCGAGTGTGATAGACCAGCTTTTTTCTGAATAGTGTATATGTGGTGCTTATATCCCTGTCAAACTTCAGAATTTCCGGGTTCAAAAATTAATTTTAATGTGCAAAATTTGTACCTCATAATTTTACTTGCCAGAAATACTAAGTGACTTTTCCCCTTTACACCGCATAACGAGCTGGCACAAGAGAACAGTAAAGGTTAACCGGCGTGGAAGTAGAGCGAGGAAATTGTTAATTTGGTACACCACTACGCCATATTTATCATTTGAAGCTGTGATGGTACTGCAGTCAGTAGTATAACTTCTTCACTTCCTGCAAGAAAGGCGGTGAGTTGTTTCGTGCAATTGCCAATATGTGGCAATCTTTGAAAGTAAAATCATATGCAAGGGTGAAGAAATTTTTAGATCTGATTTAGATCGAGGCCTCCTTATATAAGGTCATCAGTTCACACAAAATGCTGTAAGACACCACTTGTATGATCACTGAGCCTAGAATTCAATCCGACTACTAATTCAGAGAGGTGTAGAACTTGTGTATTGGAGAAGGTGCCTAGCAAGTAAGGCTTTCCTATGAACGTGAGAGGTTTTCACATCGCGGCAACTGACAGTAGTCTCGTGATGCGTATTCTACCTAAACCTCAATCCCAGTGGTCGATATCGAATATCTAAACAAGTTGTAAGAGGGTACTCAGCTAGTGCAACATGAATATGTCAGCACAGAAAGGTTGCAGTTCCCTTGTGCCAATGTACAATGAAGCCTTATCGGTATGGAATAAACAGCGTTGCAAGAAAGACTAACATTCTTGCTTATTTATTTTATTTTATTTTAGTTTTTCTTCTTTTAATATTGCGAGGAATGTTATCTGATCTACCTTTCTATGTTTAATGCTGTTACTTTATCAGTACTCTTTGGAATGACGCCTTGCTTGATAGGCAATGTGTCTACAATTCATGTACGACGTCACATTTTTACTAGAGTTGACATTGGCTTAAAAAATTGATTCAAAGAAATGTTGTAGTATCCGAAACTGTATATCACGGCTGTATGTCAGAGCTGTATATGACGTCCCGACCGTAGATAATACCCAGCTTAACATACGTAGGCGAGGCAATCTTTTGGTGGTTGGCTTTCACTAACTTAAATTAATGGATGGAATTGACTTTTAAGAACGAATAATTGTACAGGTAAGGAAGCATTACATTAAATCCAAATTATATTTTACTCGAGTTTTCCAATATAGCACATGGCAATCAGTGTCTAATACATTTTAACTCACTCTACTAGTCACTACATAGGAAGAAGAAGAAGAAGTACGGTATTGTTCTCGCAAATTTGATACGGCACTTGTCCTGGAAATACATGTTTTGAGACTTCGTGGACCCTCCCCCCCAACAAAAAAAAAACAATTTTAAAAAAATATCTCCTTGTTTTTGGGTGTGTTTGCTTGTTTGTTTGTGTGCAAGTGTCAGGAAACAGCATAACCAAAAATTGAAAAGTCGGTTGCGTTCCAAACATGATATTTAAGACCAGCATCTCCCAAAGGTACGACACAAAGATTTTCAAAAAATACCTCACCCCAGGCTATGCTTTACAAAGGAATTGGTTCGAAAATGTTGATTTTCTCAAAAATTCCTATACGATTTTCATTAAAATATTATATATTTAAGATATTACGTGACAAATGAAGTGTATATCCAGAATTTTCTGCAAGCAGCCTCTGAGGTATTCTTTATCCTGAATGGTTTTGCACAACTGCTAAAACGTAATAAACAAGCAAAAACCTTAAAGCTCGCAATTTATGTCAAATATCATTTTTCTTTCTTTTGTAACTTTTTTATTTTCTTTTATTTCATGTTATCAGTTACCATTTCAAAATTGTTGAACTTTTTTCAAACAGGAAGGAGCCATTCGTTCTCTCTCTATCGCTTTCTCGGCCATATAGAGATAATGAAATTTCAAAGTCTTCACATAGCGACTTACTCTTAAAAGTATACCGTATTCCCCTATTCCCATTATACACATAAGGAAATATTCAGAAAAATAATTTCTACGAATTTTTATTTCGATTATCATGAATTAGACATGAGAATAGGCGTTTGTAGTAATAATTTGTACAAGAGTGAGTAAAGAAGCTCAAATTAATATATATATATATATATATATATATATATATATATATATATATATATTACTGAATAGCATCGTTCATAAATACCTCATTATTTACTTGTATATAATGTATAAGCTAAATAATAAGTATAAGACTCGGAATTAAATGTGACCTATGTTTGTGAACCATGGTGATATTGTTATATTTTTCGATTCAAAATCGGGCTACTTTAGATTTATGTGACATTCTAGTGTAACCTTCGAATTTTGACATAATTTCCATTTTCATCGTATTTTCAAAGCAAATTAAATAGAATTAAATAGAATGTAAGAATACAAGAGTACAAGCCGTTATGTGGATTTCACCTTATATCGCATTTCTGAAAACTCAGCAGCTCTAGATATGAATGGTCTCAAATGCATTATCAACAATGTAATTAGTTTTAAATCCATGAATGATGGGATCTGAAGACGGATATACCTGGCTCTTAGAAGGGGACATAATTGAAAATAAATACAAACCTCTTGTATGAAAATCATTTCTTAAAACGTTTTCTCCTCACGTTGCATAACAGCCACTCTGTCCGTGACGGCAGCAGTGAGCACGTTGCTCCTGTGTCAGTCCAGGATAATGAAAGGAAACCTTGGTTAGAACACGTGGTAGTACATGCAGATCGCTAAATTTGTATCTACTGTTCTTCCATCTACTTCAAGTAATTCATAGCATGTCACAGCAATCTGGAACAAGTGAGTCGGAATCTCTTTTGAGGTGAGTTTTCAGGGTAGCACACACGCTGTTCTCTTTGTACCAGAGCGTAATTTCATCCAAAGATGATGACTCTAGTGCTTGAGTTTCGATCTAGTTTGGCAGTCATTTACAATACACCACAATATATCTGTGTAGGACACAGTGTGTGACGTTACTTATAACATGTACCAGAGTATTAAAAGTAGTAAACAATATACATTTTTCATTGCGTGTCCACAACAATGGCGGTGTTTTTTCAAATCATTTATTTTATTCAAACTGCATCCAGAAGTCCATAGAGATTTCATAGCAAATACATGTTTATAAAAAAATATCTATTAATTATGGTAAGACATTTGCACTCAATTTTTGAATGATTCCATTCTTAGGGGTCTATAAGCATGTGAACCATATTTAGACGTCCCTAAAGTGATCAACGTGGACACTTGCATCTGTTAAAGCTAATGCTTTAGCTAACTCTACCAGTACAGCTACTCAGAGGTGTATTTTTGGCTCCCGAAGGACTAAAGATGTCTTTATCTGAGGAAGAGTGGTGATGTTTGTTTGGGACGGATCAAATGCCCGGATAGTGGCACGGAGGGGAAAAGTCGCTAACCCTCTCTCCCCCACTGTGTGATTAACAATGATGGAACATGAATGATGGTGCACTGGAAATATCCTGCGAGATACCATCCATCTCTGGTTCCCGGGGGTCGATCCAGCCAACATAAGGGTTTAATTTCCCCTCATCACTAACCGTGATATCTGTACTGACCATGTGAAACAAGGGCCTATCAGGTTCACAACATGGGGCTCGCCGCTGAATATGAGGTACAGGCAAACAGTTCTGACTCGACTCACTGAACAGAGGAAGGCTAGCACCTATCAAATATTTGTTTTATTGTAAATCAGCAGTACCCGTGAGTCTGTTTGCGTTATTGCGTAAATGATATTCATTTCTGTCTACCTCTCTCACTATCTCTCCCCTCCCACTATATCTCCCCAGAACATCACTCTCTCACAATGAGGGGCATTCTGTCTCTCGCTCTCTCCCTCTGTCTTCAAATTATTCTTTCTCTCTCACTTTTAAACTTGTGTACAATAGTACCTTCATATCTCTCTTCCTGCCTGTGTAAGGCCACGCCGTGGCTCAGTGGTTAGACCGCTTGGCTCTCACCAAGGCGGCCCGGGTTCGATCCCAGGCGACCGCAAAGTGAGATTTGTGGTGGACAATACGGCGTTGGGGCGGGTTTCCTCCGGGACCTCCGGTTTCCCCCGCCATCTCATTCCACCTGTGCTCCATCTTCATCCCATGCATCATCATCATCATCAGCCTGCGGTGCCGTATGTATTAAAAGCGGGCGTTAAACACTGCACATACATTCCTGCCTCCTGCCACAACTAAAAGTGGACAAAGTATTACATACCAACCTAAACTTCTATATCAAGATTTTACCAAAAAAATCGGTTTTGCAACCTCTTTGTGTGTGCCTTTAAATCCAAAGGTAGTAGTTTAAGTTCAGCACGAAGATTTTCAAGAAAGGAGGATAAAGATATAAATCAATGTCATATGTAACCAACCGGTAGCCACATTCCATGCCCTTTCCATGCTACTGATGGAAACAATCTGAATGGAGACAGCTAACAAAAACAAATCTTATCTGTTGCACTCACGTAACTTCTTCTACCCCTCTTCTAAAATGTCTATCACCTTTATGCTAACCAAAAAAAAGGGAAAAAAGAAAGGTTCTATTACACATTTAGTTGCAGGTACTAGTGGAGGAAAGTAGGCTTAAAAGAAAATCAGATCCAGGTTACGGCTGTGTCATCCCTTCTGTTAATATGACCTCGATAAGGAAAACGTATATCAACTTAGACTTTTGAAAAAGCATGAAATATTTCACAATTCAAACCAATAATTAAGAATACCTCGGAAAAGACCGCTGTCACAAAATTAGTTTGATGTAAATTCTGTGTTTTATCCATATTTACATTTCTTGTGCAGTAAGGTTGGAACCATGTATTAGGGATTACAATTTATTCAGATTTCATTCAGAATGAAGGGGACTTTAGAGCTTATTCACAGAAAATTTGAGATGTGCACTTTGTTGATAATGCAAATATCTGAAATATAATATGGAACTTTAATCAAAATCGTTAGAGGCGCTTATGAAAAAATAAAAAATAGGAAAAAAAATCCATTAAAAATCCTACTGTGCTATTGCTGAAAAATGGCGATTTGAAATATAAACTTTGAGGTTATCATTTTTGTGCTGTACTGCTTAGCGACACATACGGGCTTTTTTCTGAAAATGCTTTTGGTGAGATTTTGGGACACCAAAATCGGCTGTAATCTCACTGCCGAATTTTTGGATGGAATATAATGCTGTCTTTAGTACCATATGTAGACTGTCAAGAATGTAAAAATGACAGAAGTGTTGATAAATTTCATACAATAATGACGGAAATTGCTCATGTAAAAAAGTTTAAGATGGATTGTTTGTTCGAAAGGGATCTACATCTTTTGTGTGTACGATTTTGATCATCTCTTAAGATTTATTAGTTAAAATTACTGACGTTTCCTTCAAATTAATGTGTGTTATTTGTCATTCATAAAGATTTAAGAAATGCCTATTATTTAACATGCACGTATTTTACGTATATGATGATTTAAAGGAAGTTAATTGACTCAGAGGAAATCATATATGGAATGTTTCGCATAAGAGAAGGTTTCAAGTGGGGTTTCTTAGAAACGTTTGTGTCGCTTATATAGATGATACTAAACTTAAGTACTGGGTTTGATATTTATCCAATATACCAATTTTAGTTATGCTGTTCACATAAGACCTTCTGAGTTAGAGCCTTCAAGACATATTTACAGTAAAATCTCAAAATTTTGTGTGGAAGGCAATAACTTCTCCAGCTACTAGGTATTGATAGAGAAAGTAAAAAGTAGTTTTGTTGTAGGTTTTATAAGATGTACAATGTGCAATGCACAGAAAAGGAGGGTGGATAGAAGATGATGAGAGAGATAGGAGGAGGGAGGGGAAACAGAGGGTAAGCAAGAGGTACTGATATGGAGAATTTCCACAGTTAATGTAACGTGAACTAGTAGTAGTGCAATTAGACACATCTAGAAATCAACGTATTAGGAATATGACGGAGTGGCTGTGGTTTGTCTTCGAGGAAGCCCATGACAATACTACGCGTGAGCACCTGGGTGTGAATAAGTCCTTGATGGGGCTAGTCGCCGACCTGAATATTTGTTGGATCTTGGGAGCGAAGTTGAGATGTGGTATCAGCCAGTGCAACACCTACACGGCATATCCTGAACAGAAGATTTGATTTGAAAACAACTGATGCGCGATATCCACATTACCTCTATTCCTGTACTAACTATTCGTAGACACACTTATTCCTCTATCTAGTTCATGTTAATTGGAGTAAACATTAGCATAGATTATCATATTAGTTACTTCCTTGTAGCTAAATGGGGTAGTAAAGGAATACAGTAGGCTTTACAGTAAAGTTAATTATTGTCATTATTATTAATTAAAACTTTTAACACCTTGGAATTGGGACTAAATATTTCATAATTTAATTTAAAGTTGAAATAATACAATTTATATCAATCCTTTTCTGGTTAACACCAGTAGTATCTGTAGTTCTGTGTATTTGCAAGTAATTATTAATCACTATCATAATCCCACTCTTGACTGACTACCTTGAACACTCAACTGGCAGTTCTCTATATATTTGACGAAATAACAAGAATCAAATGTTACCATTGACTACAACATTTGGATTTTTTTAATATTCCTATATCGTAGGTTATATCGGCAAAGGGATGAAGTGAGTGTTCCGTGTTATCCTGACGTCAAAGTAACCAATTATTTAAATCTAGTAAGGCTAATAACCCGTGTAAGTGACCACTGAGCTACCAATAAAAGAGGTCCTTGAATTTAAGGAATATAAAGAACTTATATCGTTCCACTTCATATGAAAATTCATGATTAAACATATGACCTCACGCAGATAGGGACTAGGTGAATCACACTTCAATCGACAGCATCTCAAACGAAGAGGTGTGTTTCTGCACTTGTTCCATTTTGTAGGGGATAGCGGCGCCAAAGGTACGACTGAGGCTTCATAAACAATATGAAACGAGGAAGTTTACTGTCGAGGGAACAAACGGTGTCAAATAAGAAACCAGTTCATAAAACTCGGGCTTGATTGTTCAGCTAAAGAAAAGGAAGTAGCGGTGGAACTTCTCATAGCAAATCTTATGCACGAAGAAGGCATCGACCCAAAAAGAAAGAAAAGGAGCAGAAAAAAATGTTTGCATGCAAAACAAATGAAAGAAGAAGATATCCTGAAGCCTACATTCTGGGATTTGATGAGACGTGTCAAACTATCAACTGTGTGGTGAAAATCGCAAGAAAAGTTTAATTGTATTAGAATTTAGAACAATGATGTTATTAATCAAACACAATACTTATTTAGGTTATAAATACGATTACGAGTACTTACTCCTGTGATAACTTGTGTTCGTAAGAATAAGACATACTCCCTAATGGGATCATCATAATCATCATCACCATCATCATCATCATCCAAAACTGAATATATGCCCAGTTTAATCAACATAAGCTGAAGAGACAGCGTAATGGCCTCTGTTTAAGCGGACCGATCTGTAAATTTATCTAACTCCAAAAAACTGTATAGAGCTTTCTGAAATCATCACGTCTTATGTCTGTAATGAAGTGCGGTTACGACGTTTGGTCTTGGATTATGCATTTTAAAACACAAATGTAATATTTTTATAAAAACCGTCCCTGGAGTTGAAATGTTCATAATGTTTAAATTTCCTTATTGAACTAGGAAGTAAGTTTGGTAAACAATATGCTTTAAAATTTATTTATTTATTTATAAAACAAGCTTTGTTTGGTTGTGACGTACTCCTTTTGCAGTTTACATCTTCTGGGGAAATGGTAAACGCTTTATTCTAAAAACTTAAATATTACATGTAATTTTAAATTTTGACTCTTAAATGTAGAAAAAGATGCAATATTAAAATAGCTAGAAAACATAAGCTGAAACATTTATCCATATTAACTGGAGACTATTTTTCATGAAACACTGTACATTTTTATTTAAAATGAAAAATTAGAAACTAGTTGCATATGTACATCAAACCTTCCAGAAACATTTAACTAATGTTTCCAACAAATAGAGGTTCCAAAAACGCCAATCAATATTACAAATATTTAAGCAGAAACGTTTTCAGAGAACCGGAGTACACAATAACCTAAAAAGCCTATATTTTGAAACCATGTTTATGCAATTTTTAAAAATCTGTTCCTTAACTTTCCCGTTTAGTGAAGCTGGGTGCTATACTTTTGCTGGAATGTGTTCTATTCCATTATTTTTTATTTTTTGTTTTTATTTTAGAGTTTAGGATAGGGTTTCCTGACCCACTTCCAATAATTGGTGCTGTTATGGTGGAAAGTTGAATTTCCTGCTGGTAACCTACCTACTTTTCTGTATGGTCTTCTTGATTTCTTGTATGTATATGATCTCTATAGCTATGTATTATTGTAGACATGGATATAATAATATTTCGTGGTCCAACTTGTATCGCCTAAAACTTACGTAGCGGCTCACTTCATTCGTCAGTTAAATACGAGACCGGTATACATTATTTTAACATAAACAAACAGCCGTTGATAATCGATCGCCATTTCGCCGCCAATACTGGTGTTCGTGATATTTTAGGTTATTCAAATTATAGAAATCCAGGCTCGAAGAGCAGTTCCATTGCTGTAGCTGAATGTGAAGGCAGTAGGCGACCCGATGACCAAGCAGCTATCTAGTGTCCAAATGGAGTACTCCTTCTTTTGAGCAAGAACTCGCACCATCTGTATGGCTCCACCATAGCCACGAAACCTAGAAGTACACTGTAAGATGAGGAGGAAACGGCACAACAGTGTAATGATGGAAAGGAAGTTGTGGTAGGTTAGAAACCATATCCACATTCACCTACTGGCCAGAAATGGAGCGGTCGATAGAAATCGAATCCGGAACTTACCGAATGCGAACCTCACTCGTAACTGTGCATATTGGTGACCTTTTTAATTGCATTAGTGTTAAACTGTTGGCAATATTGAGTGTTATTTTCATGAAAGCGCTATTTATATTATCACTATCATGGAAAGTATAGTATGGAATTCACATCGTTACGCCCGCCTCGGTGGCGTGTCTGCCTCACGTTCAATAGGTCTCAGTTAGGGTGAGTTACCTGAATAAGGTTTTTCCGGGGTTTTCCCTTATCCTGATAAACTAATGTCAAGTAACTCTAAGATCCATGGACCCTCGACTCATTTGAGCATCATTTCACCCATTTCATTCAGCGTCCGATATGGCATAACGTTGGAGAACGGAAAAAATCATCAAGTACATTAGAGTATCCTATGCTTAATACGCTTCAGTTACCCAATGTAATGAAACGCAGATATGAATGTTTTCAAGAAGTAACTCAAGTGGAAGAAACCATCCAAACGTTATACTAAATTAAATGTACAAGAAGAATACATAAAATGAGATGAAAGGGCAAAACAATGTTTTCACAAAGGTGTAAAAAATGAAATTCAGGAATTAATAAGTTATAATTCAAAAAGTATGGATGGAGCTTATAATTGTTTCTAGAACCCCAGCTTGTTCCTATGGTTGTTCATAGAATACCAGAAATGTCTTTAAAAGCAATCAAATTATTTCATTCTTTCAAATAATGTTTTCCGAAAACCGCAATAAAATGGGTTTCGTTAAAAATTTTGATCACTTTTTTCATGAAGCAACAAAGAGCTCTTGAAATTCAGTGACTGTCAATTCGTGAATTCTTCCATAAATATTACGCTCGGATCCTACCAAGAAAGAGTGCCTCAAGGTAGAGGAGACTCACTAAGGACTATAGGGAGAAGAAACAAAGGGGCAGAGTAACCCATGCTGAATCAGTGTAACATGACCATAAGATTTACTGTATCTGACATCATCTCCAAGGGTCTAGACTGGCCACTTCAACAAATGGACGCTCGTCTGACAGAAAGATGGGACACAGGGAGCGTGACCTACTTAGGGGTAGCAAATATTCTTTTGGGGTCAAGACTACAAACACATCAGCATTATTTTGTCACCGATTCTCGAATTGATTATGTTTTAACACTTCCTTGCCGCAGGTCGTGGAATCTTTACAACAGATCGTAAACTGCTCGTGTGAACACAAATCAACACATAATCGGAAGTTAGCCTGCATCCAATCACATTCCACATGAGAACTTTATTTGTTTTTTCGCTTCAGCGATCCTTAGCAATCAGGCTCTCAAAATGAGCAATTTTCTTTCCGTCACCAACAAAGTTAACTGAAACATATTATTCTCATATTTAACAAAACAAACATAAATTCTTTTCGAACGCATGTAAAATTCAAACATTTAATCATTGATCATATTCGGTACATTCACTTTTGTTTCGTCTCGGTAAAAAACTGCCCTGTACGCAGTCGTTTATGTCATAATAATTTATGAAGAACAAATGCAAAATAAGCACACAACGGCTGATAACAAAAGGGCAGTAAAGTAAGTTAATGGAACAAATGGTTGTATTCAGGATGAAAGCCCCGCGGTTTAAAAGCGTGAAAGCATTTCTCATTGTGTAGTTACATTGTGCGGCGGTGGCCAGACCGGTATCAGTGTACTTACATACATCCATTCATCGATACCATGGTATAAATCATTCATCGCTACCTTCTGGGAAGCGAAAATATTAACTCTTGAAGCTGTGTAACAGGTCACTTTGTGAAGCAAAATATTAGCACCAAAAAGGTGTGTTAATTAAACTCCAACGATAATTAAGATTCGTTGGATAAACACTTTCAGCAATGTACATCATTATTATTCACGAAGGACCTCGTAATGAGCTCTGAAATGAATTGATTAAAATTGAATTTAAAATAAAAACACACACAAATTTATCAGTAGATACACGAACACCAACTGCATAAATAGAATTCATTGGCAGTTAAATGTCAAACATATATTTAACTTCAGTGTTTAACAAAGATGCAACAGGAAGATTTTCTAAACAACCCTTTCACCCTAAAAATAACATTAATATTCACATGTTTCCCCTCCCCCCCTCACAGGCTATTTAGAACTTTGCAAGTCAAATGGATATATAGGTATATGCTGAATTTTCTGAAAATGAATCTAAGGTTCTCTTTAATATGAATTACTTTTGTACACTGATTAAGAAAGAAGATACATCTTACTGCACTAAGAATGCGGATTTTGTCAACTTACAAATTTATCTCAAATAATTGCTGTTTGTGTTAGTAGATACACTTGGTTATTCTTTCAATTTTGAAACATAGATACTGTTTCAAAATGGTAAGCCTCTATTAATTTTCTTCTAGCAGCCATGCAAAGAAGACTTCAATGACTATATATATGTATATATATACGAGGTGAGACACCTGCCCCCATTTATTTTTGAATTTATACATTGTGGTAAGCGACATATGTGACTAACGACTTTCTTGAATGCCTTCTAATGAATGCTTAAACTTTAAACACGCACTGAAAGAACAAAATATCACATGCATCACTTGACAATAACATTGGAATACAAAATGGCAGATATACACAGTGGGACCAATTGGATTTAAATCTAAAGCTAACACGTATTGGTTGTACAGTCATGTCAAAAGATCCTGAAGTATTAGGTAGAGTGTTTTACGGCAGTTTTTAGCTCATACAGTAATTGTAATGGTGGATGCAGTTTTTTATTTGTGTTAAAACTTCTAAAACGAGCTCAAAATACTGTGTGAAGCTGTAAAAAGCATGTAAAGTTCCAAGGTGGAGTCTGAGGTCTGCGGTTATTTATTCGTATAGAAAGTTCTTCTCCAAGGTAGCGTTAGCTAAATGGTATTATACAGGTTACTTCGCCACTCTGCCAATTCAAGTTGGATTCAGATCCTTCGAGTTCAGATCAAACATTTTATTACCATTTGTTTTACCTCTTGGGGACTATAATTTGATATGACAAAAATAACATTTTTATAAATGTATATAAAATACAATAATTGCCATTAATTCCTCTGGTGGATAGATATAAATTTATAGTTCGTAGCAGTTATTCTATTATGATAGGTATTGGCTTGACTCATTCAAACAAGTTTCAAATATTTCAGAAATGCAGAGTGAAACATAAGATTTAAGCATAAATTAGAAACTATTAAATTTAATGCCATTTACATGCTCCTAAAAATGAAGGCTAACTTTGTAACATGGTTTACAATACCAAATACGGTAGAGATTAAGAATAGTCACAAATGTAAGCATGATCCCTGATTATTGCGTTGTAATTCTTGTGTCTTTGGTTCACAAGAGAACCAATAGCAAAAATAAATAAATTAGTAACTAAAATACATAAAATAAATTCTGGGAGAAAGGGTAAAAAGAAACCAAATTGATGTGACGTCCTTTCGAAACCTAAACCTTTCATCACTGTTTTCCAACTCTAACCATCTAGGTCAGCTGACGGGTATTCTATGTTATTCTTTGGCGAAGTATTCGTTTATTACCTTTCTAGTATTATATGCCTGAAAAACTGTCGTTTAAGATTTTTCGCAGCTTCTTGATCCTCATTTAGGACTGTAAGTATTAATGCTGGATGCTTATAGTACCCAATAGAAGAGCAGAGCTGAAATAACGGATTGGGTGTTAAAAGGGTCAATGTTATCAAATTAGACTGTAAACATAGATAAGAATAAATAGAGGCAGCTGACTCAGTTGGTATATTGTACAGCTACATAAACATACTCCATATATAGAAGTGGGCATATGTAAGTATGCAGTATTGGTTCATTATATATGTGCATTATGTATATATTAGACATATCATATATTAAATATATACAGATAAAATCACTGCAGTACAACCATAATAACAAAATATTCTAAGAACGAATATGACTATTACTATTATTATTACTATTACTAATGTAAATCTTCCAACAGTTTGTCTTCAGTATTTACAGCCGTTGTGATGCAAGATTGCAAACAACGAATATAAAAATACAAAAGAAAAACGAATGGGAAAAAGGAAAACCCAACAAGAAAATCTTAATAATGAAATAAATAGCCATACAAATAAAAATTACTTATCTTAATCCATGAACTTTACTAATCTTACAACTGTATATACCTACATATGCCCACCCCCTAATATATATCACTATCTTCGCTATCCACATTTAATGTAGCTTAAGATGCAATTAATTGATTTTAATTCCAGGTACCTAATTCTAGGTTTTTAATACCTCAAACAATTATGTTTTAACATTACATTAAGCTTTGGTATTTTATGTGAGCTGCGAATTAACATACCTTTAATAGGTTAGCAAAGAGTTTCACATTAAATATTGTGCATTTTGAAAGCGGTAAATTATATTTTTGGCACACTATGATCTATAACTTTGTACGTCAAATACAACCAAATATATCCAAGCCATAAAATTATACTTTTTCGTGTATATGGCTTACATTTATAAGAACGTTTCAGCTTATTATCCTGAATGCAATGGGAGTTCAAGTAAACAACTTTTGGCCAACGTTTTCCTTTGTTTGAGGGAAACAACAATGATCCTTGAATTTTATTTAGTGTATACCTTCATGATAATTCATACTGAGGTAAGATTCTTTTTTAATGTAAACTCCACTTTTCTTTTAATATATTTAGTTTTAAGCATTAAAGAAAACAACTTTTACCTGAAACATTTTTACAGTAACTACTATTTATAACGCTTTTAATGAGTTTGAAAAAATCACTAATGTAAATTCATTGAAGGAGAACTAGAAATTCATTCAAGAGCGTACACAGATATTGCATTACGCAGGGGCTGAAAGAGGAATAATTGAAACACACAGTCAGTAATATCTACATTCCGGTTTTATGGATTTTCCATGTGAAGGGGAACCAACAGATATATTGACTAAATAAAGGATTTGACAGGTCGGCCTGGACAACAAACATATATTTGTACTTATAGGATCAAAAATAAAAGAGTGGGAGTTTATAGAGACAGGTGTGATAACCATTAAGGTTTGAGAAGACCCACTCAGAACTTCATGACCAACTACTGATATCCTTTTACAAAGCGTGTGCCTAAAGTGTTATAACCGAAGCGACTCTTTTAATCAATTTCCTCCAAGCTACGTATGAAATAACACATTTACCAAAAGAACGAACTAAATTACCTGTCAACCTCCAATGTTTTTCGAAGTACATACGCAGCACTTTTTTCTTATTTATTAACAAGAAAAATGCAGTAATGGAGTAGCCTGTACTAGTCGCAGGAATAAAAAAGTAATGTATAAAATTCTAACGCATTTTTATAACCATGTCTCTAAACATATTTTAGAAGAAGGTTTATTCTCCTGTTCACTTTACTTTAATCGATATATACACTTTTATACAAATTTATAACACACTTCTTTGAAGACACAACTACTACAAAAGAATACAACAAAACAGGTCCCAATCCGATAACTTTGATCTGATAGCTTCTCTTTGCATGTCCAATAATGATGATGATAATAATAATAAAAATAATAATAATAATAATAATAATAATAATAATAATAATAATAATAATAATAATAATAATAATAATAATAATAATAATAATAATAATAATAATAATAATAATAATAATAATAATAATAATAATAATAATAATAATAATAATAATAATAATAATAATAATAATAATAATAATAATAATAATAATAATAATAATAATAATAATAATAATAATAATAATAATAATAATAATAATAATAATAATAATAATAATAATAATAATAATAATAATAATAATAATAATAATAATAATAATAATAATAATAATAATAATAATAATAATAATAATAATAATAATAATAATAATAATAATAATAATAATAATAATAATAATAATAATAATAATAATAATAATAATAATAATAATAATAATAATAATAATAATAATAATAATAATAATAATAATAATAATAATAATAATAATAATAATAATAATAATAATAATAATAATAATAATAATAATAATAATAATAATAATAATAATAATAATAATAATAATAATAATAATAATAATAATAATAATAATAATAATAATAATAATAATAATAATAATAATAATAATAATAATAATAATAATAATAATAATAATAATAATAATAATAATAATAATAATAATAATAATAATAATAATAATAATAATAATAATAATAATAATAATAATAATAATAATAATAATAATAATAATAATAATAATAATAATGACTTCAATAAGCGTAAGATAATGGCCTCCCATTTGCTAAACTTTTAAGTATTTTAACATTGAAACCAATAACATATTCGGAAATGATTAATTCTTGGGAGTATTTGAGGAGAGCTACACACACACACACACACACACACACACACACACACACACACACACACACACACACACACACACACACACACACACACACACACACACACACACACACACACACACACACACACACACAGACACACACACATACACACACGCACACACACAGACACATACACCATTTATGCCATTTATGCAAAAATTATTCAGAATAAAGAGGATTTCGGAAGTTATTACATTAATAGTATAGACTCAATTCTTCATCAAGATACCTTAAGCATATGGTAACCGTTAGAAATAATTTTGAGAAAATCTAATATTGGGAACATTGTCCATGTGAAGAATGGTTTGGATATCTAATTGAAATATTTGATTAGCATCCTTGAAAGATTGAAGTATGCTGAACAAAAATACAGGCTTTATTTTTAACTGATTTATCGTTTTAGGTATGCTGTTCACAGACAGACAGACAGACAGACAAACAGGTATACAGACAGACACACACACACACACACACCTTTATTTTCCTAAATACGCTACTTTTGGATTCAGCTAGCCTCGGAACACATACTTCTGGTGAGCCTACCTCGGTAGCGTGGTGGTAGCGTGTCTGCCTCACGTTCAAGAGGTCCCGAGTTCGAATCTCGGTCAGGGTGAGTTACCTGGATAAGGTTTTCCAGGGTTTCCCCTTATGCCAAAAGACGAATGTCGGGTAAGTCTAAGCTCTATGGACCCTGGGATAATTTGAGCATAATTTCACCCATTTGATTCATCGTTCGATATGACTTAACGTTGGAGGACGTAAAATTACAAAAAAAAAAAAAAAAAAAAAAAAAAAAAAGTACCTCTGGTGAAGTCTCGCAATCTAGTTTTTGGAGGAAATACAATACATCCACTACAGGCTATGTAATGTAAAATTACACTGCAAGCAATTACGCATAGTATACCTGAAGGCAGTATATTTGAAACCTATGCTCTTCAAATTTTGAAAAACAAATAATTTTAAATCTTAAGTTTAACTCGAACTTCTTAAACAATTCATTAAGTAATATCTTTTCATAAAAAAACTGTTTCTTTCCTGAAACCAGAATCTATTTTAAGGATTTGCATTTAAGAATATCAAACTGGTCATAAATGATATGCACTAAACAAAATGCAACGAATGTGCTTGTTTTCTCCCTTCAGAGGAAGAAAAAGTAACCATAAATTTTCTCGAAAGCGTGTTGCTTAGAATATAATATGCTGCAAAGCTTAAAAAATCCTATTGGTACATCACACTTCTGCAGTGTCTTGCCATAAAGAAAGGATGTACACGTGTACAATTTTACAAATGCAGGAAAATATACGCCGACGGATGTTTATTGCTATACGGGACCTTATAAAGATTGACACGTTTTATGGATACAAGGAGGGACCGAAGATAAACAACTCCTCGGGAACATTACACGAATCCACATATAAGCAGGAGTGACAAGACAGGAAGTTCATTCCCTCGGGAGAAGCCTGAGGTGCTATAAAAGTCACACAACAGGTCGATAGGTAAGCCTATTACTGGAGATGGTTCTGGCAGCTATCGGATATTATTTCTTTGATTTCCTTCGTCCCTTTGTTTCTTCTAATAAAGCTCCACCAGACAGGGCTTTAGCCTGTCCTGACAGAAGACAATTCCAAGGTGTTATTCGACTACATCGTTTATGAGTTTGTTACTTTTACTGTTTTTAATTTAGAACACTGAAAAATGCACTCTTGATGTGTACTTTGGTAATAGAATATAGATGGAAGTGTTCTTTTTTGTGCTGCAAATTAGAATGATTCATTAATAATACTCAATTCCTCCATTATATAAGGATTTAAACGCACTAAACAGTATAATATACAAAAATATGCAATTTTATCACTTAAATAATTTTTTTCTTTGAAGGCACTCGTTATTGGGGGAAATGAAAACCTAACTGTAGCCGATTTTCTCTTCGCTACGTGGAATATTAGATTACGTTGTCCTTAATGCAGATTGTGATAGTCTTGGTGACTGGCAAAGTTTTTCATTCCATCCCAGAAAATTGACTGTTAATGGGAAGACAGGCCTTAAGCAGCCATTATAAGTTAAAACTTTGTAATTATTTTTTCCGACTCATAAGAGCAGCATGGGAGGTAAAGCCGAGGCAGAGTTACCATAAAAATCGCTTTGCAGTATGTGACATCAATGTAACAATGGCCTTATATAAATGGTGAACATAATGGACCAACTCTTGTACTACTATTAGAGTACTCTACGAGGGATAGGGTACTATTTCCGTTCATATCGATTCGGTACAGCACGCAGTTAATGCCCGCCTCGGTAGCGTAGGTGGTAGCATGTCTGTTTCACGTTCAAGAGGTCCCGAGTTAGTAACTCGGTCAGGGTGAGTTACTGGATAAGGTTTTACAGGGGTTTTCCCTTATCCTTCAAGACAAATGTCGGGTATATGTAAGCTATATGGACCGTGGATGCATATGAGCATCATATCACCCAATTCATTAACCGTCCGATATGACTTAACGTTGGAGGACGTAAATTACAACAAAACCGCAGTTAATACTAAAGAAGTTCATACTAAACTCTGTTCCTTATAACCTGCTTCACCAACATGTATTCTTCCGCGCTCTCTTCTTCTGGATTGTTCGATATACAACTTTGAATAATGGTACACAAACCCTTGTGCAATACAAGGTCAGGTGATAAAAGCAATAGAAAACTCCTCCATGATAGAAATTCTTTCGTCATTCTGAAAGGCAGGAACAAAGCGTACAATCCATATATGTAGTCTATAACTCAATACTTATGTATTCAAGAACTTTGTGACAGTGAAAAATGCCATCATATTATTCCATTTGCTAGTAATCAGGTTGTTCAGTATAAGAATATTCCATTGTTTTTGTTATATTTTTATCAACAATGACAACAATGATTAAGGGCAACCGAATGTTCAAGAAGTAGGGATGTCAGAACATGACAGCAGGATGTTAATGTTACGAGGTATTGATGATTTATCAACACTGATAAATGTTTATAATATCGTGAAAAATCTAACAGACGGTGTAACAGATGTAACTGGCGGACCAGAGTCTGCCAACCCAACTGCCGGCCTTACGCCCACATACGCAACTCAGAGGTAGGCGATCATCCAACCGATACGGGGAGGAGATGCGGTCAGCATCACGGCATCCCTAGCCGTAAAGTTGACTTTATAGACCAGGGTTTGCAACTAGCGTAGCTCCTCAATTTCCTCACGATGCTGAGGATCCCTCAGGGGATTGAGCCGTGCTGCATTACATGGCAGGGAATTAAAGTACTACGCTCTAGCCCACTACGCCCAAGACGCATTACTAATAACATTTAGTAATAAATATAATGCTAGTGAAGTAATATGTTACTGTTAAGTGGAACTGTAATGTAAATCTTTCATTTTCCCACTAATATACTATTTTTTAGTTTAATTTGGTGAAAAAATGTTTTTCTGTTACAGCAGTGTCAACAATAGGACAACTTTAATTCATTACAGTGTCAATAATTAATTAAACAGAAATAAATTGCACCATCTTTTACTTCTTGATACCAAGTATCCTCTTTTGTTCCTGTGCAGTAACACTACCAAACGGTATATTACTGCACAGAATTTAGGTGTTTGATAGTGTGACATTTTAACCTATTTATTTAAGTCAAATTTTACTATTGTCTGAATGTTAATAAAAGAGTAACATGAAGTGTAGGTACAAGACAAACCCACACACTCTAGAAGAATTAAAGCAAAACACACAGCAGGAAATTGCCATCGTTTCACAATGTGAACCTCGGCGAGTGATGAATGGTTTCCTCAAGAGATCCAGAAATGTATGAACAACAACGGTGGTCAGTCACACCACCTTGTATCATAAAGCTGTTAAGTATAGCCTTTAAAATTAGTTTTAAAAATGTTCTATGATTTCATCCTTGCCTTTCTATGGTAACGACAGTCGGCAACGAGCGTCGATAATGCAAACAGACAACAGCACTCAGCCGGTTCGGAAGATTTTGACAGTCACGTTAGCATGGAATAGGCTTTAATCTCAGGTATTCTTTCACTATTGTTCATACTCCAGTGTCTGCCAATTACTCGTTTACTCACAGAAGTATCCACATACCTATTGCATTACCCCCAAGTTTTCGATACTCAGATATCAGAAACACAAGCTTTAAATGTTCCTGAAGTCAATGAAAACATTTTTAATATATTACTACGATGTATATAGTAGCTGGCAGAAACACTTTAAGACTCCCTAATTTCGAAAAACATCATTTTTTTAAAACTATCCTTGTGTTTATGCGTGTGTTTGTGTTTATGAACAACGTAACTCAAAATCAAAGAGAGTTCAATTCTATACTTGATATTAAGTTAAACATCTTCCAA
Source organism: Mantis religiosa (assembly GCA_030765055.1). NCBI lineage: Eukaryota > Metazoa > Arthropoda > Insecta > Mantodea > Mantidae > Mantis > Mantis religiosa. The sequence continues at coordinate 241,249,120 of CM060948.1, read as the reverse complement.
GAATGTGGGAGAAACTTTTTAAGAAAATCCCCCAGCCAGACTGTCTTTTACAAGAAAGTTTACACAAAATTTTGATTTTCTCAAAATGGCTACAAAGATGTTGATTTAAATACCACATGCTTAAGACATTTTCATGACACATGAAATCTATACCTTGAATTTTTTATGAATTCCTTCAGAAGTCCTTTTTATTCCGAAAGACTTTTGCATAACTGGTAAACTGTGAGCGGAAGACAATAGGGGAAGGGAGCCAATTATCGGATGGCTTCCCATTATTGGATAGAATGATTTCCTAATCTTGAAACTGCTTTACTCTATCGTAGAATGTATGAAATGCTTTGCCTTTCCCTCCTCTGCGACCATTTTGAGTTCGCTTGCAGCAAGAGAAGCACGTGCTAATTTAATGGCAAGTTTTGTGAAATGGCAGTCGCGTAATATTTTGCAGCGTTCAGTATATGTGAAGACCTCGGCTAGGTGTAAGTAATTATTCTATATTTTTATATGTAATCGTAAACTGCACGTTGTGAATTAACTATTTAAATTACAATTTATTTAATACATAATATGTTTTCCGCTCTATGTGCATTTGCTTGTTTTGTGTGGGGGGGGGGTTCTCATTATCGATTAGCTAGGAGGTTAGCAATATCGGGTATCCGATATTAGAATTGGATTAGTAATTTCATACCGAAATTTTTATTTTACGGATGTCAGATTTAAAAATTCGAAACGACGGAAAAAATGGATTCACAGTCCATGATCGAAACTGTTAATTTTATTAATCAGAAGAAGATGGGGTATACAAGAGCTTAGTAAGTGTACAATGTGCCGAAATAAACCCTTGAAGTCTATAAAAGGGCGAATGTCTCACGTTCCAAATTCACCACCAACACAAGGTTAGTTTAATAGGCCTAACACAACAGGAAGACCTTCTGGTACAGCAGCTACTGTAACAAATTTCCCAATTAAAAGGGCCCTTGCATAAAAACTGCAAAGAAATGACGAACCAAGTAGGCCTGGGAGATCTAGAACAGCACTGGTAACTCTGCATCATCATTATCATCATTGTCATCATCATCATCATCATCATCCACGATCATCATCAAAATCATCATCATCATCATCAACAACAACAACAACAACAATTTTCGTTGTCTACCCAACAGAACAGGCCAAAACAAAGGAAAATAAGCTGCAGCTCTCAAGGACGACTTTGTTGCCCTGGTCTCAACGGATAAGGAAGACATTGTGGATGACGAATGAGTTTATTGTAATCATCTCTATCGCTTAGACAAATAAGGGAGCAGTAAGTATGCTGAACCAAATTTCCTAGATGGGCTCATGAACTTTGTTATAACGTTGAAAGAAGGAATGGAAGTCCTTTGCTTGTGATATCTGTCAATTATTTACATTTTTTAATTTAGCATCTTTTATTTTAACCTAATTACTTTTATTTAGTCAGAATACAAATAAGATGCAAGTGGGTAACATATTATAATCATATTTTTATATAAAGTAGATTGCAATGAATAATATAAGGTTCTTTAAATGAGTATTGTTGCTATCCGGTATTAGGCACCCTAAAACATTTCAACATATGTGCATCTGTTAGAGTATATATATATATATATATATATATATATATATATATATATATATATATTAAATAAATAATTCAAATAAACAAACCTTTTTTCTTTATTTCCCTGCTATAGTGCTCCTAATATTTATTAATACAGTTTTTAGCATATAATAGTAAAATAAAATATTATTTCAGCCACTTTAAAAAGACTATCCCATATTCGGTTCCTCTCCCCTATGTTATTACACAAAAATGTAGTTCCGTTAAAACACAAAATTTATGACAAAATAAATTTGTTTTCATGAGCCATTCCCAAGATATTCCTTATTACATGTTAGAACTTTCCAAAACTTACTTTTCTCAAATAAGAAATAGTTATTACTTTTTTATGTACATTTGTGTAGAGTATCATATTTAAAAGCCATCACATAGCTACGCATTCGCCTAGTGACAAAAGTCCTCAGTCAGGTACCGAGGGGCATGGCTTAGGCGATGTCGTCTGGGGCCCGCATTCTGGAGGTCCGGGTTCGATTCCCATGCCCGGGCTACTTGATCCATGGGTTTTTCGGGGGTTTCCCGGGTCGCCAGGTGAATGCTGGGTAAATTAATTACATTCCCTAAATTTTCTCTCCCTCCATTTCACCTCCATTATCATTTCGCATCATCTTTCATCTGGTGGTCTCTTTCAGGGTAGAAGTGTAGGTGGGAATCTTCCTCCTCCGGTTGCACAGTATCTGGTCTCCAGGTCGACCTACTGTGCCATTTCAGGACCACTGTGGAGTGGATGCCGGCTTTATTGGCCTGCCGGGGAGTTTCCAACTGTTCTATGGTAGAGACCCTGCCCTCTACACAATTGTGACTCCTTTGGTCGGCTCCCTCTGTGTCCTCTAGCATCATCCTTTCTCCCGGGAATGCCTGCTTGAGGCATATGTACAATAAATAGATCAAGCCTAGTAGCAACACCGATTCCCCTCCGTAGGAATCTAGCCTGTGTTATCCTTCAGTCAGGTTGGTCGGCCTCGGGACTTACAGAATGTTAGTCGCTGCGTTACCGTATACCTATTTCACCTTAGTATACTCACGAAAATTATGTGTTCGCATACTTTGGTTTTGTATGGGGAAAATTAATATGTGTTTCTTGGAAAGATAGAGTCAGACTGAAAAATTCAGTGCCATAGCCGGATTTGAACCACGAATTGACCTAATAGTGTTTAACTATAAAGCCCGGGCCTTAAAGTACTTACACGTTGTAAGTCGCCATTAAGGTATTTGTCTCATGTGTTAATGAGAACTCCTAAGTGGTTTACCGGGAGAAACACGAGTCAGTTGGAGAATTTAATGTCATGTCGGCACGTTGGCCATAGTAGCTCAATGGTTTGAGCGGCTGGACAGCAACCAGAAGATCCGTGGTTCAAGTCCCGGCTATGGCATTACATTTTTCAGTCTGACTCTATCTTTCCATGCTTAAGCCTACACACGGACAGTGTAAAAGAACAATTAATTTTTCCACGTGTTTCTTGTTTTTATAGCATGTTCCTTCTACCTTAATTTCCGTGTCAATCAACGGAATTTATAGAATCTTCCTTATGTGATTCACAAGTGCTTATTTTGGTAAAAAGAAAGTACTAAACCACTTATGTCAAGCTCAGTTCCCATCCTTTACTTGGTTCTAGCAACCCATTTAATGTTTGTCTCACATATCTTTGAGCCAGAAAGCAACGCGTCCATAGGTTGATGTTTGAGTGCGAGATATTTGATATCAACTCAATATGAGATGGATTAATTCAAGGGCCAACGTTGCAGAGCACGCCTTCGAACCACTCAGGTGTAATATTGCTCTACTCCTCCCGTTTCGCCGCTCACCTAGACCTAACCTTTGTTCATAGGCTAACGCGAGTATGCCGTATTTGAATTCAAACTAATAAAAGAATAATTCATCCAGAGTTTGGGTGGAACACAGATGTTAAAGTGATTTACCAGCATTAAATACCGGTGCCAAAGGCACCGGCACGTTTCCATGAACTCGACTGTACTTACACAATGATCATCATCAACCACATGTGTTGTACTAGTTCTGTGCTACGGATAGAAAGACACGAATCCAGAGCCATCTGTGTTAACGGAAGTTAATGTAACCATGGAAACAGTTACATACGAAGCAGAGGCCCACACGAGCATTAGCATTAAAACGTATGTTACACGATTGAGTGTGCATGCGCACAAATTAAAGAACGCTGGCATATTCATTTAAACATGTATAATCTACAAATCGTGACATTTTAATTTAGTGACCCGTAACACAGTGTGTAAGTTTCACGATTCTGGGGATTAATGTGCCCTTGTTGTGAATTATTTGTAACAAACAAACAGTTCATTTGGTAGCAGTGATTCACGAGAGCGAAACAGCAGATAAACATACCTGCTGCATCCCCGCTAAGACATGTTTACTTTATCGTTTACGAGAATTATTTATTACTTTTTAACGTTTGTGGATGTTAATTGTACCGAAAAAGTCGTCAATTGGTTCTAGCTTAAAACAACTGTTACATTCACATGGCAGTATCTAGCAACCTATGTTGTGCTTTTATCTCTTCTACAAACTCTTCTTACTAAAGCTAACTTTTTGTGTACTTCATTTAATGAAGGTAGTTTTCAGAAATAGTTCCATTGCACATTTCGGTTTAGGTGTTGAAGAGTCGGGCGGAAAATCGTTAGTTCAATTCCTACGGCTGACCTTGCTGACCCTGGATGTTTTTAGCCGGTTCCCTTGGTCGCTAGACCTAACAAGGGAACTATTACTATGCTCATATCTGTATTTCCTTGAGAGTTTGATGGCATCATCTCTGCTCTGTTGGGCTATGTGCCAAAAATCGGGTGTAGAGTATAGCTGGAAGTACTGGAAACAAAGTCCAGAATACGTAGGAATATATAGCTATAATGCTTTCTGTCTGGGAGATGTCTAGATGTTGATCACTTCTTCACCCGGTATCGGTTGGATGATCGCCCACCTCTACAGTGCGTATATGAGCGTGAGGCCGGCAGTTGGGTTGGCATGTTCAGGCCCGCTTTGCGGTTTTACGCTATGGCATAACACAGAGATTGTTTACTCCTGTGGGCAGCGGTCTACACACAGGCATACATAAGGAGCGCCCGCACAGAGCTCACCAGGGATGTCTAGCAGCTACTTGCAAGTGGCCGTATGTGGCACTTTACAGGCTTCAGTTTGGTCCTTACGGTTCTAATTCGCAGCAGAGTTTTGGCACACAGGCACCACATAGAGCAGAGATGGGGGCATCAAACTATCAAGTGAATACAGATATGAGCATAGTGATAGTTCCCTTGTAAAATGAGAAGGATAATTACACCTCATCGAATACTCTGTCCCTCTGTTTCACTTAGCTCTTAATTCATTTCAAGTTTATTCTGGTTGACTTCCAGGGTTCGAAGTGTCGGCGGGAGTTCCGCGATGCATGGCTGGTGTATTGCCATATGCAAATCCTCATCCACCAAATCGGGTAGGCCTCCGGGTCCCTAGCACTATGTAAACTCAGAGGGGGGGGGGTACCAGTTATATGAGATATAATTCTATAACTGAAGTTTTGGTTTCAGGGACCCTGTCATCTGCTGTTACCTCTCTTCAGGCCTCCACCCTTAATATCCTCTCACTCAACCCTTCCCCGGAAGGCTTCATAAGTCCCCTTTCGAACCTTACCATAGTATTTATAATGTCTAAGGCAGGACATATGTATATTAAAATCAAATCCCTAAAAAGCGCGACGCAGTACGATGTCTTTGGAATTCCACATTCTTTGTATTAATTAGATAACGCGAAACAGCATCTTAGAACCTCAACATATAGAGGTATTCATATTGAAAAATTGAAAGGAAGAGAAACAAATATGTTAGCAATATCGTCTGTGAGCAAATTGCGTATTAAAACGAGATCTATATTTCTATGTAACAAGCCTCTTCATATCTCTTATTGCTTAGTAGTCAATCACAGTTATTACAAATTCACACAGTTATCATAACTCGTTGGCCATCATACTGACATACTATACTTACTGCACTCACAGCAAGTGGAACACTATTTCCTGTCTGTCTTATTATACATGTAAGCTATTCAGTACTATTGTGTATCTTTGCTTCAGCAGTAGAGGAATATTTGGACGTTTTACACAAGCCGTACGATGTAAATAGGCTAAATAAATGAAACAGAGGTAGCATTTCCTTATTTATTCAGATTAATATGTTTTCTCTGATCGCCTGAGCGCGCATCTGGATTACTCAACTTCCCTAGAAATTTCTAAAGTATAAAATTGCACGTTAAATTGCTGTGTTGGATATTGTATCACATTTATTTCCAGGAAGGAGATTTTAGTTGCGTTATCTATAACAGCTAGCTTTATCGCCAGAACGTTGCTAAGGTTCACTATTTATTGTACAAGACAAACTACGTAAGCTATGTGTCAACTTCCTGATAATTCTCGCTTTATCAGCTCTTATCTTTAAAGCAAACTTAGAGAAGAGATAGAAGCATCAAGTTTATAACCTAAATATTCTGTATTACAGTTCACACTGAAATATTTCACAATATGCAAAATAAAATTTAGGATAATAGCTTATTATAAATCGATCTGGATTATTAATCCAAAATGGGATATTTGTGTCTGAAAAGTATGTTATCCCATTAACTACTGTGATGTTCTTGTTTTAAATAGCAATTACAAAGCGAATTTTAACCTCTCAATAGCTCAAGAAGGATTTGGCAGGAAGGACTCAATTTATTCACATTTTTTATTAATGCTGATATAAAAGCTAATACAGATTGTTAAACAATAAATAAAAAATACAGACAGGGTTTTTAAAAGTGATTGTATTCTCCATCTTCTATCAGAGTCCAAGACTTGGTGTATGTATAAATCAAAATGAATCAAATTAGGAACTATATTTATATTCGCCCAATCAGTGATAGCTTTTACTGTGCGTACCTTGTAGACAGAGCAACGGTTACACTCCATCAAAGGTTCTGTATACAGATTTCACCAGAAGTACATGATTGTCAGAAAATAACTTCTAGTGAATCGTCTTTGTGTGTGTATGTGACTGTGTGTATGTGTGTGTATTTATGTGACAGAGATATATGGACTGACAGGACAGCATAAATCCGAAACAAAAATATGATAAATAATAAACTAATATTTAAATTCTATGTACTTCAACGAAGCGACATGAACATCTTTAAAACTGTTTTACGTTATAGGTGGATGTCTTGAATTTTCATGAATCGCTTGAGTTTTCCAAAAATGCCTCTATGCATTTGATTAAATTACCTTATAATTAACAGACCTACAGCACAGATCAAATGTATACCCATAATTTTTTAAAGGTCCAAGTAGTTTTACATGAGTATACCAAAAGAGATAGACAGAAACATACTACACAATACATGTAGCTGTCTTTGAAACATACAGTCTATTCTATATAAATGTCTATTGCATCACCCATTATCAGATTACATTATAAGTTTAGTTTAAATTTTTCAATAGAACGTTTATAAAATGCTGTCGCAATACATAGTCTCTCGCCATGTTGTAGAAAGGTTATGATATTTCAAGCTTTCAGAGAACTGCTTTTTAACATCTGAGTATCGTTTCGGCTAACTGTATCTCTATTGAAAATACAACGAAATTTATAGTGAAACTACGTTTTTCAAAGGTTTTTCTCGATTCATATGATGTACCAGTATGTAGATAGAAAAAATAACCTTTAGGAAGAAAGGTTTGTAGAAGCGTTATAAAAACAAACGATAATGGATAGGAAAACCAATGTGAATGTAAAACTTCAGCAAAATATTTAATTAATTACTAGGTATCAAACCTTTAATTTGAGCAAAGTACATAAGACGTAACAATACTAAGGTAACATTCACGTAACTTTGTTTACCCAGACCTTAATAAAGTATTTACAAAACTTATTCATATACCTACCACGCGTTTATAGAGATAAACATTTACAGAATGTTTTCCCCACAATTCGTCATAGGTAAAATAGGTTAAGGATAGACAGAGTACCTCAAGTAGACCATCCGGCCCTATCCCTGGAAGGTATGGATGAGGTTCAAACACGGCGATCGCAGGCGTGGAGGGGTCCCTAAAGTTTTCCGTCCGGTGCCACCTCAATTCACCCACGATCCCGTATTACCCAGCCCTGGTTGGATTCGCAAATTCGGTCCCAAGCAACACCAAGAATGAAACATTTAGATACAAGTGTACATATACCGCTATACGCAAACGCCGCAAATCACCACCTGATCCTCCAAAATTAAACTGATGAAAATAGAGGAAATAAGTAACGTACAAGTCGTGTTAGAGAAGGAATCTCCCTAGCTTTGGACTTCTGACCAGGGGAAAACACGAAAAACACAAACGTGGTAGTAGGTGGTTACTGGGATCGAACCGTGGGCATGATGAATATAAGTGTCGCAGGTTACCGTGGGGCCACCTCGGTAGGTAAATTGGAATATAGTGGTTTTCGTTTTTTAAGGTTTAGCGTCCTTTGACCGCTTAGGTCAATGAATGCAATTGGTAAAGTCATGTTCACAGAAGCCCGGTGTCCATTGGCCCCGTTATTCATCTTTCAGTATAAGAGAAAACCTCGAAGTTGAAAAAAAGACTGAGATTTAGGACTTCTTGTATGTGAGGCACACACGCTACTCCAATACCACCTACGTGCAGTACAACGTTTTGTGTGTCTCTGACAGTTCACTAGTTATACTCGTACAACTTAGAGAAAAAACATTCTATATGAAGAGTTCATAGCCTTGTTCCAGGAAATTAAAAATAATCATAAAACATGACTCAGACACATGTGTTAATTTAATGAAAATTTTTCCAGCTGCTTTCTTAAAATTAAAAATATCTGCACATCGCCAATGTACAGCAAAAGTTTGCGTTGATAGAATTTTCTTTTAAATCTGCATGTAGCATCCATGGAAGACTATGAACTGAAATACAAAGATGGGTATTTATTTGACATTTATTTTCCGTGTTACGCTGTCGATACTCTGTCACATCCTATGCATTTCTTTTCTCCAAATTATTCCTTTTCTCTGGTTTCAATGACATCTTTATATCGAATTCTTGGGTGGAATGTAGTACTTTATTTACTTAATGTAGATATCAAACTGCGCTAATATGGATAGCAAGAAGTGATTTATAAATGTTAAATTATCTCTAAAATCTGTAACAAAGTTTACATGAATGCAAAACACTGTAAACTGTGTAAACTACTCCACAAGCACTTTGTATAGTATTTTTGTTTATATTTAAAATAAAATTACCTAAAGTTTAATAACGGGGCCTGTGATGACGGAGACCTGAAGTACATTTAAGATCAGAAAGGGAAAAATAAGTGTCCATCTTCAAGGTATTTTTAATCATATCTTGTATCAAATATTTAAAGCTCATTTTGGACTGTTTGCAACTCCCTTTAGTGTTTTATCTTGTATAATACGTTAAAGCTATGTTGTTGGATTAATTGTTGCATGTGGAGAAATTATATATGGCTAGAAATACTTATTTCAGTACTCACCCATGTCACAATATTTAAGCACAGTAGCGTACCCTTCAAGCAGGTAATCTTACTGTTGAGGTCCCCTTGTCCTATACCGGCGCCGTCTCCTTTTCCTCCGGCCATTTTCTTTCTAGGAATGAGAAAACTTATTCACACCACAAACACTACGCACCTTCTGGGTGGAAATGGACTAAAGCTACATCCAAAGGTGTCCAATTAAGATTATCTGTGCTTTATCTCTACTGATGCTGATAACTGCGGTACAGTCACCACCCATAGGTGGTCACACCTTCTAACATATCTCCTTTTGGGAACAGTGTTAGTTTAATACAAAAATCTTGTGTTACATTCATAGGTCTTTCTGAACTCATTATTCTACGAATAATTCATACAGTGGATTATAATCCTATTTTTACTTTTAATAGAGACTAGCTAAAATATCCGGCGTTATCGTGCTTTGAGATATATTTTTACATTAGCTTTAGGTTCCACTTGCTCAAGAGCCTTGAGTCTCTTCGGAGACGGTTAAAGATATGACTTAATTCAAATAAAGGGTTAATTAACATACCTAATTGGAACACTATAAAAAATAAAATATAAACATAATGCATAAAATCACAGCTGAATAAGTTGCAAAAGCACAGTCTAATAACTACAAATACCATTGGTGTGTGAGCTAGAACATCCTAAGCTTTGGGGTACACTTAACGTTTGCATAGTTTAGGAAATGGTCAACATTTACACTTCTATAATCATTATTTGCAGAAATACAAAGGATGACCATTCATTAAGTACGAGGGCTGTTCAATAAAGAATGACCATAATTTTTATTTACGGTCATAATTTTTCGCACTAAAATTCAATCTTATTATATTCTGTTAGCATAATGTGAAACAAACACGCCGTAGTAGTTTCACTGTTGGTACTCCTGGTTCCCGCTTGTGAGAACCAGGCAATTTCAGACATGTTCAGTATCGCCTACCGCTGCAATACAGGTAACATGCAGTTAAATTTGATGTTAGAGGAAGATCGGGAGTTTATTTCAAACGTAATCACTGCTGATGAAACTTGGCTACATCATTTTGATCCAGAGAGCAAACAGCAAATCTCAGTGTGGAAGTATCCTTCATCACCAACCCCTCAAAAAAGCAAAAGTGGTTGCTTCTGCTGGGAAAGTTATGGTGATCTCATTCTTTGATATTCATGGAATGGTTTATCAGCATGTTGTAACAGCACACACATCAGTAACTGGACAATACTACAGGGATGTCCTGAAAACATTGCAAGTAGTCCATATCAGGCGCAAAAGACCACATTTCCATGAAGCATGGCTGGATGCTGCACCACGATAATGCGTGGCCGCATATTCCCAATGTTGTTGCTGAATATCTTGCAAAAATCAACGTGAAGCACACCCCTCGCCCTCCTTATAGTCCGGATTTAGCCCCGATTTTGAAGGATCTCTCAAAAAATGGTTTCCAGCATATCTTTGAAGACTGGTAGAAACGCTGGGATAAGTGCATCGCATTCAGGGGAGGCTATTTTGAGAAGGACCATCAACATTATGAAGATGAGTAAAGGTATGTTGTCAAAATATTGTGATCATTCTTTATTGAACAGCCCTCATAGTAATTGTTTCACCAGGAATTATATCACCGTCTTATATTAGTTTACTTATATATAGTAGTTGAAAATTGGAGCATGTAATCTTACACCAGCCTCGGTAGCGTAGATGGTAGCTTGTCTACCTCATTTTCAAGAGGTCCCGAGTTCGAATCTCGGTCAGGGTGAGTTATCTAAATAAGGTTTTTCCGGTGTTTTCCCTTATCCTGAAAGACGAGTGTCGGGTAACTAAGCTCTATGGGCCCTGGGCTCATTTGAACATCATTTCACCAATTTCATTCATCGTCCGATATGACTTAACGTTGGAGGACGTAAATTACAAAACAAATAACATACCCTAACATATCCAAGGTTAACGAAATGGAATGTCTCTTTAACCACTATCTATTCATCCTAACTTATTAATACTAATGTTAATATACTCTTTAATGTTGTATATCTCACCCTTTTACCTTTTGAAGTGAAAACTTCTTTAGGAGCGTTTAGCACTTTTTGTGGGTAGTGAATTAAACTGAACCGTCACGCTGGAATATGTGGCGCTTATTCGGGCGAAGTCGTCTCGAGTCGGCTGAATCCGAACTAACCCCCCCCCCCCCATACTCATTCGTCATTTTAGTCTTATGTTGTTCATACCGCTATTCACCGTAGATTTTCTTTCGCACTCAACAGCGTATCAACAACACGCATCCAGGTATGTTTTAACATATTTCAAATAATATGAAAAATTTAGAAACCCTATAGGAGTTTCATTAAAACATAATTGTCTTAGGGCCGTTCTTACAAACGTCTAGCAAGTGCCGGTAACCGATCCGGTCAGATAACCTTCTGTCAGTTAACAAGTCGACATGTCAAATTCCACTTTAAACAATAATAATGGTCAAAAGGAACGGATATCACCGAAGTTGGGTATTTGAATAATTAAAACCATGATAACGCAAAATAAAAGGAGTGTGCTAACTAGAAATAAAAGTGTCAGGAATTCGTGAAAGAGATGTTTCATTTAAGAACTGGTTATGTTTACTGACAATTTCTCTTTATTGTGAGTAGTAAAACGTAAAACATCAAGAAATTAAATATGGCACGAAAATAATGAAATTAGCACGTATTAAAATGACGTTTTGCGTTTATTTTCATTTACAACTTATAGGTTATGTTTTCCCACAAACTGAAAGACCGACCAAGGGTCAAAAGATATGGTATATAAATTTGAGCTTTTCTTCTTTATTTAGAAATTGTATTGTATTTTTCTTTTTGGAGAATAAAATAATTATAAAATTGAAAAATTGTATTAAATCAAAAAAGTATTAATAGCAGTATCAATTGTGACAAAACATTTGAAATGAATATGACATGTAATAAAATATGTATGAAAATATGTACGACCGTGTAATAAAATATGGAGTAATGAGTACATGTACGGATATGTAATAACATGTGTAAAATGTATACGTAACCAAACATTTCCAAATATAAGAATATGCAAATAAGCAAACGAATATTATGTAATTATGTTCTAGGATATGTATGCACTTGTAGTTTTATTAAAAATAAAATTGCAATGAAATATGTGTATCATCAGGAAACAAAATATGAAAAATGATTGTGAAATAGCATTTATTTTAGTATAAAAATAAAATACATGTAAAACAGTATATTATGTGATTTGATTTTACTTCCTTTATACATTCTTTATGTATAAGCCTCTTCGCACGGTCGCAAGTCCATAGCCATTCAGTTTTTTCCGAGTATTTTCATTTGCGAGCACACTTAATGTATAGTATGAAATGTTTAGCTTAGTTTTTAAGTTTTCACAACCGTCCTGTGGTCTTAAGCACACACAATTTTTTATTATTAATAACTAAATGAGCAGCATGGAACTTACCTTCTTGTTCCAGGAAAGGTGCAATTGGTTTTAGAAAATAAACACTTAGACGTTTTCGTAGCTTCAGGCTTTTGCAGGATATTTTACATCATTTCCAGCAGCGTACCTCTGAAACTTTATATCAATTGCTTCTTATCAGGCCATTAAGAAATATTCAAAGTATCGTTCAGTACACATATAGCGAGCTTTTATAAACATTTGACCATGTTGTTGTCTCCATATCTAATGTAACAATAAAATGTCGGTTATTCCTTTATCATCATTAACAAGAAGTGGACTGCCGCTTAGTTGTGGTGGCTACCATGCTGGCCTTTAAATCCAGAGATCCCAGGTGATATATTAAGGGGAAAAAGAATAAAAAAAGATTATTTCTTAACCTTCGCAGTAACTTGAGTTGTGGATATGAGCGTAAATGTAAATATGTGCGAATTTAATTGAAATATGACGTCTTGCTGGCTAATCGGCGGAAGTCGTGTACACTCCGTACACCAGTTAGGCAGTGCAGCTGCTAGAGGTTCCCCAGGTGGCCGCAATAGCACTATTTGTTTTGAGCAATATCTCAACATTTGCAAGATAAATCCCTGTGACTGTTGTACAATATATATTGTTATCCGTCTTTCCTTGTTTAGTCATTCTATATTTGAGAAGTCCGTTCTGCCTTGAGATTGATTGCCCGATAAAATAGGGACAAACAGCAACAACTATGAGTGTAGGGCAATCACGTTGTACATATCGGCAAAGGGATGTTTAGAAATGGCATATTACAAATATACTTCAATAGAAATACACATCAATTTGTTTTTTATATATTCAGAAAGTTGTTCTAGTATTTCACTAACGGAGAACAGAGAGCGAGTATTACAGGCATTAGATAAATATATGCCCAGTAAACAAAAATTTATTTGGAACGGCAATCTGTAAAATGAACTTAAAATTTCTAATTCAGTGACTTCTCCTGATGGGCTCAGAAGTCTATTTCCTGACTCTATCCAATACTGAAGTCTGGGATGCATATTCTCTTTAAGTTCACCTTTACCCGGCACTAATAATCGCTCTAATCTTGTAAGTCTACGAAGTGTGGGTATGGTCGCAGACAGCTGGCTACTATGGCTGAAACGGGCAAAGAATGGAGGACTTCGGACTACACATCTATTCTGTTGCTCGCTCCTTTCCCGTGAGACTACTTCACGAAGCCTCATCTCTTCCATACATGAAGGAGGAAATTAGGTGCTGGACAGCAAAATTCTACGCAAGTTTACCAGTACATCAAAGAGCTCTGATTAGGTCTCAAGGGGATTATGAACCCAGAAGACGTCGCTGTAGACGACATTGGATCCCCCTCATGGCTTGCGGGTACCCGAGAGCATATCCAGACAGCAGCAGAACTGAACTCTCTATTTAATCCTATTAATAGTTGGTTAGCTTGTAAATCGAAACACACTCCAATCACAACTAAGCTTATAATAACCATTTCCACCAGGGTGCAGTCACACATGCATCCTGACACACGTGCACTGACGAGCAACATGCTTCCTTCTACTTTTCCTACCATCCTACAGTCAACAGATATTCATTCCATAATCCTCTATTTCAATCAATAATCCCTTTTGCGGTTGAGTCTTATTGAGGATGAGCCCACAGCAATACCACTCAAGCTAAACCTCATCCTACTAGCAGCCACGATGACGAAATCGGTATATTCCCACTTGGTCTCAAATGAATTCTTGTTTTGGGAGATTTATAGTAAGCATTATGATACGATTAAATAAGCTCCACTTAACACAAGTTCTACGCGCATCGCAAGTACACGGTAGGGAACCACATTGCCTGACGCAGTGTAACACTTGTAGTAAGTGTAATTTATTACATCGTATCATGAGGTGCTTTCTGAAAGCAAGAAGAATTTGGAAGCAGATAGCAATATCAAAAGCGTTCTGCCTGAGAGATCATAGAACACCTTCTTTTAGGAGTGAAGTCATTGGCAACACGAAGGCAATCGCAGCGTGAGTAGTGATCTGGGCCGGAACTAAACTATGAAAAATTTCGTTCCCGATTTCTTATGTTATCGGTAGCTACCTCAGCTGTATTTTTCATACCTGCCTCGATGTCAAATTCAGCTCCTCGTATGCTCTAATACTGTACTTACCGCTATTAAAGATGCAAAACGTTACATTATGTGACCGAGCGGGATGGCTCAGGTGGTTTGTTCTGTGGCCCGCATTTGGGAGATTAGGGTTCGATTTCCGTGGCCGGACTACCTGACTCATAGGTTTTTAGGGGGTTTTCCCGGGTCGTCAGATGAATTCTGGGTAGGTTAATTACATCCCCCGAATTTCCTGTCCCTCCATTTCATCTCCACCATCACTTCACACCATCTCTCATTTGGTGGTCTCTTTCAGAATAAAAGTGTCGGCGGGTGTCTCGGCGCTGTCGTGATTCATTCGGTCGGCCACCCTCTGTCTCCTCTCAGCTCATCCTTCCTCCGGGGATGCCCCACTTGAGGCTTAGGTACAATAAACCATAGGTTTCGGTGCGGAATCTCCTCCGTAGTGATCCAAACCCTATATTAAATGAATTTTAGTAGACGTGATCATAACTGAGCTACTCAAATTAGTTTTAAAAATGGAATTAAGACCTCATACGAGGGGCACTACTTATATTTTGAGCCTTCGCAAACCTGAATGTTTTCGGTGGCATCTCACATTTACAATGGAAACTTTGGCATTGCTGACCATAACCTACTTCAGACATTTTCTGAATACAGCGTCGTTTGTTTTGTTTATATTAACTTGAAAATTGTGCCTCAACAAAAACATGGAATTAGCTCGTGGAAATGTTGGCGCAATGAATTATTACGACTTTCTACGTGGATTTCCAAGACAAGAGAGCATCGATCAACTAACTTCCACATTTGGAGACGAAGTTCCATCCTTTGCCACTGTGAAACGCTGGTTTAACGAATTTAATCGTGGCCGCCGTTCGCTCAATGATGAAGTTCGTGGAGGTCGTCCAAAACCAGTTGTTGTGCCAGAAATTATAGATGCTGTGCAAAAACTAATAATGGAAAATCTTCATTGTGATCTTGAGGCAACCCTAGACATTAATTCTACCAGCTTATATAAAATATTGCAGGATTATTTAGCCGTGAAAAAGGTTTGCTCTCGTTGGATCTCACATAATTTGACGCCATCTCAAAAATATGCTCGTGTCGATTGATGTACAAAAATGCTCAAGAAATACAATGGCGGTAGCTCAAAAGACATATAAGATCGTAACAGTTGACGAATCACGGATCTATGCATATGAGCCAGAACGTAAAGATCAGTCGACTATTGGTACTTCAAAATGAAGCAAAACCAACAGAGGTTGTTCATACTCAAAGCACTTCGAACTAATGGTTGCCCGCCTTACCATCAGAACTGGCCATGCGGCAAAAGTGCCTTTAGAGGAGCGTAAAACGACCAATACCGAATGGTACACAACCATTTGTTTGCCGGAAGTCTTCGATGACGTAAGATAGACAAAAAAGAAACGTAGATTTTTCTTCATGAAGACAATGCGAGCGCATACACATGTTGTCTTACAACAGAGTATTTGAAGGCTCAAAAAGTCAAAATGATGGGTCATCCGCCATACAGTCCTGATTTGGCACCCAATGAGTGGTTTTTGTTCCCAAACATCAAGAATAAATTGAGTGGACAACGATATTCATCAGCGTAATTTTGACCTAAGCATGTCAGCAAAGAGGGCCCGACACCAACAAAGAGACCTTGCTAAACTTAGGATCAGAGCTTCAAAACCAACACTTAGCCAATGCAACGGATCCCATAGCTCACCGCGGAAAGGTACCGGGTTGGTTCCTGGGCTCGGGAAAGGTTTTTGTGCAGGAGAATAATTGTCCCTCACCAAAAGAATACGCACAAGGGCTGAAGCATATTAATTATCTGCTTTAGGACATTTGAAGAATTCACAGCTAATGTATAAACAACACATAATGCAACAATTTGTACTTCATAGTTAGCAATAAAATGCTATTGTCTTTCGTTGCAATAAAAGTAATAGATATAATGAATATAATTAAACTTCTTTTAAACCTATGGTATAGACTGACAAACACTTATTGCATTATTCATAATATAAATGTTCAAATGCATGCTCACCTTGTTCGGTGCATTTACGTAAAAGTCTCTAAGTATTGGTATGGACACCTCTCACCATTTCTGCAGATACTAAAGCGTAAGCATGACGTATTCGTTCTTTTAACTTAACTGAACTCTGGCTTTGATATATCCCCATAAGAAAAATTCCAAAGGAGTTACAGCATGTGATTTTGCTGACCATCGAATGTAAACAACAAAGTCCTGTTCACCATTCAGAGTACACATTGTTGAGATATTCTCTAACTCCTCTGCAATAATGGGGTGGTGCACCATCATGCTGCAACCAAAGTTGCAGAGCTGACTGAAGTGGAATGCATTCTAGACGTTGCCCAAGGTTCAGCTCGCTCTGCAGGAATTGCAAATGCAGTTGACCACTTAGACAGGGAGCCAAATAAACTGGATGTGATCTCCTAGAATGCCGCAGAATACGTTAACAACCCAGTGAGTTTGTACACGAGGTGGTCGTAATCAGTGAGGATCTTCAGGAGCCCAGTAATGTAGATTACAACTATTTACAGTGGAGTCATTGGCGAAATAGTATTCATCATCCCATAAAATCTCCCTGGTGAAATCCGGATTTACGTCGATTTTATTTAAGATGTCTGCAGAATGATACCCGCTTTTGGAAATCGTTTCCATATAGCTGTTGGTGCTTAAAGGGATGCTATTTTATTTACTTCAAAATCCTTTTTACTGATGACCTCAATATCCCCAGGACTGCTACAGCGCTTCTTTGTCCTAATTACGATGAGAAATAGGTATTAATGAATCAAAACCAAAGACATTTTTATTATTATTATTATTATTATTATTATTATTATTATTATTATTATTATTATTATTATTATTATTATTATTATTATTATTATTATTATTATTATTATTATTATTATTATTATTATTATTATTATTATTATTATTATTATTATTATTATTATTATTATTATTATTATTATTATTAACTCCACTAACTATGATGTCCGGGCTTGTAGGCCGTGGTCCATTTTTACTACCTTCCAACGTTTCGCCGAAGGCTGCGTTCGGCATCATCAGGGTTCTAAGTATATAGACCCGGAGTCCAACACAAGACTGGAGCACCGAGTCCTGAAGCATGGAATTTATAGCCGCGCGTGGCTAGGGGGCGTGGCCTGGTGGTGGGCGGAGCGTGATTGCCTATTGGCTCTGTCGGTCCGTGGGTTGTCTCTGTTTTTAGGCATAAATTGGAGCGCTTCGTCTTGCTGCGGTTTCACTCTTGTATTCTCCAGAGCCGGGATCCATGCCCTGCTCATCTGTTGTCGCTCTTCTTTCCGATTGTAGCAATTCTTATGCTTGTAAATTTCTATAGCTTCCCTTGTCAGTCGAGCATGGTAATGTGTAGTTCTTGACAGAACCGCAGTGTCCTTATAGCTTACGTCATGTCCAAACAATAAAGAATGCTCTGCCACTGCTGATTTTTCTGTCTGACCCAATCTGCTGTGTCTTTCGTGTTCTTTTAAACGTGTACTGATGCTGCGCATGGTGGTTCCAATGTATACCTGGCCGCAACTGCATGGGACTCTGTATACACCAGCTGCGCTGTGAGGATGACGCTTGTCCTTTGCAGAATTCAGTAAATCCTTTATCTTCTTAGTTGGTCTGAAGATGGTACTGATGTTTTGTGACCGTAGCAGTCTGCCTATTCGGTCCGTAACTCTCTTAATGTATGGTAAGCAGATGGTAGCTAATGGCGGTTCCTTCCTGTCTGTCCGTACCGACGGGTACCTCGGATGCCGGGCTCTAGCGATTTCTTTGTATGTGTAGCCATTCCTTTTGAGGGCTCCATTTAAATACAGGATTTCCTTGTGCAGCTTTCTTGGTTCGCAGATTTTCTTAGCTCGTTCAGTAAGAGTCTTGATTATGCCTGATTTTTGCTGGGGGTGATGGTTTGAAGTCTTGTGCAGATACCTGTCCGTGTGAGTAGGTTTACGGTACACTGTGTGACCCAGGCGTGATCCATTTTCTCTTGTTACCAAGACATCAAGGAAAGGAAGACTGTTGTCTGTTTCCTTTTCCATGGTGAACTGTATGCCTTGGTTTCGGCTGTTTAAATGTTGAAGGAATATTTCCAGTTTCTCAGCTCCATGATTCCAGATGGCAAAGGTGTCGTCCACGTATCTAAACCATACTTTCGGTTTATATACAGCTGTCTTCAGAGCCTGGTCCTCAAACCTCTCCATGAAGAAATTGGCAATCACTGGACTTAGTGGACTGCCCATGGCCACACCATCTGTCTGTTCGTAGAAGGTGTTGTTCCAAAGGAAATAGCTCGTCGTTAGGCAGTGGTGGAAAAGGTCAGTGATGTCGGACGGAAAGATCATGGCGATATGCTGCAGAGCTTCTGCTACCGGAACCTTGGTGAAAAGTGAGATGACGTCAAAGCTGACTAATCGGTCTTCAGGGTCCAGTTTTATGGAGTGCAGTTTTTCTATGAAGTGGCTGGAGTCCCTGATGTGGGACGCACTGTTGCCAATGTGTTCATGTAGTAGAGTGGCCAAATATTTCGAAATGTTATAGGTGGGGGAGCCAATGGCACTAACAATGGGCCGCAGTGGAACGTTTTCCTTGTGGATTTTTGGCAGTCCGTAGAGTCTAGGCGGTAATGCCTCGCTGCTGCAGGTTTTTTGTTTTATCTTGTCAGTCAGTGAGGAACTCTTTATGAGAAGATTGGTTTTCCTTAAAATCCGGCCAGTTGGATCCTTCTGTAGCTTTTTGTAGGTGTTAGGATCCAGCAATTCTGAGATTTTGGTGTTGTACTCTTTCTTCGACATGACTACTGTGGCATTCCCCTTATCCGCCTGGAGAACGACGATATTATCGTCATCATTTAGTGTTTTGATGGCCTTCTTTTCCAGAGCTGTTAAATTGCTTTTGGGGGCTGGTGTTTTCCGTAGAATACGTGCAGTCTCGCCCCTTATTTCTTCAGCTAGATGTGACGGTAGCAGTCGTAAAGCAGGTTCCACATTGGCTATAATATCTTCCACAGGAACATAAGCAGGAGTGATAGCAAAGTTTCCACCTTTAGATAAGAGCGATACTTATCTGAAGAAATAAGGGGCGAGACTGCACGTATTCTACGGAAAACACCAGCCCCCAAAAGCAATTTAACAGCTCTGGAAAAGAAGGCCATCAAAACACTAAATGATGACGATAATATCGTCGTTCTCCAGGCGGATAAGGGGAATGCCACAGTAGTGATGTCGAAGAAAGAGTACAACACCAAAATCTCAGAATTGCTGGATCCTAACACCTACAAAAAGCTACAGAAGGATCCAACTGGCCGGATTTTAAGGAAAACCAATCTTCTCATAAAGAGTTCCTCACTGACTGACAAGATAAAACAAAAAACCTGCAGCAGCGAGGCATTACCGCCTAGACTCTACGGACTGCCAAAAATCCACAAGGAAAACGTTCCACTGCGGCCCATTGTTAGTGCCATTGGCTCCCCCACCTATAACATTTCGAAATATTTGGCCACTCTACTACATGAACACATTGGCAACAGTGCGTCCCACATCAGGGACTCCAGCCACTTCATAGAAAAACTGCACTCCATAAAACTGGACCCTGAAGACCGATTAGTCAGCTTTGACGTCATCTCACTTTTCACCAAGGTTCCGGTAGCAGAAGCTCTGCAGCATATCGCCATGATCTTTCCGTCCGACATCACTGACCTTTTCCACCACTGCCTAACGACGAGCTATTTCCTTTGGAACAACACCTTCTACGAACAGACAGATGGTGTGGCCATGGGCAGTCCACTAAGTCCAGTGATTGCCAATTTCTTCATGGAGAGGTTTGAGGACCAGGCTCTGAAGACAGCTGTATATAAACCGAAAGTATGGTTTAGATACGTGGACGACACCTTTGCCATCTGGAATCATGGAGCTGAGAAACTGGAAATATTCCTTCAACATTTAAACAGCCGAAACCAAGGCATACAGTTCACCATGGAAAAGGAAACAGACAACAGTCTTCCTTTCCTTGATGTCTTGGTAACAAGAGAAAATGGATCACGCCTGGGTCACACAGTGTACCGTAAACCTACTCACACGGACAGGTATCTGCACAAGACTTCAAACCATCACCCCCAGCAAAAATCAGGCATAATCAAGACTCTTACTGAACGAGCTAAGAAAATCTGCGAACCAAGAAAGCTGCACAAGGAAATCCTGTATTTAAATGGAGCCCTCAAAAGGAATGGCTACACATACAAAGAAATCGCTAGAGCCCGGCATCCGAGGTACCCGTCGGTACGGACAGACAGGAAGGAACCGCCATTAGCTACCATCTGCTTACCATACATTAAGAGAGTTACGGACCGAATAGGCAGACTGCTACGGTCACAAAACATCAGTACCATCTTCAGACCAACTAAGAAGATAAAGGATTTACTGAATTCTGCAAAGGACAAGCGTCATCCTCACAGCGCAGCTGGTGTATACAGAGTCCCATGCAGTTGCGGCCAGGTATACATTGGAACCACCATGCGCAGCATCAGTACACGTTTAAAAGAACACGAAAGACACAGCAGATTGGGTCAGACAGAAAAATCAGCAGTGGCAGAGCATTCTTTATTGTTTGGACATGACGTAAGCTATAAGGACACTGCGGTTCTGTCAAGAACTACACATTACCATGCTCGACTGACAAGGGAAGCTATAGAAATTTACAAGCATAAGAATTGCTACAATCGGAAAGAAGAGCGACAACAGATGAGCAGGGCATGGATCCCGGCTCTGGAGAATACAAGAGTGAAACCGCAGCAAGACGAAGCGCTCCAATTTATGCCTAAAAACAGAGACAACCCACGGACCGACAGAGCCAATAGGCAATCACGCTCCGCCCACCACCAGGCCACGCCCCCTAGCCACGCGCGGCTATAAATTCCATGCTTCAGGACTCGGTGCTCCAGTCTTGTGTTGGACTCCGGGTCCATATACTTAGAACCCTGATGATGCCGAACGCAGCCTTCGGCGAAACGTTGGAAGGTAGTAAAAATGGACCACGGCCTACAAGCCCGGACATCATAGTTAGTGGAGTTAACGACGCCGGCCGTGAAAGCCTCAGTATTTATTATTATTATTATTATTATTATTATTATTATTATTATTATTATTATTATTATTATTATTATTATTATTATTATTATTATTATTATTATTATTATTATTATTATTATTATTATTATTATTATTATTATTATTATTATTATTATTATTATTATTATTATTATTATTATTATTATTATTATTATTATTATTATTATTATTATTATTATTATTATTATTATTATTATTATTATTATTATTATTATTATTATTATTATTATTATTATTATTATTATTATTATTATTATTATTATTATTATTATTATTATTATTATTATTATTATTATTATTATTATTACTATTATTATTATTATTATTATTATTATTATTATTATTATTATTATTATTATTATTATTATTATTATTATTATTATTATTATTATTGTTATTGTTATTATTGTTATTGTTATTATTATTATTATTGTTATTATTATTATTATTATTATTATTATTATTATTATTATTATTATTATTATTATTATTATTATTATTATTATTATTATTATTATTATTATTATTATTATTATTATTATTAATTATTATTTATTATTATTATTATTATTATTATTATTATTATTATTATTATTATTATTATTATTATTATTATTATTTATTATTATTATTATTATTATTATTATTATTATTATTATTATTATTATTATTATTATTGTTGTTATTATTGTTATTATTATTGTTATTATTATTGTTATTAATTATTATTATTGTTATTATTATTATTATTATTATTATTATTATTATTATTATTATTATTATTATTATTATTATTATTATTATTATTATTATTATTATTATTATTATTATTATTATTATTATTATTATTATTATTATTATTATTATTATTATTATTATTATTATTATTATTATTATAGCTACATACCTATATTTATATAAAATAAAATAGCACCATCATATTATTTTTATACTGCATTTTACACACGCATAATTTTGATGTAAGCAATGCTTACTTTGCATGGGATTTGCTCAAAAATACTGAATAACGTTCTCGGAAACATCGCAGATTGGTCTTTCCACGACGTGAAGTACCTGGAGAGATCCCTCGGTTCTAAAACGCATCTTTGAACGTCTGAAAACATCTGCAGATAGTAGGCGTCTCTGTAAACGTTGTGAATACAGCCCTCGGCCTCAGCTGCGTTGCGATTCGTCTCTCCATAGATCATTATCATATCTGTGTACTCTTTGCTTGAATACATTGCAGTTGCTACATGTTTGACTGCAAGACGTGACAAGATCCGTAGATTGATGCGAATCGTAATTGGAAACTCATATAGAGAGTATCATTTCCAAGTTGAAACCGGCTGCTTTTGCGCTTAGGTCGTTGAACTCTTTTTGTGCAATTCAGACATTAAAACAGGTATACTATGCATATTTTTGTTTTATAATGGACTATGGAAATCCGCCGCACTGCTGTGTTGTCTAATACAAATCTCACATGCCGTCGCCCGGGATCGAACCAGGGCCGTCTTGGTGAGAATCGGGCGTTCTTATCGTTCGGCCATAGTGCGGCCCCAAGCAAATACATAATAAAACAATTTCTACAAATTTTTATCTCGAACAATGTGAAATGCATAAAAGAATATGCTTTTCTAACAATATTTTGGTGAAGACTAGATAGAGAAATGCATGTGATGCGTAAAATATCTAGCAATATTTTATTCAAGAGCTCTTATAAAGCTCTTTTATAGAAGAGTGTATTTATTTGTCCAAAAGAACACCCGGGAGGGAAATGATATAAATGACTTAATATTAAAGGATCTTTACTTACCTGAGTATTCTATACTGACGACAAACCTGCACTGTAAAACAATTTTATATGACTTAAAATTTACAGTTATGGCCGCGCCATGGCTGAGTGGTTAGACCACTTGGCTCTCACCTAGGCGGCATGGGTTCTATCCCAGGCGACCACAAAGTGGGATTTGTGGTGGACAACATGGCTCTGGGGTGGGAGTCCTCCGGGTAGTCCGGTTTCCCCCACCATCATGCCACCAATTGCTCCATCATTTATTCATCCCAGGCGAGAGACCGACCTCCCAACTCTGATCTCATTTAATATGCTTTGGCTCACTCGCTCTGAGGGAACCCAAGCGACCCCTAACACCAGCATTGGTGAGAAAGGGAGACATAAAAATTTACAGTTTTACAATTGTGTTATTAAAATGTTTCCTGGTATTTATAAGTATTTATCCTTTTATTGCTGAGAATACAAAACCTACTTCATTCTTGACAATGCACTGTTAGGGTTAGGTGAACGTACGTCAATAGCACTTATTTTATTGTTTAAAAATCTTAATATGAAGTATTTTATTTAAAGCCTAATGCGCAGAATATTGCTTCAATAAAGTTGATGCTTACTATTTCAAAGGAAGGAATTATTAAAAATAAAATATCAAGCATAAATGGTTTCTGCCATTTTGTACATTATTCGTTTGACACTAAGCTATCGAAATTTTATTTACATAGCTGCGAGCCTTGTCGTGGCAATATAAAAATCGATTGCAAATTGTTGGTACCAATTGCATGTTTTAGAATGTTAGTAACTTTCTGTTTCTAAAAACTCACATCATTCAATACCGACCACATATGTGAAGTAATGTTAAGGGAGAAGAGAGAATAAATCCCTTCCAGTAGATTGATTTCTGTTTTGTTTTCGTGAAGTATCAAGGACGACGAGAAACAATGCAACTATTCTGAAAGAAACCTGTATATGTTACATGAAAGAAGATTCTGGTTGGTTCAGCTGTTATTGAATGAAATGTTCAACACAACCACCATAGAGATGAAAACTATTTTAAATCGTCAAAGAGTTCGCAATTCCGTAAACAGAAAGGCGGTAGAAGATATTTTCGAACAAGGCAGTTACTCACAAAGAAGTTAATGGATATCAATCACTTAACCATAGTAGACCTGTCATGCCTTCGTAGGGCTATATATCACACAAGAACCAAGAGTTTGCCACCAACGCCTTAAAGTATAGAATACCTACACGAAGTTCTAAATTCTATGGTCATAAAAACACCTGACGGTGAACACTTTACATTGATTAACAATAACAATGAAAATCTAATCATCCTTCCCTTAACCGAAACTTAAAAGTGTTGAGACAGAGTGAGACATGGTTAGCAGATGAAACGTTTAAATAGAGCGCGATGTTTTACAGCCTTTTTTACCAGCTTTGCCGTAGTGAATGGGCGTAATGTTGACTTTACTCAATATTTATACACACCAACGATAATGATGATGGTGACGTCATTACTTCAATCAACCATACCAGACCCCTTAACTACAAAGTCCACCTTCATATCATTCGAATCCTGTGTTACAATTGAATTTAAGTAGAAAATGTCTCCTTGTAAGCAATCGGTCTAGTACACTTCAAGCGCTAAAATATTTGGTACCCAACTCGATGGTAACTCTTTTCAGGGGGAACCTAAGGGATATTGACTGCTGTGCACTATTGAACAAACCCCCTAAAGATGTAAGATTGCACTGGGACTTCGGCACCGAGACTTTTGTATTTGAGGCTCCCTAAGGGAATTTTGGACAACCAGGAAGGAATGGGTGAGGTGCAAGGAGACAAAGGACGGCTGATTTAGCAGGCACAGAAGAGGTCAAGGCCCTATTATTTACATTTGAATCTCCCCGCGGTGTCTAGTAATGCCGCAGCTTGAGCCGGAACGCCCACAGCCGGACTTGAAGCCGGTTAACCCATACCCAAGGGATAAAGTTTTACAGAGGACAAACTCCTGCCCATGCAGTGTCCGCGATAGCTGTCGACGACCAATTGAATAAAGGATGAAGTTAAATAAGAAGATGAAATGCACAAAAAAAACTCGCGAAATGTAATTATTATTCCAGAGTTCGCCTTGCAATCCGGAGACAACCCCAAATAAGCTATGGCTCAGGAAAGTCAGCAATGGCAATGAAACACACGCCTTCCCGAATGTGGGCATTGAATTGATGAAATTTTACTCCGTTGTACAAATGTTATGTATTACCTAATGTAAAAATTATATAATCTTATATTAAATATACGTGACTAAAAATAAGCTCAAAGTTTTAAATTTTAACCAGCATAATTATCTACTAAGTTACTCCATCATTCTGAATGAGGATTCCTCCATCACCGAAGGATACTAATAGACTATGTAGCATTTCCAGGCTTTGGAAGAATGTCGTGGAGACGTTAAGGAAATTAGAGTTGTGTCGATGTTTCACCCACTTGTGTGGATATTAGAGGAATGTTTTATGTGTTTTTGGTAATATCGGCAACTACTGAATTTTAAATTATAAAGGGTACATGGGAGGATTCAGTACCAAAACCCTTAGTTCATTATACAATAATTTTATAATGTATATGGGAGATAGATGAAATTAATTCATTACCAGTTTAAAAGGATAACTGTGCAACTTCTGGCAGGACAGATGTGTTAGAAAATGAATTTAAATTCACATCTTCTTTAATGAAAATTATTTGTTTATATGTACAATACACGATTATTGTGTTGTTTACAGTGATGGAGCCCATCGCCAGGTTTTGTTAAATATTTCGCCATGTTATTGACTTGTGCATCTTTAAAATATTGGCACATTGAGCCTAAGTATCTCTCTATCTTCATTCACGTTTTCTTTCTTAATCAGCAATACATTTACTGTATTTATTTTAAGTTTAATGTGTGGCAATGCTGTTATATAGAAGATATAGTTAGTACAAAAATGCTGGATAGATGGCCTCAGATGCGTCATCATATATATGAACCATGATAATTCCAATTTTTTCCTTCTCTAACAGCTAAATACTCATATAATTATGTACAGTACAAGAGAGTACTGTATTGCATCCAAAACTCTTTTTTGCCCGTTTATGTTTCCAGATTCCAGGGCGCTGGGGTAGCGCAGTTCGCGGCTACCGTGCAAAGGGTCCTGAGTTCGATTCCTGGCTCTGGGGTTGGCGATTTTAAGTCGGCCCTATCCACGGCTTCACCTCTGTCTATCACATGTGAAATGTCCCTGTGCCTTACATGGTTCGGAGTCCATGGTATAAGCTGTAGGTCCTCTCGCCTCACCGTCATCTTCACTATCACCCATCATTGGAGGTAATGGGCGCGCCCTCTGTGTGCCTCCACCTGAGAGATGGCGTCCGGACATCACGTGGTGGGGCGAGGTTACCCTGAAGGCCAAGGTTGCCATGTGGAGAGTGTTGGTAACCAACGAACCAATGCCTGTGCGTATGAGAGAAAGAATGTAACTCAAAATACAAAAGCTGGAGAAATAGCATATATATTTAATATTTAAATCCAAATTTTCCATAGAAACAACCGTAGGATTTTAAAGAGACCCACTTCAAATTTTTAGATGGAAATGTTTCCATTACTTTTATTTGGTGGAAAAGTATATCACAATTATTATTAGAAAGTAGTTTTTACACGTTAGCCTGTGAAGTTTGCCTAAACTTTCTATAGCTAGAAAATCATGAACAGCTGATAAACTCTTTCTGCTACAGAAAGTTTTCCCTCTTTTTCGTAGCGTTAGTGATTTCCAAATATCCCCCATATTATGTGCGTCATCTGCGAGGGCTATCATCCAAAATTAAACACATGATATTTTTTCAATATGTATGATGAGTGAGGTAATTGTAAGGAATAGCGTAATGTAGATATATTTAATGTACCACTGGCAGAACCTCGCGTGAATTTATCAAATTATATATATGCATATATTATTTAGCTTACAGTTATGATAATGGTATCGAACAGGCAGTGTGATATTTGCCTGTAGGCGGAAACCATACAAAAAGCCGCAACCTCTCTAGATTTTGGCATGGGTTAAAGGTCTCTAAATGAAAAGAAACCATATAAAAGGGAGACCATTCAAGAGCAATGGGAAGATAAAAATCAAGATTAAAAGACGCATAGCACACGGCAGGAAAATGATAGCAAAGCTTTCTTGACCCCACTGCTATTGATTCGTGGCACTTAGATTCAATGAAATTTGGAGTAGTATAGCGCGTTCGTTTTGATCAGTATGAAGCTGAGGACGAACCTGGTGTGCTGCCAAAATACGATTGGCGCACCAGGGTTCATTTCTATGTCCACAAGGGATTATGATACGCTATGACAATCGGTTGTCGTGGAGACCGAATCAATGTTCTCATTATTGTTTTTCCAGGGTAATTTATAGGTCAATGGCAGTAAACATCTGCAATTCATTTACGAGCACTATGAACTGATTTTGAATGCAATTTCAAATGCCATCTGTTCAATATAACTTCTATTTTACTTTTTAGGTGGTCTGCTTTATATAACCACCCAGATAGAGCAGTCATTTTTTATTTTATAATATATCACATACTAAACGTAATCATTAAACTATGTTATAGAGCTTCGAATTCATACGAAAAATTCAGACCCATCATAGAAAATAAAAATACGGTATTTGTACACTGAAATTCACAAATCTGGAGCTGTAATGGTCATTAGCAGGTATTATCTTCATTTTAAAAAATAATAACATCTTATAAATTCCTGTAACTACATACCTTTAGTTAGTCGAACAGTTTTAGTATCCCGCCCGAAATTCTCATATGGAAATTTCACTAAAATGCGCGTTTTGAGGTCCTCAGGATGTAGCAAAAGCATTCTTGGGTATCTGTGTTTGTGAAAAACAATCTAAACTGTAACAAAATGATAAGTAAACTTGGTGTTTAAACTCCGAATACTTCAACAAGTCTCTCTACGACAAATTACTCTTCTTTACCTTGATAGTTTTTCGTTACCTTTTATTTTTATCCTTAAAATAGCGACATGTTTATTATGTTTGTGACAAATGAACACCATATCACTAATTTTTTATCTCCTTCAATCTAAAGGAATTCTTTATAATTTTGTAAACTAACAAATGTTGAGAAATAAAGGAAAAATGTACTAAAAATACAGATGTATTTAAATTATGCAATTAATTAAAAACTGATGTGACATCAGCTATTTCTGAGGTATTCGTTATTATTGGTATCAATGTTACAATATTGTGCTTAATGTTAAAATATTGTCGCTATTCAGTTGTTTTCCACCCTATGTTGGGGAGGGGGGCCTTTTAGGCTTCAGGTATTGCCCCACAAGAAAGAGCCTCGGAGTTTTCATCGCTCCCGGGTGATAGAGACGGAAGTCTTGGGGCTATCGGGTAGACCTCGCGTCAGAAAAGTGTCTCATCATATTATGAACAGAATATGGAATTTCAAAGTTACTTTATAGTGAACCCATTATAAAATTCTCATACACCTATCATTTGGTTTACTCTTACCACGTCGTAGCTTAAGCAATGAAATTATTTCAGGAACTTTTTACCTCGATTAACAAATACAAAGATAATCCTTCGAATGAATAGGTTGGGGAGCTAAATAATTATAGTGGGTTGAGAAATGCTATGAATGTAATAAAAGGAACGCCCTAATATTTCAAGTCACCCCATTACAGACATTAATGTCAATAATCCATTCAAATTTGAAAATAATTAATGACCTTATGAATGACGATTTGTAAAGTTAGGTTCAGGAGGCACAGAAGGCCGTTATTCAACCACTCTCAGTGTCCGTTGGAATTAAACAGATGGGAAACTGACAAAGTGTAATGCGAGAGTTGATTTCAGCGCTATGGGAGTTTTGTCCAACATTTTGGCAGCTCCGATGGAACGCTAAAGAGTGAGAGTGAAGAACATATATTTGACGTAATTCTATCTGGGTTTCGCCAGTGTAGTCATGTCATTATTTGAACCCCCCGTACCATTTTGTACACTACAGTTTTCATTACTCATTCTGTGACACAATTCTGAGTTAAAAATAGAGAGCCTAAAAACAGCAACGTTAGCTAATTAAATATATTTTGTTAATCGCTTCAGGGAGATCAATATGACAGCTACAGGAAATGATTTGACAAAAATAAAACAAGAATTCATTTAAAATTTGATTTTCATTTTTGTGCTGCGGTTGTCATCATAGTAAAATTAACAGTCGAGTTATCCGTAGGCAATAAATAAATTAGGAGTGATAGATACATGACGGAGTTTTGTACACATAATTAGATTACGAAGGCAAAATGTCAAAGTTGTTAACTTGGAAACAGTTTCATTCTAGTTCTTGTAAACGAAAAGAACAGTAAAACACATGCTGGCAACAACCTTGAAGATTCAATCGCGTCTTCTGGTGGTCTTAACTGCTTTCTCAGCTCATGTTTGGGCCAATTCCATTGAGATAACTGGTAAAATGTACTCTTGGACAGAAAGACAGAATAATTTTCAAAATTAATACTATCATTGCTTCGCAAAGCTGTCTACGAGCCGCACATACGCTCCAGGCTACTTGGTCTAGATGCAACTAAGGGCCAATTTCTCTCAGAGCAATTGACATTGCATGTAGCTTCCAACCTCCAGGATATTCGTTTTGACGCTGTTAATTAGGCTGCTTCTCCTTTGCATTTGGGACTTACGTGAGGCTTATAGAGTCCGCTCTGCTCATGTTTAAACAGAGTCGACCTGACAGATGAGTTCAGTGGACAGTGCCAAGTTTAGTTGTGAGCTATGACTCAGCAATTCAGGTATGATTCAATTTTATGGATAGCTTTGATTTTTCTGAACACATGCAACGCCAAGCGTCTCTGTCTTAACTGAAATTGATGTTATAATTTATTGCAATCATAATATAAAAATATGTATTATAGCTTCTCATAAATCAGTTCACTTAAATGATCTAGTTCAACTTTTACCGTGACATCATGTACAGACTGATTTTTAAGAGAAGATACGTGAAGGTCATCTGTTTCTCCAGGTGGGGAGCTGCAATGTTGCCGAGAAGCAGATGGAAACTTATACATATACCCCTCTTTATTCTCTCAATACTCGAAACATATAAACAAGCGATAGAGTTTATCTCACCTTAGCGAAAACATGCAAATTTTATCTGTATTAGCCTACTTTAAGAACAAAAGTAGATTGTTTTCAATACACATTTACAGCATTGTCATATGTGTGATGTTTTAAATAATTTTTTAACGACTCCGTCAATTGTCATGATCATATGAGAGCTGCAGATGTGACGAAGTTTTGACCGGTAGGAACCTTTTACATGCAGTAAATCCGTTAAAATGGGCTGTCACTTTTAAAGACACTTAAAAATCATCTGTCTTATCCGGGTTTGAATAGGCGACCTTGAGATCAGTAAGCCAGGACTAAACAATTGGGACACCCAGACCGACTTCACGGGTGTGGTTCTGAATACTAAATTTACTGTGGAACCTCCCTACCTCCCTCCCCCTCCCCCTCTCTCCCTTTCTCTCTCTCTAGATTACTCTTTGATACAGCATATTTTATAAAATATATTTGTGATCAAGCATACCTGGTAACATAATTTGTGTAGAGGACATATTCCTTCCATAACAAACTCCTCGTCGCTACTATAACCATCACTCTTTTTCTCCTCTTCCTCACTGGAATCGCAGCTGCCAGCACTTCTTCCACTTTTCAGGAGTCAGTCTTCTACTACTTTATTTTTCAGTTGTTTTACTTCAGCCATGATGAATGGCTTGTTATGTCTTGAGACATTGTCCCTTACTTCTGCCCAGATTTTTTCAATGAGGTCGAAATGACAATAAGGGTGGAGTCTGATGACCATTAGCCAGTTCATCGATAATATACTTCAGGTTCGGTTGGTTTTGCTTTGTTAGCATCAGTAATTCCTATTTTCTCATGGCATTGTCATTGGCACATTATGACAAGTGAGCCACTAATATTTGCGCTTTGGTGTTCCTGTTAGAGGGCACCCCGTCTCTTTGGACCGTGTGGTATGGGGCGTTATCCATACCAATGATACTAGATTGGGGGATGTTAGGGAGTAGCTGATCCTTAAACCACTTAAGGAAATGATCATAGCCCACGTCTTCGTGATAGTCCCCAGTTAATGTATGATCTGAAGAGCAGGAGGGCGTCATCGACAAAACCATGCAACGTATCGGTATGACCAATAATAAAGAGGCCACATTTTCCTATGGTCCTTTTGTGGTATTTTCAAGTATGCCGTCAGTACAGCCCTTTTGGCGTAGTATGATCGGCTTTTATCCAGGATTTATCCTACCACACTATTCCATGCAAGTTCTTGTTCAGCATTTCTTTTAAAAACAAAGCGCTTAGCGCCATAACATCTGATCTTTCAAGTACCAGTTTTCTGTTTTTTATTTCTTTGAACTTAAATCCCAAACCATGGAGGACATTGTTAAAAGAGCTAAGGCTTCCTTCAGATATCTCTGCTTCTTTAAGAGAATAAAGAAGCTGATCTATGATAGGATGCTCCTTTTGGATGTAATAGTCATAGATATGCATTCTTGAGGCATCTAATTGAAAATTATGGAGATGCTCTTGATCTTCCAAGAAGTTACAATTGGTGATGGACCTGGCTGTAGTTTCTTCTCCTTAAGGTTCTAGGAACAATCACCTTACTTATTTCAAGGGCATACGAAGTTCTCTTTCTGTTTTGGCTGAAAGGAATAAACGGTTCATTGTGAAGGAGCAAATTCTCCTCTTCCTGTTCAAAGAATTCCCTAAGAGAACAGACAAATAATTTAGCTTGGCTTTGCAACGTCACACCACGACCGTAACCTGGTCTTTGTCTTCGGTCATGAATCCTCAGTCTACCTCTAACTCTACCACAACAAATTTTTGCTTCCATAAGGAGTATTGTAATAGTGTTTTCACAAAGTAGGCTAACATCAACCAACGCAACTGAACGCTCAAGCAAACTCTGTTTCCCCAACAAAATTACCAATAACTGACCTTGATAAATAGGTGGTTAACCAGTGTAACCAATGCGGCAAACTTTGTTTACGTTTCCATAGCAACGACCTTCCCCTCTTACCCTCCACGTCTCTAGCTTGACAGTTGCCTAGTAACTTCTTTTAAAAATCAGAGTATAGTTCACCGTAATACTTCACTAATGTTACCTAGTTCGGTTTCCCCTGCCATTTATCTTCATGTCATATCCGTGTAATGAAAAACGAACGAAATAGACTCAATTTCAAATGGCTCCCACCCAATAGAACAAAAGATACCTCTAATCTCCTGCAGCCACACTGCATGTCGCAACAATTGCGACGAACTCGCTCTCAGAAGAGGACCTTTTGCCGCAACAGAAAGGCATTCACTCACCCACTCACTCACTCACTCACTCAATCACTCACTCACTCACTCACTCAATCAATCAATCACTCACTCACTCACTCACTCATTCACACCCTCATTCAGTCAGTTTATACATCCACTGGAATCTTCCACGGAATATTCTAGAATATTCTGGGATTGGAGGAAGGGAAACTTATCAAAATTTCTCGTTATCTGTCGATAACATTTCTGGGCCAGAACAATATCTCCGACTGACCATTGCCAACCTCAAGGTAAGTTTGGCCCTCAAGGGAAATGTCATTATTTTTTTTCTGTTAGCTGGACTTTCCAAACTATATGCAGTAGCCGCTATACTTCAGCAAGATTAGCGCTTTGTGGGTTATGTCTAGTAGATGTTACAACAACTGGGGAATCAATTTTAGGAGCTTTCAACAATGTTGCTGCAGGGCTTGATTAAATTAAAAATGTCACATTTGAAGGACTGAGCATGCCCAATCCCCATAAGTCGTTGTCCCATCTCCATCATATTACTACTCATATCAGTTGTAAAGGTATAGGAATTTTAAAATTCTAACCAGTAAGAAAGCACATGTCGAAAACTGGTTATCACGAAAGAAAATCTTATTACATTATGTGCTTTAACATTTTTGTACAGTGGGATTTTGTGTATTTTTAACGACGAACTAATTATGCAAGTGGCATTCAGAACAAACAGGATTTCAGAGTTTATTTTCAGAAAATTGACTATAACCATTTTATTTGTCGTGTAAATATTTGAAGCATATTTAATAACATTGTTAGAGCTATTTTTGAGTAATTCATAAATAAGGAATCATGTTCCTTGGCAAAACTCTTCATATATTTGAAAAATACTGAACTTAAAACAAGTTTGATATTCAACCAAGTTTTCGTTTCTGAATTATGCGGTTCATAGACGCATGTACACACATATGGATGTTTTTATTTCCAAAAATACTTAGATTCTATTTAGAGAGTCTCAGGGGATGTATTTCCAATTAATTAAATACCAGTATCAACCTTTTGAGTGGAATGTAATATTTTAATTACATAGTTACATTTTAGTAAGAGTAACATAAAACAATCGAAATTAAACTCATATTGTGCTCACTTTATATGAGTGAAATAGTGATGATTACCTACAAAGTACTTTTAGATAAAATAAATTGTATGAGTTTGTTTTGAATCGATACTGATTCGAGATGGATTGTACACAGTAGCTTTTTGCAGGTCTACTGACACGTTCGGGTTGATATCAGCGAGTTGCTGGTTCGTAGCCAGGTTCCGGCACAAACTATTATTATTAGTTTTGCGAAGGTAGCAAGCCAGTTAGAAATGCATGTTTTATTAAATGTTTGAACCGTTGTGAATTAGCATGTGTTATTTATGAGCTGTAAATTGCCGTAACATGCTTGTATAGGTATACATAGTAGCGTCTACACACAGGCAGAGCAAGAGGTGTTTTATTCCTACTTCTCGTGCATACAAACCGACCCTTCTCTAATAACGGGAACTTTTCCCCCCAGAAATTGACTTTTATCTCTTTCGGCGTGGAAAACAAGAAACCCTCAGGCATGACCCATTCATCGCAGGCCGCGGGTAATGGAAACATTGTCCATTATTATTCAAATTAGAAGCAATTTCGGGGAATCTCATTCACCACGTTGCATTCCACAAGATATAGCTTTCAAGTAGAGCAGATAATATATGGACTAGGGGCGCGAGCGCTGGGAGAGCAACTTGGGAATTTTTCCTGTGGATTTTTAACCTACTTTGCTGTTTTAAACAGAAGAAGATTATTCACACGGCAAATTAAATATACTTTTGTATGCAATTACATCCTATTGAGGATACTCATCTACGAAAAGCAAAGCATTTTAAAGAAATACTTAAATATTCCTTATTTGAGAAACACTTTAATAACCCCAAGCAATTTCTGCAAATATAAATTGTACATTTATTGAACTTCTTATACAGTGTTTAGTTATCGATTCAATAAGTTACATGGTATATGAGAAAAACTATTCTAGATGTAGATTCTATTGTTAATAAACACTGCAAATCTACTTTTATTATAAATGCTTTTTCCTCCTTTAATTTTATTATTATTACCTATACAAGGTGACACCACGGTGATGTGAGAGATCGTCATCTCAACTCTCGTGGTTTTCCCTTGTTACTTTGGGGAATTCTAGTATGCTTAGTTTCATGCCACTTTCTTGCTTTCCTTTCCATTATTTCCATTTATTTCATTCCCTTATCATTTTTCAGGTATACCTTAGGCTCCTACTGGTGTTTGACGGAAATATGGTGTGGATGATCGCACGCTTTTCTGGCACAGAATGGTCACTGCCCTCACGAGGGGAAGGGCCTTGTTGACACCCTAACCGGAGTGCTGATGCTGCTCAGCGGGTCCTGGCGCCGGCATGAAGCTCTCTTGTGTGACCACGTCATCCCTACCTCCTCTTTGTTTGTTTGTTTGTTTGTAATTTACGTTCTCCAACGTTAAGTCATATCGGACGATGAATGATATTGGTGAAATGATGCTCAAATGAGTCCGGGGTCCATGGAGCTTAGAGCTACCCGAAATTCATCTTTAACGATAAGGGAAAACCCCGGAAAAACCTTATCCAGGTAACTCACCCTGACGGAAATTCGAACTCGGTACCTCTTGAACATGAGGCAGACATGCTACCATCTACGCCACCGAGGCGGACTCTTCCTCCTGGGCTGCTAGCCACCATCACTGGTGATCGCAGTGCTCGAAGTATTCCCACCGTCGTAACGATTATTACGGAAGGGAATCGGCACCAAAACCTGCGGTTTATTGTATCTAAGCCCCAAGTGGGGCATCCCCGGGAGGTAGGATGTGGTGAGAGGAGACAGAGGGCGGCCTACCCAAGGATTCGCGACAATGCAGAGGGTACGGTCCCTATTGTCCCGGCAGACTAACACAACCGGATCCCACCCGCTGTGTTCTGGAAACGGCCCACCTCATCAGCCCGGAGACCGCAAACCGTTACATCGGAGGTGGAAGTGTTTACTAGGAGAATATCATCCTGTCATGCAACACCGAGACACCCGTCAACACTTCTATCCTGAAAAAGACCACCAGATGAGAGAGGATGTTAAATGATGATGGAGATGAAATGGAGGGACCGAAAATCCGGGGAATGTAATTAACCTACCCAGCATTCGCCTGGCGAGCCGGAAAAGACTTGAAAAATCCCTTGGATCAGGTAGGTCGGCCATGGGAAGCGAGACCCTGCGAATGCGGGCTGTAGACGAAACCGCTTGAGCCATCCCGCTCCGTTGGTGTACACTTAATAGTTTTAGCTATACAAGATTTTAACGTACATAGTAAAGATATTTAAATGTTCTTTTTGCTTTTATTTTTCAAAGAAAAAAAAATTACCTACGTACTCTAACGTTGTCATATCGGACGATAAATAAAGCTGTTGAAATGATGCTCAACTGAGCCCAGGTTCCACAGAGTCTATGTAGAATCATCTTTATGGTTAAGGGAAAACGCCGGTTAAAGGCTTTATCCGATTAACTCCCCTGACTGAAATTCGAACTCGGGACCTCTTGAGCGTGCCAGCTACGCTACCGGGGCGGGAATTTAAAAGTCTGCCTATAGTGCTGTAAAATAATAAATATGGGATATTTGACCTGTATTACAGTGAAAAAGAGAAACATTCAAGAAATGGCGTCAAAAGTCTTCAAATTCTAATTTAGCTGAAAAGGAGCAGAGAAACACGAAGGGGGGCTTCTATGTGCATTAAATGCTTTATAAATAGCTGAAACTTCTCCCTTGGCTCTGGCACCTCTTGATACCGCCTCCAATGTTCTGGTCTTCGATTAATCTGCTGCTAGATGATCTATTGTTGAACAAAAGATAGATATTTTGGTCAGGATATACTTGTGTTGGTTTGAGGTCAGACAACACCAATGAAGTTGGTCGATAAATTTAATGGAGGCAAATAATGAGCTATTTAAAGCGAGTTATTGAATGTTTGAGGATATGGAGTTACAGCTTCTGTATCTCAGCACTAGAATATTGACTATCGAAGCATTATATCTAACTTCTGGGGCACCAATACCTCTTATGGTTTAGAAACTAAATTGCTGTCTGTGATTGAAACGTTAAGCGGAAAGTTCCCAAGCGGCAGCCGTCAAGTTGGTATATCGGCGATAATCAATATAGTTAAACACTTCTGTACGGCACGAAAAAAAAAGCTACAAGCTTTAGAAATGCGCCCTTTTATCAACATGGGTCCTGCCTACAGCTTGACCCGTGTAGCAAAATCTACTATATATGTAGCGAAATCTTAGGCCCCTTATTCACATCTGAAACTCTGTTAGTATGTGGCGTGCTAAACTCTAAGAATTCAGCTGTCTTTCTACTCTACTTTGCAGAACTTTGTCTTCATGCCTTTCCGAACGTAATGACTTCTAAGTTCTAGATACCTAACCTTTTATTATTATTTTGGCTACATAGACTTATGGAAAGTTGTTTTCTGCTCAACAGGAAAATCTTTAATGAAACTTTCTACAGATAAAGCAATTAGATCTCACTTCCCACTTTAGGCACTGATTTTAGGATATGGAAATTATTCATTGCAATTAATTACGAGTATTTATCTCTATCACTTTTTATAACTTTTAATCTTGTCGTCAGTAGCTCTATTATTACACCATAAAAACAGGATCAGCGTTATTTCAGCATTGTAATTTTAAGTTCTATTTTCTCAACTTTTCATTTGTCGATACATCCTAATTTTGAAAAATGATCCACAACAAAGTAACCTTCATTAAAAATGAATACCATTTTGTGCACCGCTTTATAAATAGCAGAACAAATAATTAATGGGATGAACACAGGTATGTATGTTTTGTTGTGGTTTTACTTTAAAATAATATTTATATGGTGCAAATTTTTAAGCCCCTTCCTCCAAACAAGATTAAGTATATCACAAAGAAATAGAAAACATACAAATTCATCTAGGTATACAATTAAATACTGTGTTTTTAAAAATATACTAACAAAATGTTAATGTTTTTTATAAAATAATTGCTTTGTGTGAAGTAGTTTTTCAAAGCCCTAAAAATCAGTATCTCAGAAACTGATCTAAATATTCATAAAATTTGGTCCGGATATTATACATTAAACTTCGATTGTTGTTATAAATTTCAATACAATGGACTTGAAATTGTTGGTTAGTTACCAACACTCCCCATATGGCAACCTTAGCCTTTGGGGTAACCTCATCCCACCACGTGATGTCTGGACCCGTTTCTCAGGTGGAAGCACCCAGAGGGCGGGTCCATTACCTCCAATGATTGGGTGATAGTGAAGATGACGATGAGGCGAGAGGACCTACGGCTTATACCGTAGACTCCGAACCACATTGAGCATAGAGGGTACCTCACATGTGCTAGACAGAGATGAACGCGTGGATAGGGCCGAATTAAAATCGCCACTCCAGAGCCGGTAATCGAATTAGGGACCCTTAGCACGGGAGCCGCGAATGAAATTACAACGCTACCCCGGCACCCTTTGGACTTGAAATTGTAGGTTTTTGAAATTTCACAGTAAGTTATACTTAAAGGTCATGGTCAGCGTGATGGAAGAATACGAAATATTGACAGCACGTTAGTTAAATATCACGAGAGAATATGAGGTCTTTTTTCGTGTATATGATGTTTTTAACATCCAAGGTCATGTGGGTTGCTTTTTCTATGAAAGAGTTAAGCATCATTTATGATGTTCAGTTATTTACTATTTGGTTAATCTTTGGATATGCTTATGTTGCTTTCCTATGCACATTAAATTTACACTCTCATTTACACTCTTGTTCATATTTTAAGCATCTGGGTGGATAGAAATAATTCTGACTAAATAAGAATTAAAAATCCTCCAGTGAGGAATCGAGCCATTATTGCTGCATTTGGAACAATTTAAAAATGTGATAGCTAACAAGAAGTTTGTTCACTGTCTACTGACTGAGTAAACCTAAGGATCAAACAGAGAAAACTAGTTTTTATGACATTTGGTTAAAAAGGACATGAAACTGTGAAAAGATTTGGAGACTGATACTATATCTGCAATTAGTCTGCGACGTTGGTATACCTTGGTTAAGATCAGGGGTGTGAAGCAAGGGATTTTAAAGATAATATTACAAAGCACACTTCACCAATCTGTGGTGATAATCAAGATGGAATATTAATTTTCCGCAACCTACAGGAAATGATTAATGGTGCACAAAATTAAATAGACAGAAATGGTACAGAAGTCACATAAGTTTTGCGATAAAGAAAGTATTTAGTGGTCTAGGGTAAGAAATTTAGGGGAATTTCACTAACAATGTTAAGATGAACTGGAAATTATGGGATTTAGTAGTTTTTATGAAAATAAATTTAAGAAACGTAAAGATTTTTGGGACAATATATTTTTGCATGCCAATTTGACTACGTGAATGCTTTTCTTACAGCTAGTCTGGACCAGATCTCATACACCAATGCAAAACTTATTGCTTCTGCTAAAAGGGATTTATTTTTTGATTTAAAAATATTGCTATAATTCGTCTAAAGGAGTTGTACTTCTGTCAACGGTTGTATTTGCATACCTTACAGGTGCAGAGAATCCTCCCGTTACAAAGTATTGTGACAAAATCACATCACCACTTTGTGATAAACTTACTTATTTTGTCACTAAAACTGTTAGAACAACGATAAGTCACACTTAATTACACTTTTTAATGCTCAGACAAACCACGACAGGTCTATACAGATTTAGCATAATTCTAATGTTTACTTGAGCTTCTGTTGCACACATCAACTAGCACGAATTCTCCAA
Source organism: Mantis religiosa (assembly GCA_030765055.1). Classification (NCBI taxonomy): domain Eukaryota; kingdom Metazoa; phylum Arthropoda; class Insecta; order Mantodea; family Mantidae; genus Mantis; species Mantis religiosa. The sequence continues at coordinate 241,209,078 of CM060948.1, read as the reverse complement.
CTAGATTACTGGCTTGGTTAAGAGCTCCCCGGTCAAGGCAGAATAGTTCTGGAAGCCTCTAGAAGTGGATTGGGTTAGAGAAGACGGAAAGAAGATTTGATGTTACCCATTCTTCAACAAACTATTCTTAAGCATGCTTATTCTTCTAACTTCTTCACGATAATCACATGTATAAATTGCTTTACTGTGTATTTTCTTGTAGCTACAATGGGAATAGGAGAATAAATTGAACTTCAGGAATAGCCATATAATTTAAGAGCTGATCGTTATCTAATGGTATTAAAATTCTCTTTATATTAAAATCGGATAAAATTAAAACATTGAATAAGCACTTCACATTTAAGTAAGGTATAGCTATTGAAAAATGCAAACCAGTAACATGGAGTATTTCGGAATGGTAAACTCCACGGAAACTACTTGTGTGCTGTAATGAAATCTACGTTTTCTTTGTTATAAGATTTTGTCTATATCTTACAGTTACGAATTATGAAAAGGTTATTCAGAATGAACAGAATTCCCTTGCTATTTAAAAAAAACATTTGCATATATATCATCTGCCATAAAATGTCCTAACTATGGTTATTAATCTATGAGGTATTCAATATTTTCTGAATGGTTCCATGTAAAGGATAAACAAGGAACTTAAACTGAACTTAAACCCCAAGTTTATTACTTAATTGTATTTTTATTTTTGAAGTTTTCTGTTCATAGAGAGATGCACACATAGACACATAAACACACCACAACTTTGCTGTAAAAGTCCCAAAACATATATTTTTTGTAACATTTTGGAGTCCAAATTTGTGTGGAACAAATACTGCCCCTGCATAGTGTTAAGTATTAGAGAAAATAATAAGAAATTCAAAAAAGTATATGTAATTTACCATTACAAGCGATGGCAAACAATATTTTTAATGATTAACTCTAGAAAAGAGTATTAATGCTATATAGTGTGTTTAACAAGATATATATTATTTGTGCACTAAGTTATTGTCCATCTGTTACAATTTATCAGAATACAGAACACTTTAGAGTCTGGTTCTGGAAGTTAAAAGTATGTATTATATTTCTATCTTAAAATATGGCATTTTAATACAGACCGTGGGAGCCAGTTTTAAGAAATTTTGGGAAAATGTTTCAAATATTTGGGATTGTGCGATATATTGAAAATCTCTATTACACATCTTTGGATGATACCGAACAAAAGTACCAACTTTAGTACTTAAGTAACGGTTGTTTCATAAGTTAGTAAGTGCTCACACATACACAAGCATACGCCCGTGGGGAAAGTTTTCTGAAAATACTACTTTCGTGGGACCTCAAAACGTGCATTTCCAGTGAAGTCTTGGTGTCGAATATTTTGGGTTACATATTACGTGCAATGTGTTAGAGTAATTAAAAGAAAATAATTATAAAGAGACGTAAAGTGCCCAGAAATTGAATATTGAAATATATAGATAAGAAAAGGTTTGAAAATCGATTAAAAATGCAAATATGATAAATCGGGTTAAACATATTTAGCAGTGTTTAATTAAGAAGAATAAGAGAAGGGAACGAGTAAAGGTATTTTGTTCTAATAATAATTTAACCACCTCTGTTATACGCGTGTATACAATGGAATGGTGTATAAAGAAAATGTAGCTATCAAAAGCAGACAGGATGTTTGGCTTCGTTACCCTTACTGAAATTCTGGTTTCCCATTTTGAGCTTTACAAAATGTTGGGAGCTATTAATAAAGAAAGGGAGCAAATCCCTGGGACCGTAATTTTGTTCAGAGGAAAGGCAGGTTTCGTAGATTCTTTCCAGATGCCAGTGTTTCTTCATTCTCCTTTACGTCATGGCTTCCCCTTCCTCACGCCGCGCTCTTATCCACAGGATTCATGGCAGCTATATAAAAACGTCAGCTCCCTTTCCTCAATAAATAACAAGGGTAAAATCGAGATCGTTTTGAAAAATTTGGGAAAAGGAAGTGCGTGTGCTCTCAAAACATGCATCCCTTAATTTCGTCTTTGTGTGGATTCTCTTTCTGAACTGTATTTTCAATAATTGCTTCTGCGTAAGTTGTCTATTCTCTAAAATATCAACGAAGTAATGTCGTTTTAGGTGCGTTTGCAGTTGTAAGATGTTCTCAAACCGCTGTAACATTGCTGTAACGTAACATTAAAGTAATATGTGGTCACATTTCATATTCATTTGCACAAAAATAAATAAATGAACGTCTTACACTTTTAAGCAACTTTAGCTTTCTCTGTAATAAGGAAGTATTTAATTCCGTCAAAAATTGAATACTTATTGTACGTTTCTGTCTATGAACTGCATGATCCAAAAACTCGTATTAACACTCTAGGTATTAAAGGCCATCTGACTAGAAAGATACACCCTTCTTCTTCTCGTTATTTTAGGCGTATCACCTGTTTTATGATTGAATCAAACTCTCTTTCCGTCTTTTTCTCGGTCGTCCTGAACTTCTTCTTCCTTCCGGATTCCTATCTCTTAATATTTTTATCATTCGTTCCTCTTTTCTTCCTTTCACTCATTCAGTCATAGGTTGGATCTTACACAACTCTCTAATTTCTTCATTTTTTTTCGGAGCGGATTCGGCACTGCGACAAGTCTTGGTCTATTGTACCTTATGTCCCCAAGTAAGGCACCCCTGGAAGGAAGGGTGAGGCGAGAGGAGACAGAGGGTGGCCGTCCCAAGGAGTCACAAAATGCAGAAGGCAGGGCCCCTACATTTTCCTTAGATGGCAATCTCCCACCCCCCAGGCCATGACAACGAACACTCCCCGCACTGTGGTCCGAGGACGGTCCCAGCAGTCGGTTCGGACACCGACAACAGACCTATTGGTGGAGAAAGTGGTTCACTCAAAGGATTATCATACACTGCAAAGACTCCCGTCGACACTTCTACCCTGAAAGAGAAGTGATAAGATGACATGAAACGATAATGAAGATGAAATTGAGGGAGAAGAAATTCGGGGATGTAATTAACCTACCCAGCATTCGCCTAGCGTCCCGGGAAAAACCCCAAAAGGCCCTTGGGTCTGGTATGTCGGCCACGGGAATCGAACTGGGGCCTCCTGTATGCGGTCCACAGACGAAACTGCCTGAAAAATCCCGCTCACCTTCTTCACTTCTTATTCTGTCATTGTTTCTTTCCGGCTCTTCTCCTTAGTACCTTCATTTCAGTTTTCTCCATCAGTCGTCGTATGCTTGTAGTCCCTGATCTTGCTGCCAAGGCATACGTCATTAATTTTCGAGCCACCTGCTTTATAAATTTTGACTTCTATTTCTTTTCTAATGTATTTATTTCGCCACACTGATTCATTAAAATATCTAGATATTTTTGTTGATTTTACAACTTGATGGTTAATTTCTCGGACCAAATTTCCCTCACTGGTAGTATTATCGCTCAAATAATTGAAATGCATAACCTCTTCTACCATTTTGTTTTCAAGTTCTAATTTGCATATCAAAGGCTCTTTACTAATGGTTAATACTTTTGTTTTATTTATGAAGTATTCCATATTAAGCTCCTGACATTTCTGATGGAACTCGTACAGATTATTCTCCGTTTTGCCACAGATTATTACATCTATAAGAATAATGAACAGGAATGGACTTGGGTAATCGCCTTCTCTTACGCCTCTTTTTGTTGTAATTTTCTGTGTTACAGTTAAAGAGCAACTTTTTTTTTTTTTTTAAAAAAACCTTTTCCCTAACTATCCATTATATGAAAGATAAAAGTTATATGAAATATACCCATATGTCTGTCTCTCAAACAAACTATTCTTACCAACGCCTATTCTTCTATCTAATTAACACAACAATTTAAAAACAAGTGATTTTGAACCAACAAAGATAATTAGTAACCTTAAACCAGGCGATGAACGGCTGCAGAAGCTTATTTCAATTAATATGAGGGTAGTGAGGAATAAACGTTTGCAAGATTATTTTGGACAAGAGTAGGGAAAGTCATGTGAGTGCAACACATCAAATTTTTCTCCTGGTCTTACCAAGAACTAGCAATAATAAAGTACTACAGTCCTTAGGACTTCCATTTTATACAAACGTGACTATCCGCCTTAGAATACTTTTCTTGTACCTATAACAATATGTGTGGGTATAAAGCAGAGGAAGACAGCTTCGAGCGTTTTGATGTATTTCAGTCGGGAGCAAGGCCTGCACTGAGTGTGACGTCAGGCAAGAGCCGTGTAGTACCAAGTTGCCTATATAACTGGCGCTGTGAGTACAGAATTTGAGGGTTCAGTCAGGTGGAGCGCACTCGATGACAACAATGTAGCTGCCACATAACAAATGGAACTGTTAAATTTACAATGTGACCATTTATTAAAGGACAGATATACATACAAGAAAGACTTGGCTGAATTTTATAAGAATGTCCCCCAAACCTAATTTTTGAGGTTGTATTCACTTGCCGCACGGAAATTGTGTATGTTTGACTCGACATATGTGTGCGAACAATTTTTTTCTTTTTTGAAATTAGCTAAGTCCAAACCTCGAAATACCTTGTCGGATCACAATCAAACATGCAGTCTTCCATTACAAATTTCCCAGACATTACGTCCTGACATTGATAAACTAGTTAAAGAAAACCGAAACAGAAAGTGTTGGAAAATGTCCACCTAATTTTGTTCTGAATGGGTCTCCTCTAATTTGCAGAGAAAATTACTTTATGTTTTATTTTATTTACTTTATAACATGCCTGTCCTTCAAATAAACTACGAGTTGAAGTTTTATGTTTTTTCTCATAGCACAGAGCCAAAATGTAATTGTTTATAAACTGTGACCAATTGTGTAATTAAAGCAATCTGCAGTAATATTACAAAACCCAAGATGTAAGTTATACATATTATTAACACCCAATACGTTTCCTGTCTTTCCTACCCGCACACATCAAACTATTCCTTCCCCTTCGGCAGCAATAATCAGCGTGGTGACGTCACACGCTAACCTGCCTTTCGTTCGGGAGCATATTTTGCGGTGAGAGCTGGCAGAGGTGACATCACACGGTTACTACCTGTCTTTCCCTGGTATAAAGTTTATTTCGATTAGCAAGAAGAAAACAGAAGCATACAGTTTCGTAGGATAGTTAGTGCAAGAGTGAGTAGAGAAAATGCTGCGAATGTAATTAAATCTGGTCTTTTTGTAGGTAACTTTTCATCAACAGTTAGTTATTTCCATAATTGAAACATGCTTAGGCAAAAGAATTTTGATGCTAAGTTTACCGCTGTTAAACGAATGTGCCTATTGTTTGGTGCTGTGTGTATATTCAGTTTCTTAAAAGTTGTGGTTGGGCACAAAGCTGCCGAACGTATTGTTGCTGGTCAGGAGTTCAACAGTTGCGTGTCGACGTATTTGGTCCCCACCGAACTTTCCGTCGGCTATCGATATTCTCTGCATTAATTTTTTATTTCCATTGGCTGCATGGCCTGACCAATCATGCTACTCCGTATTGAAGCATTATTTATTTACGCCATACCTACATAATTGTGTTACAGCTATGGAGCACAGTGTGTTCCATGGTGTGCGTGACCAATATCTACAGGATTACAAAGCGATTTCCCCAAGCTGTTTTTACACATACTGCTTCCAATAGGTTGGTAATAAATAGGTCCAGCGTTTAGCTTAAGATGGATATATATGTAAACGTGAAAAAATCTGAATCCTTGCAGACATATACACTCTCTAATAACCTTGTACAACCGAACCTTACAAATGTTTATTCCTGTGTCTACTTCATGTTCACCTAGATAAACATTTGTATACATTTTAAATTAATTGTTATTTCACACTAGCCGTGTGTAGGCAAAAACTTGGGAAGGTAGCGTCAGACTGTAAAATTTATTATGGTAGCCGGGATTTGAACCACGGATATTCTGGTCTCCGTCTTAACCAATGAGTTATCAGTTACTGGTTGGATTATGAAGCCCGGGACTTAAAGTACTTACGTGTTGTAAGTGGCCAGTAAGATAGTTCTCTCAAGTGCTTATGAGAACTCCCAGTGGTTTACCGGGAAAAGCACAAGTCAGTTGGAGAATTTAATGGCATACTGGCACGTTGGCTATGGTAGCTCAACGGTTAAAAGCACCCCGACGAAGACCAAGAGATTCGTGTTTCAAATCCTGACTATGGCATTGCATTTTTCAGTCTGACGCTGTCGAAAAAAATTGTATAAATTGTATTATTGCACATTTCCTACAAGTACCTACAATTCAAACAGGATTTTTTTTCTTTTGTTACTTACGTACTCCAATGTTAAGTCATGTCGGTCGATGAATGAAATGGGTGAAATGATGCTCAAATGAGTCCGGCGTCCATGGAGCTTAGATTTTTTTACCGTGGTGGGGAAACACCCAGGTTCAGGCGATGGCCCAAGTGCAATGGCCAACAGTGTGAGGGTCCATGTGTCCTGAGGGTCCCTGTGTCACTTAAAACCCCTCCACGTGCTAGTTTCGTGCATCATATATTTGTTTACGTGCATTTATCACCATGCTTCTTAGTCGGTTCCCACATAGCACCCCGGTTAGTATGTGGAAGCCACTAAGCTGCCATGCGTTGTATGCGAGCACGTCAACGTTGCTTCTTGGTGGTGACCATGTGACCTGGGCACCACCAAACGCGCCGTGGCTCCGTGAGATCCCAGTTCACTTTTATTTTTTATTTATTTTTATTTAATTTTTGGCAGAAACATTATAATAAATTAAATGCTTTAGAAAAGAATAATTATTTGAAAATTCAAGCAATAGTCTTATAATGGTGATCACAAAGCAATTTCATGTTACATAATTTATGTTTTTAACCTGACCTACATATTTTTGGTAAGATTTTGTCTTTCTTGCGCTTCACCAGTTATGCAAAAGTCATCCAGAATGAAGTAGATTTTGGAATCCAGAAGCTGCTGCCAGAAAAATCAAGATACACATTGTATGTGCCATTATAATGTCTTAATCGTAGGGCATTTAGGGCAAAATCATTGATATCATTTTTGAAAGAGAAAAAAAAATGTCAAACATATTTCCAAATGGAGGATATTCTACCTCGAATATGCTAAAATTAATTAGAGATTTTGGTATTTAACCAAATTTTCGTTTTCGAGTTACATACAAATTCACGTTTGCGTGCTTTTCCATATTTGGTTTAATTCATGGAACCTTCAAACCCGTATTTCTATTGAAGTACCCATGTTGACTTTTTAATGAAGCGTGATACTTTCTGTGCCCACTAGGTCCATGTTAGACAAATTAAAAATTTGGATAAAATTATAAAAATTCGGGCCTTTAGTAATCAATTAATGTGAACTTTGAACATTAAGAAAACATATTTTTGCTGTATCTAATGCGTAATTAGATTAAGTAGGGGAAGTATTGTATTCAACTCTGAAATTTATCATCGAGATTTCATTGGAAGTGGGTGCTTTGAGACCCTCCTGAATCCTTCCCTCCCTCCAAAAACAGCATTGCTAAAAATGCGTATCTATGTGTGTATGTATGTATGTATGTATGTATGTATGTATGTATGTATGTATGTATGTATGTATGTATGTATGTATGTATGTATGTATGTATGTATGTATGTATGTATGTATGTATGTATGTATGTATGTATGTATGTATGTATGTATGTATGTATGTATGTATGTATGTATGTATGTATGTATGTATGTATGTATGTATGTATGTATGTATGTATGTATGTATGTATGTATGTATGTATGTATGTATGTATGTATGTATGTATGTATGTATGTATGTATGTATGTATGTATGTATGTATGTATGTATGTATGTATGTATGTATGTATGTATGTATGTATGTATGTATGTATGTATGTATGTATGTATGTATGTATGTATGTATGTATGTATGTATGTATGTATGTATGTATGTATGTATGTATGTATGTATGTATGTATGTATGTATGTATGTATGTATGTATGTATGTATGTGTGAGTGGATGTCTATGAACAGCATGTCTAAAAACGAAGAAGTCGCTAAAATATTTACTTAAATTTAGCATCTTCCAAGGGTGCCACAAGAAGTTTAAGCAACAAATGAAACCCCCGACTGCAAATCATCCATTACATAGAATATTTCTGGAAAATTGTTATTTAAGGATTTTGATTAAACTACCATGTGTTTAAGATGCGTTTATGACAAGTAAAATGTATTTCTTGAACATTCTGAAAACAGTCTGTCAGCTAGTATACGTAAGTGATATAGAAAACCTTACTGTGCAAGAAATGTAGATTCCGTTACAGCACACTATTGTGTCGAATGTTTTTCTATGACATTAAGCAATTCTTTGTTATTATGTATATTTTTTTAATACTTATACCTTCCTTAGGCGCACATTTATTAATAGGCATGCGCATATTTAAAAATGTTTTCTCGAAAAACTCTTTTTTCACCTTTCTTTATGCCCAAAATTCAAAGTATTATTAATTTTTAAATTAGTTTTGTACAATCTCTTAAAATTACATCATAAAATTCAAGAAACATTCTTTTAAAAATACTTCAAATTTCAGATATAAATTAACTTTTTAAAATCTAAGAATTTTGTATAAAACAAAAGTAATAAATTTTCTGCATCATTAAGGTTTAAACTATAAAATCTTATATGTATATGAATGATTTTAAAACTGTATAGTGTGGATCTTTTTTATTATAACAAAACATTTATCGAATAAATATTGATATTGAGATAAACATGCAAGTTAGCTTGTTGAAATGTAAATAAAGTACTGTAAGTATACATTATTGCTCATTAATTTAAATAAATGAACAGTAATCACAATTAAAAGGAAGGAGAGTAAACATGTGCATACAATTTGAATACAATCATTCGAAGGCTGTTATAGGTCACGACCGGCTACCTGCACAGGGGTAGCTTGAATCTAGAGTGAGAACTTTAACAACCACCGTAAAATGGCTCCAAGGAAAGAAATATGAATAGAAGAGCGTACTGCCATTATGGTATTACGATATACAGGGCACACCTTACTAAAATATCTCAACCTCAGTAAGCATCTCTTGAGGGTATGCAACACAGAATTTCCATATATGCAAATAATGGTCTTTTGAAGGAACCTTCAAGGCCTGGACGGCTCAGGAATACTAAATTTTAAACAGATAAGTACTTCACACTCATAGGTAAACGAGATAGATTTAAACAGTACCTGAAACCTAGTCTCAGATAATAAGATCAAGCGGTACACAAATATCGATTTCAACCATTATGCGACGACTCTGCGTGTGGGCCTAAACGGATGTGTGGCAGCTGAAGTGCGCCTGATTTAACTTGAAACATGACCTACTTATCGCTACCCCTCCCTGTGACTAGGAAGGGGTGAAAAGTTTTGCAAACAAAATACCACTGCTATCCGCAATTGCCCAGTCTCCGTCAGACAGCAACAGGTGCTGCAACCAGAGAAGGGCTTACTTATTTACAAACAGTGCTTTATATTGACAGTGAAATATGGTAATAATGGACATATGGTATTAAAATCGGTAATGAACGACATAAATAAGAGAAACAAAGATAAGTTCAAACTGTATAAAATCGACTACATAGCTGAATTAAATGTTTATTTTTAATTTATTATCCATCGATCAGGAAGTATGCTTTACAGGTGTTTGTTATTGAGAAATATAGTAACAGAACACATAACAATTGAGGCAGCCTTGAACGCTCCTCTAACTAAATAAGGCAGGATAACTGTAACACAAATTCAGTAAATAAGTAAATAAGTCTGATGGTAGCAATCACTCATCTGGGTCGTTTGTTTTGGAGAGATCACTCAGGAGAAGATCTTTTGGTAGTCTGCGCTTGAGGCGATTTGGTTGACGAGTGCGAGCGTCGAGATTGTAGGTTACAGCTCCAGGGACCTTCTGGAGATTGTAAATGAAAGGACGTGCCAGTCGTTTGATGTACCGGTGAACGGGTAGAACACCATACTCGTGATGAAGTCGTTGGTTTCTGACGAACCATGGAGTATTTTTAGCTGTACGAAGCACCCTTTTTTGTAGCACCTGCAGTCGGCGGAGATTAGTCTTGCTGGTGCCACCCCATACTGAAGCTGCATAGGTAAAAATGGGACGGACTAGAGATGTGTAAAGAAGAAGGGAGGATTCACAACCAAGTGAGGTGCGCCTGTTGAATAAAGAGTACAGTTTTGATAGCCGTGCAAACGCAAGTGTAACAGACCGACAGATGTGGGCGTTCCAAGTAAGTCGAGTGTCCAGTAACACCCCAAGGTATTTCACTGGCACACTGGTTGGTAACCATGAGGCTAAATTAAATGGACAAACCTTACCTCCGTGTCATTGTGATACGAGTACTATCGAGCTAATATGGGCACAAATCAATGAAGGAGTTAGAAAATTTGTACTGGGGAAAAGGCGGATTAATTGCTATTTTGGAAAGTTTCATCGTAAATTTAGACGAAACTGACTCTCCAAAAATCCCTAATGGAGGGTATATCTATACTACCGGCATCTAGCAGGAGTTTTTAAAGCGCTTCTCTTGAAAGTATTAAAGGGTGAGGAACAATATAATCACGCGGAATCAATCGGAATATTGCATTGAAGTAATGTGATGTGAGATTAAGCAGTCATAGGTTACCTACGCGGGCAATAATGCGTTCTCCTCCTCCCTCCCTCTCTAATTCCCATGTTTCAAGTTAAACCAGACAAACTGTACATAGCAGTGACATGGGTTACCTACAACAGCGCGGCCAATAGTGTGCTCTCTAATTCCTGTGCTTCAAGATAAACCAGGCTAACAGAGGTTATGTCCTAGAAACGTCTAGTGTGTGTGTGTGTGTAGTGTTTAACGCCCGCTTTTACTACATACGGCACCGCAGGCAATGACACTGATTGTACATGAGATGGCGGGTGGAATAAGATGGCGGGCGAAACCGGAAGTCCCGGAGAAAACCCGCCCCAGCGCCGTGCTGTCCACCACAAATCTCATTTTGCGGTCGCCTGGGATCGATCCCGGGCCGCCTTGGTGAGGGCCAAGCGGTCTAACCACTGAGCCACGGCGCGGCCTAGAAACACCTAGTCTGTGCGTAACAACTAGGGAATTGGACAGCTGAGGAGTGGAAAAAGGTCTTGTTTACAGATGAAAGTCACCTTCAGTTGTTTTCTTCCAAGCGTCGGACATTTGTTGGTAGCTGTGCAGGGGAGCGTATGTTTTCTCAGTGCACGAAGTCAACTGTCAAACGTAGAGGAGGTCTGTTGATGGTCTGGGTGTGCTTTGATTGTGGCTCTATCGGAAATGTTGTAAAAAGACGAATTGGACCGAAAGCATTACCAAAGAATCCTCCAATACTGTGCCATACCAAGTAGAACTCGTTTAATAGAGTATATTTTACATGGTTATTTTTCAAGAAGTGCTTCGAACATAAGGAGCAGCAAAATGCTGTAAAAACAATTTGGCCACCTCAGAGTCCTACCTTCAAGCTCATTGAGAACTTTCATGATTATCTAGATCGTACAGCTATAAGTGCCAATTACACTAAATCTCGCCTGTAGAATGTGTTACAAGAAAAATGGCCTCAAATCAAGCCGAATATTGTAGTTAACTTGACAAATAGAAATGCCCAGAATATGTGATGCAGTGATCAAAGCTCGAGAAGTATGTTTCGAGTAGACAAAAGTTAGAGTATTATCCTAATTAGTTTGCTTTCTGTTGTATTTATTAGGTGATAATAAACGTGCTTACGTAAAACAAGACAACTAGCTTCGTTATCCTATATTTAACCGTAACTAAAATGAATTTATTGAAATTAATGAGGTTTAGTATAATTTAGCTTATTAGTGATTGCCGTAATTGTGTATGATAACTGAAACATTTCAGCAAGATATCAGGAGGATAAAAATGACAACTCCATTGTCAAAATGGAGGGGGCTGAGAGTTTCCTTTTAGTACAAGTAGAATTAAATTAAAAATACCTGTCTCTTGAAACTCTCTCATAGATAGCAAGTTTGAAAAAAGAAAAATACTAATCCCTTCTTTTCCTTCCCTTTATTTCCTCCCCTTTATTTCTTCAACACGCCAATTGCTGGGAATAAATGAAATAACTGTAACCTATTTTCTCTTAGCTACATGTGAGCTTAGCACTCTTGATATTTTAGCACGCTCTTGGGCGCAGATATTTTGGCCAAGCTGCGAGGTTAACTTTAATATCGCTTCTCAGTTGGACGATCTTTTAGCAAAGACGGACCTATATCAGTCATTACAACAAAAAGCCCTAATGGAAACAAATCTAAGGAACGTGTATTTTTGTTTCCGATGTATTTTCAACATAAAAAGCCGCAGGTCAGTGTGTGACATCAATGTGCCAATGGTTCCTTGTACTTGAAGGGAGATAGGAAGACAAAGTCTGCGTATTTAGCATAATAAGGTGATCACTGCCCACTACTTTGGGGACATAGTGTCTGCGCCACATTCGAGAGGTCCCAAATTTGAATCTCTTTAGATTACCTATATATGGGTCTTCCGGGTTTTCCCCCATATGCTCAGAAAAATGTGGGGTAACTGCAGATTGTTTCAAGTGTTTAATTCCTCCTATGTGACCTATCTGGTTAAATGACGTTGAATTTCCAACAGTAGAGGGATGGCTCAGGCGGTTTTGTCTGTGACCCGTATTCGGAAGGCCCGGGTTCGATTCCCGTGGACAACCTACCTGACTCATGGTTTTTTTGGGGGTTTTCCGGTTCCCTAAGCGAATACTGGGCACGTTAATTACATCCTCCGTATTTCCTGTTCACTAACATTTATATTTACTATTCTCTCATCTGGCGGATTCTTTCAGGATAAAAGTGTCTGAAGGAGTCTCGGCGGTGCATAATAGAAAGTTTTGCTCTGAGTGTACACTTTCTCCTCCGGCAGGACGAACTCCGGTCTCCGATCCGGCCTAGTGGGCCGATTCAGGAACACAGCTAGCGGGATGACAGTTTTGCAAGCCTGCCTGTAATCTTCCTTGATCTGGGGCGGTGGCCTCCTGTCTCCGAACCGACCACCTCACTGTTTCGGGGCCACGTCAGGTGGGATGACGATTGCCCTGGACCGCCGGGGAGTTTCTATCTAGTAAAGTGTAGAGAGTCCGCCCTCTGCACTGTAGTGAATCCTTGGGGTCGGCCGACCTCTGTTTCTTTTTGTGTAATTTACATCCTCCAACGTTAAGCCATATCGGACGATGAATGGAATGGGTGAAATGATGCTGAAATGAGCCCGGGGTCCATAGAGCCACTGTCTCCTCTCCCCTCATCCTCCCTTCAGGGGTGCCCCACCTTGGGACATAGGTACAAAAGACCCGTCTGGTCGAGGTACAGAATCCCCTCCGAACAATCCAATCCAATAATAGAGGGAAACACACACACACGCATACACACACAAATACGCACTAAAACGCATACACGCAAACGGTTTTGTTCAATGGATCTCAAAAGTGGTATTAAGATTACTTTCGATATACAATACTTTTAATGGAATACTTTTCTTTCTCTGCCAACTAGCGGAATATAGTGTAGGAGGCATTTGTTTAATGAAAAGCTTAGGTTCATACGAACGAATTTATGAGATGATACAAACATTTGTGTGTGAAAAAGTCACTATACAGTAGTAGAGAGAGAGGGAGAGAGAGAAACAGTGAAGAAGGAATAAAAAGAAGAGCTTTAACTGTTTCTGTTTATTGAATCCTTGTTCTTTTATTCTCTTGTTTTCTCACTTTGGAATGCGCTTACTCACATATATTTCACCTATTGTTTTCCCCAAGCGCAGAAATAAATAAATAAAGAATATTATTATTGTTGTTATTCAGGAAAGCATATTTGTTTCGATCGCTCACTAAATCAAGTGTTTCGTATTCATGCGCGTAAGGTAGTAAAGATTTGAATTATTGTCAACTAAATCATCCAAGGAAACAGAAGTGTGTAAAAAACAAGCATACGTTTGCATTCAGGGAGAGACCTCCAAGAAATATTTTTCTGTTTATGATACAACAGTGTTTTGTGATACTTGACGATTCTATATGTTTAAGACTTTGGCGTCAGATGTCAAAATAAATGTAACTCGCTTTCTTAAATTTACTGATTTGCCGTAATTAAGCAGAAATGAAATTATTTCCATGATTTTCAATACAAAAAATTACTATTAGAACTATTTGAGAAGTTACAGGATGAAACACGAGATGATGCCATTGATTTCTTTATATACATCTTATTTTACACCATGACTTAATTTAATTCACATATATAATTGATTATGTAGAGCAAAAGTTATAAATAGAATACGTTGTAATAGTCAATTGCAGACAAAGTGTAACATACAATTTACAAATAAAATTGAACTCTGGCCTAAAATTACTCTGTGACGAATTCTGTGAACATGTAAAATGTCATATGCAAGGGCCAAGTATAAATAATATGTTTTCAAAAGAACCTTACAAATTTTGATACCCCAAATGCACAAGTACTGCCAATTTTGAAGATCTGGTATACTTGATTATTTCCGGACATTAAATAGAAGCTAAAATTGGAACATATAAACGCAAGAAAAATAATTTTTCACTTTGTTACAGGACATTATGGCCCACATAATGTATATTTAAAAAGAATAGGGAAGAAGAACTCAGATTTATGTGAGCAATGTAACTGTTTAGATTCGCCTGAACATGTTATTTTGAGTGCAATAAATATAGTGAACTAGTAGAAGACAGTCGAAGGAAACTTCAAGGAAAATGTTTGGAACATTTTGAGAGAAGCAGAAGATTATGCAGATTTAGAAAATAGGTCTCAGATAATATCCGCTAAGGCGTTAGAGGAACATATGACCTGCGACAAAATACTTCAAGTAAGAATAAAAGGAACATTTCAATCTACGAGAAAAGAATATTACTTAAGAGATCGTCGGAGGGAGATAGGACCAAGAGAAACTGAAGATTCAGATTACCAGACTATAAGACCTAATTTAAGGCGCACAGCCGTTAAACAGAAGACTCCAGTTATGGATTTTGGAAATAAGAGCAGAAACCATAGAAAGAATGAGAATCTCAGTTGAGCCAAAGGAGATATATGGAGAGTATAAGAGTGGACAGACACAACTGATTATGTAGAAGAGTAAAGATGACAACCCGGATGTCTGGAACTGACGAACCACCTCCATCTACTGGTGCCAGTCCCTTTAGGAGATGGATACCAGCAGGAGGAAGCTTTGGATACCAGTTGCAGAAGAGGAAACTTTAAAATTGTAGGAAAGAGTGTTTCAAAGTTTCTTATAGCAGTTAAAGCTGTAGTAGAAATATGTAGATTTTCTTTATATTGTTGGTGTGGAAGTAAAGTAGAAGAAAGACTCTTTCAGATAGATTTGATGAAAAGATTTATATGGTTATTGGAATCTAGTAGTCTGTAGGTTTAGTTAGTTCGTTAAGGTAGCAAGTAGATTATATCTGCAAAATTTCAAATTGTTTTGTGTAATTTTATTTAAAAATAAATAAAGTTTGCTTAATAACGTCTGGTATAGATTCCAGAAACCGGGCTATTTTATATACACATTTTTTTGTACTTGATTATTCCTTTCTTTAGTAATTTTATTTAGGCGAACTAACATTACATAATACTTAGAGTTCAATTTATATTTTTGGTACCGATTAATAATTACTGGTTGGTAAGGTATATATTAGAGATACATGCATAATCACAAAAAATCATGTTCATATATAAAAATCAATGCATAAGTTAAAATTAAGTGAGAGAATTAAAATCATTAGCAAGTTCTACGTTAGGCAAAAACAATTGTTAACCAAATGTCAATGTGCCGATGGAGTCTCAAGACATTTCTGAAAATAACTCTCAGAGCCACATAAATGCACGTAGGACAGTTCTGAAAATTAGATAGCGAAAAAGAATAATTAGAATTGGGCAAGTCAACGAGTAAAAAATTCGTTTCGGAAGCTTATTTTCAGCTTAGTATTTGGTAACATATAAGTAGAAACTTAAGTTAGATACGAAACTGGGATCAGCTCTCTCTGAGAACGAGTAAATTTTCGCTCAGAGAGCTGATTCAAATTTTGTAGCCAGTAGTTACCACACCGTTCTTGTAGGTTATTTGTTCGTCCCCATCTTCTCTCTCAAAATGTAGAACACACTTCCACCTAATACTTTATCGGCTTTGAGCAGCTTCATTCAGCAATCCTGTTGAATAATTTGTACTTCAGTGATGCTTTCTGTTGTCGTGTCGGATTTCGGTATTACGCTGCTTGTTTCCTCTTCCAAGCTTTTATATCCGCTTTTAAACTCCGATCCACCTGAAAGTTGAAAGTTTTGGTGTGGCGTCACCAACCGTATTCTTCATATAGGCATTGTGACTTTGTGGGTTCGTAGAATTAAATGTCCAATTTGCCGAAATTCTAAATGTTCTTTATTCGCATAGAAACACACTGCGTAGCAGCAGAATTACATCACATATCACAATCTACAACACCAAGATCGATGACAATAACAATCAGCTTACTCAACTTCCACTGTTTACTACACTCGTGTTACACAACATCTGTTCACACTTACAATTGACTCTCATTTTACAACTGTCTGCTGGTGTGTCACAATCTCTTATATATCTCATTCATAAATTTGAGAGGTTTCCGGAACAAAGAAGAAAAACAACTATTCTCTAGCAATCGAGATATCACTAGAAGCTTCCTTACGTGAAACCCTATCTGGGCCGGCAAGGTATTTATCTCAAGCGCTATGTTTATCTGTTTATGCAAGCACTGTCCACCTGTTATCTTTATCTGCAGGCCCATTGTGTACT
Source organism: Mantis religiosa (assembly GCA_030765055.1). Taxonomy (NCBI): domain Eukaryota; kingdom Metazoa; phylum Arthropoda; class Insecta; order Mantodea; family Mantidae; genus Mantis; species Mantis religiosa. The sequence continues at coordinate 241,192,237 of CM060948.1, read as the reverse complement.
CAAGCCGCGCTTATATCTCGGCACCGAAATTTCTGTACTTTTCGCCGCGACAGTATGAATTTGTTAAACTTATAACCATCCTTAGGAGGCACTTATTAGCAGCATCATATTTAATATTTCCAATGTTTTCGGTTTACTCACACTGTAACAAAACAAGCCGGAATAATTCTATGCAAGTCTGAAATGTGTCATTCGAACTTATGTACGAATTCATGCAATATTTATATTATATTGAAATCAACTAGTAGCTACCATCAGTGATGGTTAAAGTATAACTGTCATTGCTTCTCACAATTCTTTTTCTTTTTGGGATTAACATCCTTTATCTAATGGATTAGGTTTTATTGGAGGGTGAATGAACGAAATGACAAATGATGCTCAGTTATACGAGATGTATAAATGATGTACACCACCACCGCCATCTTCTCAAACATTTGATCAAATTTCGAGCTCACCATAAACTTTACAAATAAACTGGATACCAAACAATAATTTTATTAAGATACTCACGTACCTAAATGTGTTACACACTTGAACTAAATCCACCATGCTATTTTCTAATCATGGGTTGTAGTCAAAAACGAATGCGGAGGAGATCAAAGCATTTTTCTCTTCACAACCACAGACCCATTTGCTGTTAGTTTACCCGTTCTACTGAATTCCTGCGCGTTAACTGTTGCAATTTTTTTCTAGAGTTATGTGTAAATCAGTGGTTGGTCCTCCCAGGTTTTCACAGTTGCTTCTAGCATTAATGTAGGAAATTGGCTACTTAGTAAAGACTTTACTTTATTCATGAATAAAAAAATAATACTAAGGTGCACATTCATGCCCTCAAGAATTTTAATTTCATGGGAGATTTTTCTTTTAAACGTCGTTTCCTGGACTGCTATCAACACAAATAACATTACTGTATATTCTATAATTAACTTAGTTTTAATTTTAAGTCTGCAAAATAGAAAATGGCAAATGTGGGAGACTGGACTGAACTATGCTACGGAGAGGATTCAACACGGAGGTCCAAACTTGTTCTATTGTCCTATGCCCCAAGTTGTCCAACCCCGGGAGGAAGGGTGAGGCGAGAGGAGACAGAGGGCAGACATTCCAAGGAGCCACCACAATACAGAGCACAGAGTCCTACAGTCGACCAGTTGGAAACTCCCAGGCACGCCAGTACAACTGATATCCCACCCGACGTGATCCTGAAACGGCTCACCAGACCAGCCCGGAGACCGTCCCACCGGAGGAGGAAGTGTTTATCACAAGAAACTCATCCTGCCATGCAACGCCGAGCCAAATTAACGAAATTTTCTTTTTTAAGTTGTGTTGCGCACAGTCACAAGGGCGTACACACATTATCACAGACTATTTCTAAATATGCATATTTTAGATTCAAGGGACTTCGAAACATTATTGTTAATGAAACCACACAGTAAAATTTTTGGTGGAATGGAATACCTTCTTTGCCTACTTTGTACATGGAAAACCGAATTACAGCTTCCTATTTGAAAAAGTATAATTATTTTATATATAGCAAGGAATATCTAGAAAGTGCTTGTTTTCGCAAATGAAAAGTAATTAGTATGCTTTTACAATATCTACGGTCTGTTCTGTGTTACAGCTTTGTGTCTTTTCCTTAAGGTTTACAAGTACGAAAAACATCCAGAATGAAGCAGATTTAAGTGGGTAAAGCAAAGAGTTTCACGTTGGCGAGACACTTTGATGCTAATTAGTGGGTTGCGCAAAAGGTACTCTCGGGGTATGCATGGATATGTATGTGAGTAAGGATGGTTCTAATGACACTGGAATTCCCGTTTTAAACTGATTTAATGACTGCTTCTGTTTATCATCACATCAAACTCGAAGTTGCCGACCAAGGGTTACCGATATATCAATGTTCAGAGTTCCCGTATGTAGACTGCTAAGTACGCGATAACGCTTAATTCGTTATTCACGTATGAACTGACAGATATCTTTTATCATCGCTTCTGGTCTGCCCTTGCCCAAGATAGAAGCAGATGACCGTCTTAATCAGTTGCCAGCCACGGATGTGTGTCCTCACTGGACACAGCTGCGTGTGTGTCTCTTTCACCTCTCGAAAAACGCTCTTTATTCACTCAAAACGCCCTTTTGTGACTGTTTTGTAAATTGTGATTATTAGTCTCGGTAATGCCATTATTTAGGGTCCGAAGAATACCTTTTCGAACGAAGTCAAGTATCGTTCAGTGAGAATCCCTGCTAGGAACACTGTTTCTACCGTGTCTTTTGTTACACGACTCAACCTCCTGCCCCCGCACGTGTTGTAACAAAGATGCATTACTTCTTTGAAATCCATTACGATTCTTTACTTATTGCATCCCTTAATTTCGGTATCAAGAATAACGAGGACTTCAAATCCTACTACCACAAAATTAAAATTATCATTTCATTTCTCATAAAAATATCATAAACATGTGTCATTTTATACAAAATCGTGAAAGGCAATTTTGAGAAAATCAAAACTTTCAAACAGTTTTCCATGTAACAGCTAGTTTACATTGGAGGACCTTCTTTCTGATGCATCTTGGGAGATGCTGAACTTAAATAAGTTTAGTATTTAACAGACTTTTCGTTTCTGAGTTATGTTTTGTTCACACTCGCAAAAATATGAACCTTTATATAAATATGAAATTTTGTACTCTGTTGATCTTATCATATAGAATTATTGTTGGTAGAGTGCAGTGTATTCTCTGTCTAACTTGTACGTGGAAAAAAGTTAAAAGTAAGAGTGTCATTTTAAACCTTTTAGATGACGTCACCATTTGCCTATCAACGATTATGAGTTGTCTATGTCTCTGCAAATGTGTATATTCTGTGCGATGTGTTCTTTAGAAAAGATAAATCTATTTAGCTGTAGATGAAAATGCGTTGGACTTTTGAAACACACGGTTTAAGTAACGTGTACGTTATGCAGTGCGTTTTCCGACTAAGGTTAAAACGTAGTTGTGAGATACTGTGATGCTGCTACGGGAGAATCGATGATACTACGTAATTAAGAAAAGTGATGTAACAGAGAACGTTGAACTACATCGCACTAGTGCAGTTATAGTGAGAACGTGGAGTATCAATGGAAGCAGTTCACAATATTTTGGAATAGCTTAGCTGCAGACTAGCTCCGTTGCTATGGAAAAAGACATTGGTTAAAGAACTGCTTGAAAATGGTGAAGCTCGCTCCAACATCGACTTGACTTATCGCTTTTCTTCGACTTCGAAAGGGCAACTGAGATGTGAAAGGTCAATCCTGAAAGATGTCGATATTGCCATCATTAGAAAACCTCCGATTTACACTTGAAGCTCTTCGGATTCCAAGTTTTTAAAACTTGGCTCAACATGTCTCGTTCTACATTTTCTCTACCTCTAACCAGGCACTTCAGTAAAGTGCATGAAATGGAAACTGGCCGATTTATTCCTGTGTCTGCGCCTGCACAAAGTATTTTCCTACCTGCTCTTTCTTTTCTGTTCTTTAAGTACATAACTAGGCTATGATCGTGTTCCACTTCACTCTAGGTCACCAAATACCTATTTCTTGTTAACCCAATGCCTTCGAAATTAGTTTTTACTTTTTTATAAATTTTAGTTATTGTTCCATGTTCGAATTTTCCAATACTTTATAGCTTATGAAGAACTACGTAAGTCACTATTCGTTTGTTTCCCGTGATGGTGAAAAAATTGCCATTCCAAGAATAGAATATATTTATATTTGCTAGTCCGTTCAAGGCCATTTGCTCTCTCTTTGCAACTGTCTCCATATTCTCTTCAGTTCCCCATTTGCAGCAGCCAAAGTGGCTGGTCGTAACTCTGGTCTCAAGCTTTAACGAAGGAAGGCACCGGAAGGATAATTGTAGAAGGAAACAAATATAGAGAGCGAGAGTGTGGATTCCTCTTCAAGACCGAGACTGGAAAAACCATAGTGAAAGCATTATAGCAAAAGAGGGGAGGGAGGATTTGCCTCCAGCTACTGTTAGCCGAGCTATGACTCATAAAGAAACTGACAAACAAACTTCCCTAATGTTTGCCTATCTGTACGAATTAAATGAATTAAATATTTGTCTGATGGAGAAGTGCATCATGCACAAAACAAAGGAGGGAGGCTAAACTAGTCATTTTACTAGCTCATAAGTGGTTCTGCTGGGAACTGATATACTACAGAAAATAGCGACCCGATACTTATACACCGAATGGAAATGGAAATATTTTTCTGGATTAACCACAAGAGAAATATAATAATTTGGAAGAATAAATTGTAAAAGAGATATTTCAAACTGAGTATATCGCATTCTTTTCCTTCGTACGACACAGATGGTCTGTTAAATTATGCTATGAAATAATAACCGGGAAAGTAAATTTGGGAAGAAAATGTTCCAATTCTAAGTTTAAAGTATCTCACCAATGTTTGCCTCAGTCAGGAAAAGCTGTTTTCAGGGAAATTGAACCATGTGAATTTGTGTCTTAACGACCTCATACACCTATGTCAGTAGGGAGATACGAAATATACGATAGACAGTAGTGGAAACAGTGCGAGTATAATAACTCACTGTGCCTGTTGGTCTGTGTGATTCAATGGTTTATGCAGTGGCTTACTGCTTCCTAAGATCACGGGTTTGAATCTTACCCAGACCGATTGTTTTTAACTGTGCTTAAAACCGACAGCCCCATGTGAGTAGATTTACTGGCACGTAAAAGACCTGCAGAAAGAAATTCCAACACACCGGCGAGGCTGATATAAACCTGGCAATTGACAGCATCAATAAAAATGATATCATTCCTTGTGTTTCAAAAGACCTAAAGGATGATTTCAACGTAAAATTTATATATCACCTTTTATGTCCAATGCAGAAGTTATACACTTTCCCTAACTTAGGTAATGGAAAATAGATTAAAACCTAGGATCTATTGAATGCACAATCCTGCCTGGAAACTGCCATTTGTCGCTCGGAGTTGAACAAATTTCGCTCACGCCACTGAGGTGCGTTTTACTGGATCTGCCCCGTTGCAACAGTTTTAACGCACGAAGTGATATCTGCTTTCCTGAAAGATGGAGCAGTTTGGCCACCTGGTATATGGACGAAGTCTTCTTGCTTAGCATAGGTATTTATGTGCCAGGGATTATCTTTTCTAACTTTTTTTTTTTTTTTTTTTTAAATTTACGTATTCCAACGTTTAGCCACATCGGACGATGAATGAAGTGAGTGAAATGATGCTCAAATGCGCTCAGAGCTTAGATTTACTAGACATTCATTTTTCATGATAATGGTAAACCCCGGGTAAACCTTATTCAGATAACTTCTTACTTGATGAAGATTCTAACTCGGGACCTCTTGAACGTTAGGCAGCTACGCCACCACCTACGCTATAGAGATGAGCAACAGGGTCTGTGCATATATTATATGTATCCAGTTCTATAGTAGGACTGAAAGACTACTTAATTTTGATCAGAGGCTTCTTTATCCGGCCTCTTCTTTTACATGCTCTAAATATACGACACGAGAAAAACGCCTTTACTTCCCGTCTGAAGGAAGTCATGTTAAGGATTTTTGCTGCGCCCGAAATTATCCATCGCCCTCCACCGCGTCTGAAATGGTGACCTCGTAACCAGAGGTAAACATGTAATCCCTGAACCATGACGGACAACTGTAAGCGTTATCCATTTTCCAGCAGGTAGCTGCTAGCAGCAAATGTGAGATCAGGCATAAACTCTCTTCAGTTCGCTAGGAAATTAGGTCACCGACACACAACTGTGGTCTCTACAGTATGGTTGATTACAGATTTTTTGTTTCTCTATTTTCCGTATGCTCTTAAAAGGAGCGTATTCCAACTTAATATTTCCTGGACCTGAATTCTTATGTATAGCGATTTAGGAGTTGTTCAGTTGCATGGATCAACAGACTGACAGGGTAGAAGTGTCGGCGAGAGTCTCGGCGCTGCATGGCAGGATGATTTGTTCCTGGTAAACACTTCCTCCTGCAGTAGGACGGTCTCAGAGCCAGCCTAGTGGGTTGTTTCAGGACCACGGGGGACGCCGGTTGTACTGGTCTGCCGGGGAGTTTCCAACTGGCCAATAGTATGAACCCTGTCTTCTGCACTGCCGTGACTCCTTGAGCTGGCCAGTATCTATCTTCTTTCACCTCTTCCTTCCTCCGGGCGATGCCTCACTTAGGGTATAGGTATAAAAAATCAACACTTGTTGACCTACCGAATCCCCTACATAACAATCTATCCTATTGTACCCTAATTTCATAGAAGTAGAAAAACAAAACAGAAGCGTTCACACATCATATATGTGAGAAAAATGTCTTCATTCTCATTTCCCTCTCTACTCAGTTTTCTAAAAACATTGGTATAAATGCTTATCGTTTTCCCGCGTATATACGAGTGGGCTAAAGTGATAATCAGATAATAACCAGCTAGCTATGTGCTGGCGTCTTTAACACTTGAAAAACGTATTATGCTTTTGAAACCAAAACCAGTGACAAAGAATTAATTTAATTGATGGAAATTACTCATTCCTCCATACCAGCCATGTATAGGCTGTGGTTTTGGATAGACAGAGTCAACCTGAAAAATTCTATGCCATGGCCGGGATTTGAACTACGGTTCTGCCGGTTTCCATTCGGTCCCTCTTAACGCTTCAGTTACCATGGCCAACGTGCCACAATGAAATTAAATTCTCTAATTGACTTGTATATTTTCCCGGTAAACCGCTAGGGGTCCTCGTATTCGAGTTACACAGCGTTTGCGGCAACTTACTATCGTAAGCGCTTGATTCCCAGGCTTCATCGTTAAACCATTATTAGTTATTTATGGTTTAAATAATAACGATTATGAATGGAGAGTTTAATGCCATGACGGCACGTTGGCCATGGCAGCTCAAATGTTAACAGCGACAGGACGGAAACCAGGAGAATCTTGGTTCAAATCCTGGCCATGACATTGCAGTTTTCAGGTTGACTCTATCTATCCGGTAACAAAGAATATCTTGGAAGCGTTTAATACCACAAAATGTGGTATTTCATATAAAATGTGTGTTTTCACGAGATGTTGTAAGATTTCTTTAATATCTTGTGATTCAACAATTTATACTGAATCTTTCAAATTGAAGAGATGTTCACGTGCGCTTCGCAGACAATTCAAGAGTACCTTTATCGTGCAAAATTCTTAAACATACAGTAAATTAATTCAACTTGAGTAAATGAAAAGTGGCCGAAACGTTTGTTAAATATTATTCTGGAGTGGGGAAATGCTCTAAAAATGTTTATGTCGCATTCTTAAGGGATCCTGAAATTAAATTCCAACTTCCTGCTTAAGCAGCTTTTCATAACTGATTTATGTAAAATAGATATTTTTGTTTGTGAAGGATTCTGTTAATTGTCTAGGTCATATTACCGCCACCAGTTTGCTGAAATTTCTTCGTTCAGAAATTTTCATATATACCAGCAAATGTATTGACATGAGGTTTTTGCTTTTAAGCACACTCAAAACAATTGGTCCGAGCCTTGTTCAAAAACCACGACCTTGGTATTACTAGGCAAGCACCTAAGCAGCTGAGCTACCCCTACTTACAATCCTAACGGATATACACATAAGTTCTGATTCTATAACATATTTTTTCTGTATTTTTTAATTCAGTGAGCCACAAAACAAGTAAAACCTCACTATAAAAAGTTTTGGGTAGAATGCAATGGTTTTCCTGCTTACTATAGGCAAGTAGATATTTAGCACAGGAATTAAAGTGAGAATATTCCCTTTTACAAGTGTTTAGTTTATTTATGTTGCTGTTAGACTTAAGATTTCTGCACAATAATGCATTCAAGCTGGATAATACCGCAGAATTGCTAGCGTTCCTTGTTCCATTTCATAATCCTCGAGTGGTTTTTCCCTTTGTAATCTGCAGTAATATGATTCTGCTTCCCAAAACGTGTGCGGTAAGCCCAACACAATGCGAGGTCTGTCTTTCTCCCAATCACCACCAGTAATTAAAAAAGACGCTGTTTACACACATTTTAATATTTCTTCATGAAGCGCTTCTTCTCTGGAGATTAGCGCGGCGTTATTGAGGCGCTTTAAAAGAGGATTTGACGACGTTGTAAGAAATACGGGCGTCTTTTATATCTTCTTCGTGAGGCTTAGGAAATCTATACTAATATTCTAAAGAGTAAATTTGTGCGTTGTGTGTAAGTATGGTAATCACTATAATCACTCCAGAATTTTTTATAATTCTTTCAGTATTGTTTATTTATTGGATTATCAGGAAACGGAAAGCTAATATTATTGCACATAGGATATTAAGATTGTTTAGTAATTAAGGAGCAGAACTTGCTAAGTCACTGTTTCAAAATTGTGTAGGAGAGCTGCTCCAAGTTTTCAAAGGCAATTTTAAATACCATAGTAATACAAATGAAAGAATTTTATGTGATGGGTCCGTTTGGAGGTACAAAGTACTGTGTTGAAGTGTTTCTCATGGTTTGACATATGTAACATGTGTGACATGATATTTTATTATTAGGACTTACAACTTTTAATTTAAAATGGATGAAAAGTTGTTAAGTCACTTCACTTAACAGCTTCTGATTCTTAATGTTAGAGTTTTTCTATTACGCAATATTATAATATGTAGCCATGGATAAACTATTACTTTATTTTCACCAATACGTATCTACTATGGACTAATCCAGTTTGCACTTCATGGATTGACATACAACATTGTCATCAAAATATCACTCCATCTCTAACACGTCATCTTCTACCTCACTTCCATATGTATTGTGTCATAAAATATGGTACCTTCTGGCAGTGACATGTTTCGGTAGTGAACCAACGTGGTAATATTTTGCCTTCTTAAACTTCCGAAGCCTATCTGGTGTGTTTTTCGCAATATCACATGTCTTGTACTGGCAACCTCACTTCTCTCTTCAAAAGAAATTGCGGATGATAAAGTGAGGAAGACATTGTGTGACGAAATTCTGGTACAAATCCTCTTTCGAAATACTCACCCTAGATTAAAGTGAATTCAGGAACACTTCGTATAAGGACATGGTCGAGGACATCTTTAAAGTCCAAAACTTCAACAACTGGAGTGCAATCATGTTCCCCGTTATCGGTCAGTGGACGTATGACATGGGCATCAATGGGCTTCTTCTGTAGTGAATCTTTGATCAGTTTCACCCATGTGAAAGGGACTAAGACTTTATCTATTGATCGTTCCTTCTTCTCAATATTCCCAAACATTCTGTCAATATGCATGAAAGAGTTCCCTGGTACTGGCAAGTACAGACAGACATTCTGAAGGTGCATATGAGGAATGTCTAAAATGTCTAATACGTCTATTCTAAAATCTATTAACAGCTGATATCAAAGAACTTGTGGGGCACAGTGTAGTTGCACCACCAAACAGCTAATGCGGAAACTACTTGACTTAACAACATCTAACTCAAACAGGCTGACTTAAAAACTTTTATATTATGAAATTGATGCCCATTCAACATGCCAGGGTCATATGTTCCACCTAACATATTTTGATCCGCAAATCTTTTATCACTATTACATAACTGGTATTCAGAGTACTTATCGAGTGTTTAAGAGGATTTCACAGAAACCTTGACTTAACAACTTCTGAATCTGAGTGCTTCAATTTTTCTTCACACTGCGGTAATACTCCGCGACTCGCAAGGCCTGCATCCTCAGCTGGATTTACTGCCGAAAGAATATCCCCACAATCGCTCCCTATTGTCCTAGTTATTATTGCAATTACAATGATAATAAGCACATATATTATCATAAGAGATGTTGCAAATATCCTTCTTTATTTACATACTAGCTGACCTACAGACATCGTTCTGTTAAAAGCCATTCCACAGTGGCATTCCCACAAACCTATTCTTTTAAGTACAGCTTTATTGCTTTTGTTACGAAAAATAAAATAAACAAAGCAATGCAGGTGGTATTGCCTTTAAAGTTGACATTAAATTGCCCGAAACTACATTTGATGCCCCAAATGAAGTCATTTGGAAGTAGTTGTAATATTTTTTATATTTTTAAGGAAATGTGTACAATCCGTTCCTGTTCCTTAAACCAATGGGTACAATAGCTTTGTAGGCAGAACCAATAACACTAATTTCACTTCGCCATTTACACAACAAAGCTTCGTCTTTGTTTTTCAATGCCTTACAATATCGCAAACTGAGTTCATAGATCCAATAACAACGCATTCGTATGCACTTTAGTCAACTGAAACATCGTAACTGAAAGCAGCTCGCTTCAAACATGCAAGAGTATTAGCTGAATCATGTACTTGTGATATCTTAGTCATTTCAATTTCAATGCACTCTTCATGTTGCTGTGCAGCCCGATTACACTGAAAATTAGCTTGCTTTATAGCATTTCGAGTTCTTCGACCAAAATTGCTCCGCCCGCGTGTTATAGGTGGCATAAACCTTGAACTGAGTATAAACTATAAAATAAATCAGACGATCAGAAATAAATATAGGAACCTTGAAATAACACGCACTAATTGAGAGCTCTCGAACAGTTAAACTTTATATCGTAAAAAATTAAGTTTCAAAATTCTGGATGCATTCAAGTAGATTATATTAACTTCAAGGTTACGCTAATAAATAATAAAGTTACAAACTAAATTTCAATTGTGGAAACGTTGAGTCAGACTGAAAAATTCAATGCCATAGCCGGGATTTGAACCACGGATCTTCTGGTTTCCGTCCAGCCGCACTACCATTGTGCTACTATGGCCAACGTGCCGATATGACATTAAATTCTCCAACTGACTCGTATTTTCCCGGTAAACCACTTAGGAGTTCTCATAAACACATGAGACAACTACCTTAATGGCGACTTACTACATGTAAGTACTTTAAGGCCCGGGCTTTATAGTTAACCACTATTAGTGGTTAATTAATGGAAATTAATTATTCTTTCACACTGGCCGTGTGTAGGCTAAATTGTGGAAACGTTGAGTCAGACTGAAAAATTCAATGCCATAGCCGGGATTTGAACCACGGATCTTCTGGTTTCCGTCCAGCCGCACTACCATTGTGCTACTATGGCCAACGTGCCGATATGACATTAAATTCTCCAACTGACTCGTATTTTCCCGGTAAACCACTTAGGCGTTCTCATAAACACATGAGACAACTACCTTAATGGCGACTTACAACATGTAAGTACTTTAAGGCCCGGGCTTTATAGTTAACCACTATTAGGTTAATTAATGGAAATTAATTATTCTTTCACACTGGCCGTGTGTAGGCTAAATTGTGGAAACGTTGAGTCAGACTGAAAAATTCAATGCCATAGCCGGGATTTGAACCACGGATCTTCTGGTTTCCGTCCAGCCGCACTACCATTGTGCTACTATGGCCAACGTGCCGATATGACATTAAATTCTCCAACTGACTCGTATTTTCCCGGTAAACCACTTAGGAGTTCTCATAAACACATGAGACAACTACCTTAATGGCGACTTACTACATGTAAGTACTTTAAGGCCCGGGCTTTATAGTTAACCACTATTAGGTTAATTAATGGAAATTAATTATTCTTTCACACTGGCCGTGTGTAGGCTAAATTGTGGAAACGTTGAGTCAGACTGAAAAATTCAATGCCATAGCCGGGATTTGAACCACGGATCTTCTGGTTTCCGTCCAGCCGCACTACCATTGTGCTACTATGGCCAACGTGCCGATATGACATTAAATTCTCCAACTGACTCGTATTTTCCCGGTAAACCACTTAGGAGTTCTCATAAACACATGAGACAACTACCTTAATGGCGACTTACTACATGTAAGTACTTTAAGGCCCGGGCTTTATAGTTAACCACTATTAGGTTAATTAATGGAAATTAATTATTCTTTCACACTGGCCGTTTGTAGGCTAAATTGTGGAAACGTTGAGTCAGACTGAAAAATTCAATGCCATAGCCGGGATTTGAACCACGGATCTTCTGGTTTCCGTCCAGCCGCACTACCATTGTGCTACTATGGCCAACGTGCCGATATGACATTAAATTCTCCAACTGACTCGTATTTTCCCGGTAAACCACTTAGGAGTTCTCATAAACACATGAGACAACTACCTTAATGGCGACTTACTACATGTAAGTACTTTAAGGCCCGGGCTTTATAGTTAACCACTATTAGTGGTTAATTAATGGAAATTAATTATTCTTTCACACTGGCCGTGTGTAGGCTAAATTGTGGAAACGTTGAGTCAGACTGAAAAATTCAATGCCATAGCATTACAACCAGAAGATCCGTGGTTCAAATCCCGGCTATGGCATTGAATTTTTCAGTCTGACTCAACGTTTCCACAATTTAGCCTACACACGGCCAGTGTGAAAGAATAATTAATTTCCATTAATTAACCTAATAGTGGTTAACTATAAAGCCCGGGCCTTAAAGTACTTACATGTAGTAAGTCGCCATTAAGGTAGTTGTCTCATGTGTTTATGAGAACTCCTAAGTGGTTTACCGGGAAAATACGAGTCAGTTGGAGAATTTAATGTCATATCGGCACGTTGGCCATAGTAGCACAATGGTAGTGCGGCTGGACGGAAACCAGAAGATCCGTGGTTCAAATCCCGGCTATGGCATTGAATTTTTCAGTCTGACTCAACGTTTCCACAATTTAGCCTACACACGGCCAGTGTGAAAGAATAATTAATTTCCATAAATTTCAATTGTTCTTTCTTCATATTGTCATTTGGTTCTCTTTTGTTTTCATGATTTGGTTCTCTTTTGTTTCATGATTTGGTTCTCTTTTGTTTTAACCTTCATAATAACCTACCACCGATTGCATATTAATTTTGAAAAGGAAAAATGTTATTTTTCCGTTTTATGCGCAATTTTACCAATTTTTCTCTTCATATGAACCTTCCTCGCATTTAAACCAATATTTGAAAGAAAGAATTTGCCAAATGGGTCCAGCCGTTTAGAAGTTTTGTGGTTAAGATTTACAAATTCATTTTTACTCTATAGATATGGTAAGTGAAATATCTTTGAAGACTTTGGCATAGAGTGAAATATCTTTCTAATTTATAATGCTTTTGTTTGTCCAAAATAAAAGGTGTATGTATTTCGTAAGAGTTTGCGTGTATGCTTGCATATGTAGTTAATAACCCGGTCCATTAATACTTCAGGTCATTTTACTCAATTTTTAAACCTTCATTGGACTTATACAAATATTTCGATACCAAAATTAGGCAAATCGGTTCAGCCGTTCTCGAGTTTTTGCGAGACTAATTTGCAGTTGCAGTCAGAAGATAAACATAAGAAATTTGCCGAATTTTTCACTGCTGATTGTTATTTTCTTTTTCAACATACATTATAGAGCAGTTCACCAAGTTCTTCGTCAGAAATAACCAGGACTTTTCCTAAATTTAAGGCCGCACCGTGGCTGAGTGTTTAGCCCACTCGACTCTCACCAAAGCTGCGCGGGTTCGATCACAGGCGACCACATGTGAGATTTGTGGTGAACAAAACCGCTTCGGAACGGGTTTCCTCCGGGTGCTCCAGTTTCCCACACCATCTCATTCCACCGGTGCTCCGTCTTTATTTCATGTGTCATCAGTGTCACCTCCTGCGGTGGCGCATGTAGTAAAAGTGGACGTTAAACACTGCAGAAAGAGTTCCCTAAGTTTGTTCATAACTGTTCACACACTTTCTCTTTTTGGGATAGGCAAACCAGAAATGTTTGTTTCAAACAGTCGTCTAACTTCACTTCTTGAGCCTTTTATTTCATATGTTTGGTAAATAAAAATTGCAGATTTACCAATAACACTCGTAATGTATTACTTGAAACCTGCAAGATCATATGAATGTAACAGAAAGAAAACACACCAAACAATGGCTTCAGTAAAACTGCTGTTTGCTCACATCATGTTGCGAGCCACAAACAAGCGCAATGCATTATGCATGGGTGATGAGAGTCTCAGGTGTATCTGCTAACGTGGATTCTTCGTGTGGTGGCCGCACTATGAAGGGAAAGCACTGTAGTTTAATAACAAAAGATTAAACATTATGATGGAGGCTTATACAAGCAGAGAATTTTCAGTTCACTGTCACAAATGTGCAAGAGAATGTCTGGCTGTATCTTGAACATCCAAATAGAGGATAGCTAAAATTTAAGTGCCTTACAGTATGAGCGGATGTGCAGAAACATGAATATTATACCGTTTATGTATAAGTATTCTTCCCGAGCACGGCCGGTTATGTGACATTGTCGCTTTCTGTCAGCTGGTCAGTGTAGCCGTCTAGCTAGTGACGTTGTTTTAGATCGGTTGTGCCTGCCTCTCTCGACACAACACAGGTGAATTCCTTGTTAGAAATGCAGTTTTCTAACAATCGGTGCACGTGAACTGGAGGTGGTTTCAATAGTTTTTCTTTTGGTTTTCATTTCCAAATAGTTTAAGCTCTAATAGTACACAGGTGGATAGTACAGTGTGGTGATCACATTATCCTCTTCATACATAATTTTCATGTGAAAGTATTATGTATTTAACATTTCGCTACACCAAAGACAATGCAATGAGGAGAATGTTGCCGTGAGATACATTTTATAAAGTGTCGGTGTGAAACAATTACTCGCAAAACTGCTTCTTAAAATAAATTAAGAGTTGAACGGAAGCTGACTTATCGGAAAGTTAAACTTTTTACCTTATCATTATGGCCTTTCTGGAACCTCTTCCACATATGAACTTACCAGGGTTAATACAGAAACATAGAATTTGGAGACAAAGTCGCTTGAGTGAGCACAAATTTCGGCATAACTTTATTTTTCCTTTCATTTTAGTCAATGCTGGGTTTCAGAAAAGTAAAAATGAATTCTCTAGTAACGTGTCCTTTCATAGTTATGATCCAGACGCTGTTCCACCAAAGAGCCATATGATTTTCAACATAACTATTCAGGTAACATAGTGGAACTTCATCATATGAAATTTTCATCATAGAATTTGCAATTGATTTGGTTAGATCATCTTTCTTTCCTACATAGTCCACGAACCAGTGAATTAAATGTGTAAACTCAGTGTATTCTTTCGCCATTAAAAGGCTCAATCTGATTGACAAAAGCTATGAAACATCTAATTACCAAAATCTTAAAAATATGTCACTAGGTCCTGGATCTATAATAAGCTAATATTGGAATTATAAAAGAATAGGCTGCGAAGAATTTGAGTTTAAAATTCCATGGACAAGAATAAACAGTCGTGGTTACTTGAAGATCAATTTTGCAAGCTGCTTTAGTTTGAACGAAGATGATGATCCTATACAACGCCTGCCCATATGTTAATACCACTAAACATCTGCCAGTAGCCCGATACATGGATAGCATGTTTGTTGTCCTTCAAATATGGCAAAATATTGCAAAAGCTGAATATAAAATCAAGGGTGAACTCAGCCACATCAGTGAGCAATCACATGCCACCCAAAATATTCATTTGCGACCAATGGTTTCCTATATATAATAGAGTTCCATATCATCCGTATAAATTTGACACTAAACACTGAGGGACACCTTGTGTACTTAATGGAAATTATGAAAACTTTCCTACACAGTTAAAATGAGATTACTTTGTTAGTGTATTTTAATTTGCAAAATAAGGTCAATTTAGAAACTAATATATAAGAAAAACAATTTCCAGGAACATGCACAGTTTAAATTCTCCTTCCTCTGAAATTATCTGAAATACAGGACATAAAATATGCATGCATCTTCTAAACAAAATCGAGAGTTGAATATCCTCTGGGTAGCAGAATTATTTAAATATAACTACCAACTAGATTAGTCTTTAAAAATTTACTGACTTCGACATATATTACTGTTTTTCACCAACATAATATCACGTTCTCAACTTATGTAATACTTAATAAGTGCTAAACTTTAAAAGATCTGCTTCACAGGGAATATTTATATGAGAAAATTAAGTGTAAAAAACATTGCTTCTTTGAATAAATACTTCACAAGAAAAAGCTGCCTTTGCATGTAATATTTAAATACTTAAGGAAATGAATTTCACATTTGGAGATGCTCTTCAGGTATTTTACAATAGGTGATTCAAATATAAACAGTAGTTGCTGCGTATCACGGAGTGAGGTTTTCTTAATGTGAGTGGCGAGTGGGGGATTGAAGGTGTTAGGAAGTCGAAACCAGCTTGGTTAGCTACTCCGCTAAGTTCTGGCACTAGTGCAGCCATGAGTTCAGGAGGTTTCTTCGTCTGTTACCCAACGCATAGGCATTTTTCGGCTCAGTGGCGTTTTCAGGCCTTCACTAGGCAGGCTTCATCCCTTCGTTGCCACTCTTTACTCACCATTTTGGATTCCGGAGTATAATGATGAAACCATGTCTCATCACACGCAACGATGCACTTCAAAAAAACCCTCCCCTTCTTGCCGGAATCGATTTAGAAGTGTCTCACAGATCTGGCCTGTTTTTGGTACTCGGTTAACAACTTTGGAACCCATAGAGCACTAATTTTTCTAATAATTAATGGTGTGAACATTGCCAATGCAGACATCCACTTTTGATGCGTTTTTGGAACAGTGGAGGGCCGATCGTCTTTAATAAGCTCTCGAAAGGTATGGATGTTGTCACTTGTGGCATATCACCTTAGGCGTCGAGCATGACTTTCATTATCCACAAATCCTTTTGACGTTTTTATTTAATCTGACCCAAGTAAACACTCGATTCTGAGTATATGTAGTGTGCTCAAACTGTGCCCTGAAACGAGTTGAAATTTCCGAAGGTTTAAACCCATCATTGGTTAAAATGTGTATTATAATACGTTGTGCAACAGACGAAGGAACCTCCAGCTCACTAATTGCCTGTACTGACACCAGAACGTAACGGAATAGCTAACCAAGCTAGTTCTTGCTTCCTAACACACTGACCTTCGACCCGCACTACGACGTCACACTCAAATTTGCTCACTCAGAATTGATAAGTAACAATTAAGTTTATATTTGAATCACAGTAGTATATAGTGATTTATATATGTATACATGGTAGAAAGCGTAAAACATTTTCGTACTCTACTGCTTAGATATAGTGCAAGTAGAGGAAACATTTGATACAGACACTTCATAAGAAATAAACGTTTTGAAGTCCTCTTAATGTAGAAAACTTGCTTTTGGAAAGGATGCTTGAACGTAGATGTATGTGTGGGAGCAACTTAACTGAAAAAGGATAAGTTGTCTAAATTTAGGATTTTATATTTATGTTCAAAGTCCACAAAGGTTACGAAACGAAGGTTTTCGAATAATTTCCCCTGCCCCAAGCTCTCTCCAATCAGTTTTATTAAAATACAAAATGAAAGGTGTATCTTGTACTTTCTGGGAGTAGTCTGTGAAGTCAACTTCAGTGTGAAAACGGTATTACTCTGGTAACTTTTAATCTGTAAGAAATCGATAAAAGTTACCACGCAAACATAAAATCCTGTTCTTTTATATCATAAATATGGCGTTAATATTGCCAAAAAATTTTCTACTACCAAAAACGTTTTATAGGAGCCGATTTTAAAAGATTAAACATTCACTTTTTCCCTATTACCTAAAATAAAACATGTAATAAACTATTATACAAATTTTCATCTCTATTATCTGAACAATGAACCTTTAGAAGAATATTTTGTTGAAGAATAGAGAAATAAATTTGAATGTAACAAATCAGATTATATCGTGGCCATGCATAGAGAAAGTAATTTCAAGGATGACATCACACAACTACCCATTCTTAAAGGTTTTGATTATCGATTACATATGTACGTAATAAAACATTTTTGAAATGTTTATGTTAACATGAAATATAGAGAAGTAACATCTTTTGTATTAACAGTTTGCTGAAGAATGAGCAGAGAACATCATGTGAACAGAACAAATCAAATCTAAACACATCCAAATTAGCACTTCGGTCAGCTAACCCTTGATAACTCCATTTATTATCCTCACGTCCAATAAATTATTCCTTCCTACAGTTACATGGAGAACAAGTAGAGAGAACTATTACGAGAAAGTGAAATTAGGGAAAAGTTTTCCATAAAGTTTGCCTCAGATCCAAGGAAAACTAATGAAACGTTTTCGGAACTTCTATGATCAAGTTCCCTTTCATTAACTTTACAGACACAAATTATTCGTGAAAGTTGGCGAGAGACAGGTGCGTTTTGTAGTCAGTCATTCGCCTGGTATTTCGTGGAATTTGCTGATGGTCTAATTCAAGTAAACAGAGATAGTGAAATATAATGTATTTACAGTTCTAGGTGGCAAAACTCTCCTTGGATGTTAAATAAATGCAGCACTTCTAACAAAATGCCGTTGAGCTCAAAGGGGATTTTGATTTCTATGAACTCTCTGCGATCACTCACAATTAACTTTCAGGACAAAGGTTAAACACAAATTAACGCTGTGTTTTATGCAGTCACATAGCAGCCAAAGCGTGAAAAAACTGAGCAAAACGACCACTGACGGTACACACGACTAAAGAAATTATGCACATGTATCAAGATTAGCCAGACGCTACCTGGCTCAAGAACGCATACCATCACAATTTGTGTTACTGCGATTTATATAAATATCTTAGCGTGTTTTGTCCCATTAAATTACAGAGAATGTTACAGAGACTCCTCACATGACGAACGTATATCTGTTGAGAAATGCCAAATTGTCACACCGGCGCAAAGGTATAGTCGCGCTGTTCGAACGGTTACCATGGATTTACTTTGGTAACAGATACCTCTCAGATAACGTACTGATTACTCCACGTGGAGTAAACATATATCTGTCATTTGTGATTCCTGCGAATTCCATTGGCTGAAGTGATACGTTCATTGGTGTTTAGCACACGACCGGGAGGCCCGTCAGTACCCCTCTCACTCTTACAAGAATAATCAGTGCGTTATCTGAGAGGTTTCTGTTAACAAAGGTAAATCCAAGTTAACCGTTCCACCAGGACGACTATACCTATGGGTTGCCAGGATTAACGCATTCCCGTCCGGCTGGCTGTATGCGAGCGTTATGGCTCAGGCGGTTTCGCCTGTTGCCCGCATTCGGGAGGTCCGGATTCGATTCCCGTGACCTACTTACCTGAACCATGGATTTTTTGGGGTTTTCCGGGTCAACAAGCGAATGCTGGATAGGCTAATTACATCTCACGAATATCTTGTCCTCCATTTTAACACCATTATCATTTCACATCATCTCTCATCTGGTTGTCTCCTTCAGAGTAAAAGTGTCGGCGGGAGTCCCGGGGCTGCAGGGCAGGATGATCTCCGGTCTCTGGGCGGACCTAGTGGGCCGTTTCAGGACAACGGTGGGTGGGATGTCGGCTGTACAGGCCTGCTGGGGAGTTTTCAACTGGTCAATAGTAGAGACGTTGACCTCTGCATTCTCGTGACTCCTTGGGTCAACCGCCCTCTGTCTCCCTCAGCTCGTCCTTCCTTCCGAGACATAGGTACAATAGATTAAGACTGATCGCAGTGCCGAATCCCCTTCATAAGAACGTATTCTATCCTACCCTAGTTGTATGATTTTATAATCGCCTATAATCATAAAAGTTCAAGATTGGAACATAAATGCAGATGTAGAAAGACCACTAGACATCCATAATTTGAATAAGGACACAAGATAAATGCTGTAAGTACAGCGGACCTTCAAGTCCTTCATGATAAGAGAAACGTTAACGCACTGTGTTGTGTTTGCCATCATCGGTTGTATATGGTGAATGTTATATTACACACACGCACGCATGCGTACACAAACACATCTAATACTATATGCAGACATTTGTACAGTGGAAAGGCAGTACCAAAATAAACACTGAGAATAGAAACAAGGGGTCGCAGATGCTTTTTTACTGCGCTACAGCACCATTAAATCCATCATGTTAAAGCAAGGGTGGCCAAAGCTTGGACCGCGGCCTCTAGTATGACGTGGCTATAGCTCAAAAACAGATGTAAACTTATCATTAAAACTGTATCTCTTTCAAATCTGAAAAGAATGACATACATTTATTCATAAATCCGTTTTACATATCGTACCCCGAGATTAAAATGTACCCCCTACCTTGTAAACACGAACATGAGCAGACCTTGTGCTAAGTTTTAACAGCATTTTCGACAATCCATTTCTCCTAGTAAATTTTTGGAATAAGCCACTTCAGACCCATTTACTTACATTTACAATCATGCTCCAAGGCTGTGTGAATATAGCTACACATATATTTTTGAGCATCCTTTTCTCACATGAATATTATTAAGAAAACATCACGTTCAAGAACCATAGTTTAACATCTTGCTAACATACAAGTAGTTTTATAACCCTCAAAAATTATATTTAACAATGAAACATTTATAAAGAAAAAGCAAGTTCAAAATTCGCAAATTCTGACCCGGCGAACTTCGTACCACCAATAAAAGTTGTCAAAAAAAATTCGAATCAGTTAGCTATTTACTCTGCAATTGGGGTGAAGCTTAAATACAACACACTTACAATTAATCAATTTAAAGCTTTCGGATAATCAAAGTTTTTGTCTATTTTTTTGTGGTGCGTAAATGTGCAAGGATGAGGTTTTCAGACGCGCGAACATGCCACGTCCATGAGAGAAACAGCGATTTATTTATGGTCATCGCAAAGGTCAAACGCACAGGAAATTGTAGACGATTAAAATCAAAAAGTAAATCGGAACTATCGGAATACGCGGGACCAATATAAAAAAGTTTCAGTCTTGATAACAAAAGATAAACGTTATTTAATAAAATATGGTAAGCGAAATGGCTTTGAAGACTTTGGCAAGGAGTGTAATATCTTTCTACTTTGTCGAATATAAAAAGTGTATGTGTTCCGTAAATGTTTGCGTATTTACTTTTATATTTAGTTAAAAACCTTCTGTTTCTGTTTTTTCACCTCTTAAACTTTCCTTGTACTTATACAAATAGTTCAAAACCAAAATTAGGCAAATCGGTTCAGCCGTTATCTCACATATATTTCTCCACTCTTGTTCAAACTAGTGTTACAAACACTTATTCTTCTATCTTCTTCGTGTTAATTGTGGTAGATGTTTGTGGCAATGTCTTATTACCTACATATTGTCTTAGATGTATAAGGGGAATATTGTAATGCACTGGGCTTTAAGCGATAGTCAAATCTTTTAACGGAGGTCGCTTTGAATTTCGTTTTTCTTTGCATGTCCAAGGCTTAAAGGCCGAATAAGGACTTCCCATTTGGGAAACCCACAAGTATTGCAAAATTCAAAAACATAATTGTGAAAGTTTTAACAAAAGCTAAATTTTTTATGGAGTAAAAATTTGTTGATTCTTAAGGTTTCTAGTTATACAAACGTAATCCAGAATTAGGCATATTTCTGGAGACATCCCCGTAAATTTCCAGACTATGGTAATTTTATCAAAACGGTTAGATATCTTTGAAAAATGAGTACCTTTGAAAAATGTTCCAAGGTAATACGAAGTGTTGGGGTATTCTTGAAAATCTTCATGCTGCATTACTTAAAGGTTATATAACTCAACTTAGTTGTGCGGCTGTCACTGCCGATCACCCGTCTCGCGCGGCGTACGTACTTGAGGGACTCGACGTCAGGACTCCTTCTTAGGTCTCCGCTGTAGCTAGTCTGCCTTCTCGTTGCCTCCATCTGCTGTGATCTGCGTTCTTCTGCATGGACTCTTTGGTTTTCAAAAAATTTACAATAAAGGTTGACATGTAAAATTTGCTAAGTTGCGATAAATGGTGAAGAACCGAGCAGGATGGCTCAGGCGGTTTCGTCTGTGGACGCATTCAGGTGGACCGGGCTCGATTACCGTCACTGACCTACCTGACCCATGGCTTCTTTTCGAGAGTTTTCCCTGGTCGCTAGGTGAATGCTGGTTAGGTTAATTACATCCTCTGAATTTCCTGCCTCTCTATTTCACCTCCATTACCATTTACTATCATCTCTCATTTGGTGGTTTCTTTCATGGTAGAAGTGTCGGCGGGAATCTTGGCGGTGCATGGCGGGTTAGTGTGTTCTTGAGTGAACAGTTTCTCCTCCGGCGGGACGGACCCCGGTCTTCGAGCAGGCCTTGCCACTGTTTCGGGACCACGGCAGGTGGGATGACCATTGTCCTGGACCGCCGGGGAGTTTCTATCTCGTTAAGTGTATGGAACCCGCCCTCTGTACTACAGTGATTGTTTGGGGTCAGCCGCCCTCTGTCTCCTCTCACCTCATCCTCCCTCCCGGGGCTGCTCCACTTAGAGCATAGGTACAAAAGACCATTCTGGTCGAGGTGCCGAATTCCCTCCGAGTAATCCAATCCAATCCATGGTAAAGAAGTAACAAGCAGTAAGTGAACAAAGATGAAAATGACCCTGGGATCACTTCTACCCTTGTATACGAATACTGATTCTGAATTGGTTCTCACGCCCCAACTAATCCTTTGTTTGCGTGGACCATCATAGTAAAATGATAAAATTCCCGGCCTTTTAAAAATTGGTCGGAAAGGATACTGAAGCCACACGTCGAATAAATAAAAATTTAGAATTCCCAAATTTGATAACCCTTGTCTAACGGAACTTTGAAAATAGATGAAAATATCAGAGCTGGTCTAGCAAACTTCCGCTCCTGAAAGTTGCTTGTCATTGTGCAAGGTCTTCGTAATTTGGAATCTGCTTAGGTTCACCGGCACTGAAAATTATAAAATTCACAAAAATGACAAAAAATGCTTGAAGTATTCTCAAATAAATACCATTTTAACCATATTATTGATAATGAACTAATTACAAACATTTAGTTTAGGAATTTAAGCTTGATGGTAAAAGTACTTGCTTCAGTTGTTTATTGCCCGAAACTGTTTAAAATATGATTTAAGCTTGATTGTTCCAACACACAATTAGGAGTGAGTACCAGTGTGGTCTGAAAAACTTCCGGCCTCAACATGAAGATGGCAGCACTCGTAAATAAAAGTTACTGCATTTCGTTAATTAATCTGTTGACAGTTACTTACCAAAGTTTCAACCATTTTGGACTCTCAATTGTTATGTAACCGTTGTTTGAGTGAGTTGATGTGAGTATTTTTATGAAAATGGACGAAATCGAGTATCGAACTGTCATTAAATATTTATTTCTGAAAGGCAATGCGCCTCCGCAATTGAAAGATGAGCTGAATTCTGTGTATGGGGACTCTGCACCATCATTTACCACAGTGAAATGTTGGGCAGCGGAATGTAAACGTGGCCGTAAGAGCTTGGGAGACGATGAACGTTCGGGACGTCCAAAACTGCAACTACCGAAGAAAACATCGCCAAAGTTCACCAAGTGGTGCTAGAGGACCGCCGAATTAAAGTGAGAGAGATAGCAGAAGCAGTGAACGTGTCAAAAGAACGTGTTTGTTATATACTAAATTAATATTTGGACATGAGAAAGCTGTCCGCGCGTTGGGTACCGCATTTGCTACGTTATACCAAAAACGTGTTCGAATGAACATTTCCAACGCTCTCCTGGTGCAGTTTAGGTGCAATAAATCCGAGTTTTGGCACCGATTAATTACTGTAGATGAAACTTGGATATACCATTACACGCCCGAAACAAAAATACAGTCCAAACAGTGGACTGCAAAGGGCGAACCGGTCCCAAAATAAAAGAAAAAAAACTGTTTTTTTTTCGGCTGAGAAAGTGATAACGACTGTTTTTGGGATAGTCATAGAGTTATTTTGATCAATTATCTTCAAAAAGGAAAACCCATTACAGGAGCATACTACGCATCATTACTTTACAACCTGAAGGCAGAACTTCCGGAAAAACGGCCTCATTTGCAGAAAAAGAAAATCCTGTTTCACTAAGACAGCGCACCGTCTCACACTTCAGCGGTTGCAATGCTGAAAATCCACAAATTACGGTTTGAACTGCTTGATCATCCGCCTTACACACTAGATCTAGCCCCAAGCGACTTCTTGTTCTTCCCTCATCTGAAATTACACTCACAGTACGGAGATTTTCGTCAAATGAAGAGGCCATCACCTTGGTGAACAATTATTTTGTAGAGAAAAACGTCGAGTACTATTTGGACGAGTTACAGAGAAGTGTGTAGAGTTACAAGGAGACTATGTTGAAAAATAAAAATGAATTCTGAAAAACCGTCTTTTATCTCTATTAGGTCGGAAACTTTTCAGACCACCTATGTATATGCTGTTTATAATAATCAGGTTCAGAGATACTTGCATGCGAAAAACGCAACTAAGTTAAGTGTATTTCTTCTCTGGTACTATTTCTGAAATATTCGAAAAAAATTAACGTGAGGTTGTGTTGTTTCATAGACAAAATCGCTCACCACTTGCAAGTCGCTCAAGATTTTTGCGGAACCACACCCCCTCTTCCTTTGTCACTTATGAGTTGCTAATTATAGAGATATTCTGGGAGAGATTTTATATAAACTATCCTATTTGGATTATCATCGTCATCAACACAAACAATAGCAATGGCAACTTTGCAAGATTCTTCACACCAATATTATCAACATCTGCAAAGTGACCTGAGAATATGACTGTCGTTTGTTGTTCTTGTCCCCCTACACCGGAGAAGCATGTGTTTACACCAATACGCCAAAAAATGTGTAGTGTTTAACGCCCGCTTTTACTGCATACGGCACCGCAGGCGGTGACACTGATGATACATGAGATGAAGATAGAGCACCGGTGGAATGAGATGGTGGGGGAAACCGGAGATCCCGGAGAAAACCCACCCCAGGGCCGGGTTGTCCACCACAAATCTCATTTTGCAGTCGCCTGGGATCGAACTCGGGCCGCCTTGGTGAGAGCCAAGCGGTCTAACCATTGAGCCACGGCGCGGCCACCAATACGCCAGGCATTACCAGCTGTTGATATGGCGTGCTCAAATGAAGATGATGAGTAACATTTGATTTTAATTTAATTGGGGGAAATAAAATGGGTTCCTGTTTTTAATATGTGATATTCTCAGCATCGTACTTATATCTTAGTGCATAATTTGTTAAAAATCCGGTAAAATTCCAGTCTTAATATCAAATGTAGCACAAAAGCTATAAAGAACTTCATCAGAGAATTTCTACGTTATTACTAAAGCAAGACAGCTACTACAGAAGGGCTGTAAGTCTTTTTTTTTTTAATTTTACATCCTCCAACGTTAAGTCATATCGGATGGCGAATGAAATGGGTAAAATGATGCTCAAATGTATCCAGGGTCCATGGAGCTTAGAGCTACCTGACATTCGTTTTTAAGGTTAAGGGAAAAACCCGGAAAAACCTTATCCAGGTAGCTCACTCTGACCGAGATTCGAACTCGGGACCTCTTAAACGTGAGGCAGACACGATACCATCTACGCTACCGTGGCGGGTGATGTAAGTCTTGATGAAAAGCTAATTATAACGCTAAGGTAAGTTTAAAGCTTAGAATAATAAACTGTAGATACTCTTTTCATCTGAAATACGGAAAGAAGTTTTGGTCAATGTGCACATTCGAGGTACTTCTTTTTGTACCATCTTCTGCGTGTTTGTGGTAGCGGCTGTATGGTTGTTCCCTTGTAGCTGACTGCTGCTCTGAATAAGGATTTCCTAAGTTTCATATTTGCTTCTTGATTTGTAGATGGTATCAAAAACATTTAGTAGTCGGCAAGATAGCACTTGTTTGGTTACTGCAACTGAAACATTGGTAGGAGCTTGCCTTAATCTGAACCAGTTCATGCAATTTCTGACGGGCAGATGGACACTGCAATGAGAAAAAGTATTAATTATTGTAAAGGTAGAATCAAACTGGAAAATTCAATGTCATAGCCGGGATTTGAGCTTTACAGTCTGACTTTACCTTTCCATATTTTGTCCTACACACAGCTAGTGTGTAAGAACAATTAATTTCCATTAATTAATATAATAGTAGTCCGAAATATAAACCCGGGCCTTAAAGTACTTACAGCATAGGAAGTCGCCAATAAAGTAGTTGTCTCACGTGTTTATGAGAACTCCTAGTGGTTTACCGGGAAACACACGAGTCAGTTGGAGAATTTAATATCGCTCTGCTACATTAGACATGCTGGCTCAATAGTTAAGAAAATCCGAGGATCCCAGGTTCAAATCCCGGCCACGACCTTGAAATTTTAAGTCTGGCTCTACCTTTACATATTTAGTCCTATACACGGCTGGTGTGAAATAATAATTAATTTCCATATTTATTATTATTATTATTATTATTATTATTATTATTATTATTATTATTATTATTATTATTATTATTATTATTATTATTATTATTATTATTATTATTATTATTATTATTATTATTATTATTATTATTATTATTATTATTATTATTATTATTATTATTATTATTATTATTATTATTATTATTATTATTATTATTATTATTATTATTATTATTATTATTATTATTATTATTATTATTATTATTATTATTATTATTATTATTATTATTATTATTATTATTATTATTATTATTATTATTATTATTATTATTATTATTATTATTATTATTATTATTATTATTATTATTATTATTATTATTAGTATTAGTATTATTATTATTATTAGTATTATTATTATTATTAGTATTATTATTATTATTATTATTATTATTATTATTATTATTATTATTATTATTATTATTATTATTATTATTATTATTATTATTATTATTATTATTATTATTATTATTATTATTATTATTATTATTATTATTATTATTATTATTATTATTATTATTATTATTATTATTATTATTATTATTATTATTATTATTATTATTATTATTATTATTATTATTATTATTATTATTATTATTATTATTATTATTGTTGTTATTATTGTTATTATGTTATTATTATTATTATTATTATTATTATTATTATTATTATTATTATTATTATCATTATTATCATTATTATCATTATTATCATTATTATCATTATTATCATTATTATCATTATTATCATTATTATCATTATCATCATTATCATCATTATCATCATTATCATCATTATCATCATTATCATCATTATCATCATTATCATCATTATCATCATTATCATCATTATCATCATTATCATCATTATCATCATTATCATCATTATCATCATTATCATCATTATCATCATTATCATCATTATCATCATCATTATCATCATTATCATCATCATTATCATCATTATCATCATCATTATCATCATTATCATCATCATTATCATCATTATCATCATCATTATCATCATTATCATCATCATTATCATCATTATCATCATCATTATCATCATTATCATCATTATCATCATTATCATCATTATCATTATTATCATTATTATTATCATTATTATTATTATTATTATTATTATTATTATTATTATTATTATTATTATTATTATTATTATTATTATTATTATTATTATTATTATTATTATTATTATTATTATTATTATTATTATTATTATTATTATTATTATTATTATTATTATTATTATTATTATTATTATTATTATTATTATTATTATTATTATTATTATTATTATTATTATTATTATTATTATTATTATTATTATTATTATTATTATTATTATTATTATTATTATTATTATTATTATTATTATTATTATTATTATTATTATTATTATTATTATTATTATTATTATTATTATTATTATTATTATTATTATTATTATTATTATTATTATTATTATTATTATTATTATTATTATTATTATTATTATTATTATTATTATTATTATTATTATTATTATTATTATTATTATTATTATTATTATTATTATTATTATTATTATTATTATTATTATTATTATTATTATTATTATTATTATTATTATTATTATTATTATTATTATTATTATTATTATTATTATTATTATTATTATTATTATTATTATTATTATTATTATTATTATTATTATTATTATTATTATTATTATTATTATTATTATTATTATTATTATTATTATTATTATTATTATTATTATTATTATTATTATTATTATTATTATTATTATTATTATTATTATTATTATTATTATTATTATTATTATTATTATTATTATTATTATTATTATTATTATTATTATTATTATTATTATTATTATTATTATTATTATTATTATTATTATTATTATTATTATTATTATTATTATTATTATTATTATTATTATTATTATTATTATTATTATTATTATTATTATTATTATTATTATTATTATTATTAATGTATTTATTTAGTAATGGTATTCAGGGCACTCTATTTCCAGGTACTTAGCTACAGCCAACGGCTTTAGTTGCCTGATCTTTCAATTCAAAAGAAGAGAGACAATAATCAGCAAAATATACCTACACTTTCGACGCAGTTAATGTGAGATTATTTACGAACGGTTTCTGAAACTCTAGAATATGTCTATCTGCAATAGTAACTCATCCGTCTACAACTACAAGAGCTATTTTTCCATTGTCCTATTAGATATTGTTGATCCAGATGGTCTTTCCATTGATATAAAAATTGGTGACTATGGCAGAAATAGTGATGAGGGTGTGTTGCGTAATTCAGCTTTAGGAAGAAACTTTCAACAGGGTCCAAGAGGCTACCGAAAGATGTTCATTATTGTACTCCATTCCATTAATTATTGGCGTGTGATGAAGCTTCTCCATCACAGAAGCGTATCATGCGTCACTATCCTCGAACAGAACTAACTATAGCGTGAGCAAAGGAGAGTGTAGGGGTGGTTTTGGAATTTTTACTTCTAAATTTAAAATTCCCGGTGCGGATATTCCCTGCAAACCTGATAAAACACAGCTATGAGAGCACTTTGTTGTCTGCATAACTTCATTACTCCAAAACAGGATGGTTTATGTGACCTAATGGAACAGATAATACTTGGAAATACTGACAGTACCACAATGTGTGTGTGTGTGTTTGTGTGTGTATGTGTGTGTAGTGTGTGTGTGTGTGTGTGTGTGTGTGTGTGTGTGTGTGTGTGTGTGTGTGTGTGTGTGTGTGTGTGTGTGTGTGTGTTGCAGAGACTGCATGCAACCCTGAAACATACTGAAGCTGCTATATTAAGAAATCACTTAAATATGGTGCATTCTTAGCACAATAGTTTAACTACTGAATAAATATAAATACTGATGCACTACATTTTCATAAATTCTGGCTACGCAAGCGTGGTTCTTACATAACTAACACGTTATAATATAATATAATATAATAAATAAATATGTTGTAGAATGTAAGTTAACATATAATTTAATTCTTTGGAAACGTCCAGCCACGCTTTATCCAGCTCGTTCTTATATGAATGTCGAGGTATATATGAGGGTATCTACCAGGGCAATCCACACAAAGTGAAGACTGACCTCCCCTCTAATGACCAGGGAGTTACCGAGCTGTCCCAAAAGGGCGCCCGGCGTCTCCGTGGGGCTTTCCATAGGGCAAGACCTAGAGACTAACAACCCCCCCCCCCATCTGGTTCTATGGACTCAAGACGGGATGGAAGTGGTTACGAAACTTAAGCGCACCAACCCCTAAGGGGAAGGCTGCCGATTAACCTCGGTAGGGCCCCCTCGTGAACTAGCACACCTTCTACTAGCTATGCTGGCTAGTACGGAGGAATATATGGCTTCCCTCAACCCCGTCCGGAGACGTACCCGCTGCCCCCCTCGAGGCCAACCCAATCCGAACAATTTCCATTCAGGGAGTGGCTGAGTGTTTAGACCACTTGGCTCTCACCAAAGCGGCCCGGGTGCGATCCCACGCTGGGGCGGGTTTTTGCGGGATTTCCGGTTTCGCCCGCCATCTCATTCCACCGGAGTTCCATCCTATATATCATCATTGTTACCATCTGCGGTGCCGTATGTAGTAAAAGGGGGCGTTTTGCAGTGCCTTGTTGCACGTGGGTGCAGGACGACGCCGATGAGATCAAGATACTGATCGTTGCACTGCATTTTCTATTTTTCTATTACTTATCTCTCTGGTGTTCCTTTTTGTTGTGTCATGTTGACACGACTTAACGCATTCGATGGGTGGCCTTGCTTAGAAGAAACCTCCTATTGAGCGTTTATTCTTCTTTCGATCATTTTGCGGGTCTTCCTATATTTCTGCAGGCAAGGGATTACATTGTGATATAGCTATGAACTTCAATTATTAAGTAGAAGGCACCAACCGACTGGCCGGTGGAAGATATGTGCTCTAGGTGATCTGATAGATGGTCCATGATAATAGCTGTTCCACAGTAACGGACAAAGTAGTAGTAGTAGTAGTAGTAGTAGTAGTAGTAGTAGTAGTAGTAGTAGTAGTAGTAGTAGTAGTAGTAGCAGCAGCAGCAGTAGTGATAACAGTAGTGTTAGTGGCAATTGTGGTGGTAGAAGTAGTAGAAGAAGAACTGGTGATGGTAGTAATGCTAGTAACAAGACAAAATAAAGAGCAGACATCTAGCCAGCAAATGAGACAGCAAGAGAAAAGAAAAAACAGAAAGGAAAGCAAAACTTTGTTGTGGTTCTCGCATGAGGCGGTTTTTGAAAATAGCGTCGGTAGGATAAAGTAGGGAGGATTTTCAGCGTTGTTCCGATACAGCGATGTGAATGAGGGTAGTTAGAATCCCCTTCCTCTGTGTTTTAGAATATTAAAGAGAATTTGAAAGTATGAATTGAAAGTAGACGTTGTTTGCCACAAGAGCACCCAGGCATATAACAGCGCTTTTGTGTTTGAAAACGTAGGTAGTAGGTACATTAAGCGGATAATGCCATGGCCAGTAATTCTGTATTATATAAGTAACCATTAGCATGCGGAGATAATGGAGGCTTACAAGTTACCTTCCATTAGTAATTTAAGAATCACAACTCGCGAGATAAAAGTGCTCAAAACTAGCCACGCACCTGAGACTGTGCTTCTGAAGCGTGCTCTTGCATCTTTTATAAAACCACACGTAATACTAGAGCGGGTGATAACGTAAACGCTGTAGCTTTATTCTTAAAACCAGTAGCAACAACAGCTCTCTTTACTTCCAAACATGAATAAAACATCCAATATAGTACATTCACACAACTTTTTACCCTCTTTATGAAGTCTGCTTATGCTTATTTGCCTATTTCATTTTGATCGGAATGCATTTCTGCAGAAACATTATAGAAGACGTCACTATATTTCCGTACTTTTTCTGTGACCTGATGAGAAACATTTAAATAGTGATAGCCACGCTTAAATTTAACATAATCCTGTGAAAACTCACATTTTAGTGCCTTGTCTAACAAAACGCTTAAACTCTGATTTTTGGTATTAAGCACGTCTACATCTAAATAAAATATATTAAACAACTGAAATAAAATTCGTTTTGAATTTATAATTTGAGATTTATGGAAATTCCCTTTTTTCAGGACATTCACGTTTACAAAATGTTTTTTTTTTTTTGATAGAGTTTTCTTCTAATTCTTCTAAAATGTACCCGGTGGGTTTACAAGACATAATTTAAACTGCCGTATAAAGGTTCTTGGAATTTGTTCGTTTCAAATCAATTCAAGAACTTTTTTTGTTTTTGTTTTTGTAATTTACGTCCTCCAACGTTAAGTCATATCGGACGATGAATGGAATGGGTGAAATGATGCTCAAACGAGCCCAGGATCCATAGTGCTTAGAGTTACCCGACATTCGTCTTTTAGGATAAGGGAAAAAACCCGAAGAAAACTTTATCCAAGTAACTTACCCTGGCCGAGTTTCGAACTTGGTACCTCTTGAACGTGAGGCAGACATGCTACCACCACGCTACCGAGGCGGGCAATTCAAGGGATTAAAACATTATAAGTTTACAATGAAAACGTTTAAAAACCAGTCAAGCAAGTTAACCAAGCGGGGTGGCTCGGGGAATTTTGTCTGTGGCCCACATTCGGTAGGTCTGGGTTCGACTCTTGTGGCCGACCTACTTTATCCATGGTCTTTTTGGGGTAGGGGTTTCCAGGGTTGCTAGGCGAATGCTGGGTAAGTTAATTACATCCCCTGCACTTGCTATCCCACCATTTCATTTCCATTATCATTTAATATCATCTCTGTTTATTGGTATCATTGAGGGTAGATGTGTCGGTGGATGTCTCGGCGCTGCATGGCAGATGATACGCTCTTGGTAGAACTTCCCTCTCCGTTAGGTCTCCGGTCTCCGAACCCGGACTCCCGGTTGGCAGTCTCCATCTCGTAAAGTGTAGGGACCCTGCCCTCTGGACTGTCGTTCCCTCTATCTCCTCTTGTCTCATTCTTCTTCCCCGGGAAGCCCCACTATGGAGCATAGGTACAATAGACCAAGTTTGGACCTCCATTCCGAATTCCCTCCGTTGTGTAGTCCAGTACAGTCCAATTCGAACAAATTCTATGACAGTTATTTTCGTTATAATCAGTTTGTTTCAAATTTCATCATGCAAAGCATCTGGCGTAGGGCACTAAAATTAAGCTGTGAAATTAAAAAACTACTTCTAAAAATGATATCAAATTCAAATTTGTAATTGTGGAATCGTTATATAAGACAGCACAAAAAATAAAGTTTTTACGAAACTGTCTACAAACTTAGTGAATGACATATTCACTGTACAAACCTTTCTAAATGACAAGCAAATGAAACATTCAAACAACTGATAAAGGATATGTTATGTTACAGAAAAAGTTACTTGCAATAAATAGGTAATGTATTTAAAAGATCTGCAGATACATTTCTGTAAAATATGTCGCTGTGTGTCCCTCATGGTTTAAACAACCAATTATCAGCATTTTGTTTGCAATGAAAACGATTTCAGAGGCTTTTCTTCGAGTGATATTTCGAAATATACTGAATTTAACAATCAAGACTCGCATTTATCGAGATTTTGTTTTTGGGTTGTGCTATTTACACAAGACAGTCGAGTTTGTAAATTTGTCTGTTTTTAATTCAGGGAACCGCAAAGCATATTTCGAGCAAGAGATTGGTATTGAAATTGTAGGTGGTACGAAATACTTTTTCTACCATCCAGGTAAGTAATAAAGTAAACGGTTCTCTGACATTCCAAAGTAACGCCCCCTACCAAACATGAAACAGTCAGATAGGCCACCTCAAAACTCCAAGTGGAGGAGTGGAAGATTTCCTAAAAGAGAACATTGTGGTAAACCAGGCGTTTGTCCTTTGTTCCGGAACAGCAACACTCTTCATGTCACTGGATGTCCTCTTAGCTGTAGGAAATGAACTTACAAGATCTTTTGTCACTAACTAGACTTCTAACGAAACACTTTCATAACGAAATGTATTCCAAAACTTACAAAGTAGGTCTGTGATGATGATGTGTATAAGGGTGCTCAACTGCAGAGGTTATCAGCGCCCTTTAAAAATTAGTGATGGCAAAACCCAGACATAAATTATTCAAAAACTATATGCAACTGCAAATAAATTTATAAAAAATACATGTACATAACAAAAATAAATAAATAAATCTAAATCCAAACTACAAAAATACTTAAAGAAGAAAGAACTTAAAAAGAACTTAAAAATCTTCTCCACTACTATATTATCATCCTCTAGCATTTCTGCAAAGCTGGCCGGCAGCTGCAGAGACGTCCTAAGGTGTGACAAAGTAGGTCTCAAAGTGTTTGTTTATCACTGCTTTGTTCGTTGATTTACGTCCTCCAACGCTACGTCATATCGGATGATGCATGAAATGGGTTAAATGATGCTCAAATGAGCCCATGGTCCATGGAGCTTAGAGTTACCCAACATTCGTCTTTCAGGATAAGGGAAAACCCCAGAAAAACCTTATCCATGTAACTCACCCTGACCGAGATTCAAACGCGGGGCTTCCTGAAAGTGAGGCAGATACGCTACCATCTACGCTACCGAAGCGGGCATTTGTTTATCCATCCCAGCTACTTCTGATATTTAAGATATTTAAGATTATTCTAAATTACTAGAAATGTGTCAGGTCGAATAATTGCACCTTCCTTCTAGTGATTGGGTTGGTCTGGCCCGGGCAGTGGTTTCCTACGCTTGAGTAAGTCTAGGTACTACTAAAGGTCGCGCTAGATCGCCGGCAGACCTATGAGGATTTCAGAAGTCTCTCTTTGGGAATCACAAGCATAAGTAGCGTATTTACTTCCATCCCTGTGAAAGCCAGGCAATGCTTGTTGGACTCAAGATTATTGCCCTAATGGAAAGCCCCAAGTAGAGAATTGCCACTCAGTTGGCGCCTCTCCGTGGTTTCAGAAGAGCCAACTTCGGCTCCTGGGTGAACTTCGCTCCAAGTATTTCGCATACTTAAAAGCGCAGAACACCTGTGTGCAATTTAGAAGCACTCAGCTTTTCATCATGAAACAGGCCTGTCCATCTGCCGACGTAAAGCATGCCCGAGACAAATGACTAAAAACAATGTTTCGCGATGATTAAAGAAATAAGAAACCCTGAGGAGCAACAAGTGAAGGTCGTGGCCTTGGCTTATCAGAATTTGTAATACTCCTGTTCTAAGAGTTATATTTCAAGAACAACAGTGTTATATGTAGTTATTCTACCAACTATACAAGAACGTCTACTGTAGTTGATGTGTAAATAAAGGTAACCTTGTTACAATTACATTTCAGTAGTAATTCAATAAAGTTCTATCAGCTTTAGGGCTGAGGTTAGTGAAAATATATGCCAGTTGTTGATTAAACAACTGCGCATCAATATTCACACAAAATCAACAGTTTTGCTCTTCTATTGCGGCCACAGGCCTACCAAAACGAGATGCTGAAAAAAGCAATGTGAACAACCCCACAATGTATAACTCAGATCCTACTTATTCAGCTATAACCCAAACAGGACCCAATAAATAACAAGCCATAATAATCGAAGCCCATGACGGCATAACACTTAAAGAATATGTAACAGCAATAGGTAACCTAACCAACCCCAGCGACATTCGATTTGTATCTTGAATATCGAACTCCAGAATCTGTATCTACCTCGCCAGTAAAAAGCTAGTTTATGAACTGATATCTAAACACCCAAAAATAGAGGTCAACAACTTGTATTTGGAAATTAGTCCGCTTCTCACTAAAAAGAAAAGAGTGATACTCTCTAATGTGTGCCCTGTTATTCCCAATCATGTTATCGAAGAACACCTTCTGGCCCATGGAATTAAGCCTGTATCATCTATATCGTATATCAAGGCGGGAATAACTATCCCTGGATATACACACATCATGAGCTTTCGCCGACAAATGTGTGTAAAGCCTGATGACTTTGCCAAGCTACCTTACAGATAAACCATGAGGATATATCCTATTGGATATACCTTTCTTCCGATGTTCCTACCTGCTTTTCATGTAAAATGTGAGGACATTTAGCTAAACAGTGCAAGTCGTCAGATGAAATAAATGATAAGATGGTTAGCTGCTCATCTGAAAGAGTTAGTAACCACACCACAAAACTAAAGACAACGCAGAAATAATTGAAAATGACACAGAAAACACAGAAAACATGTCACTAGAAACTGTTTCTATACAAGAAAATGGCACCTCCCAGTCTGAACCTCCTTCGACACCATTGCTACAACTTAACTTTGCCCCTTTAGGGCAAAACCTTAAGACAGCAGCCAAGAAGCAACCTATTTCAACATCCAGTAAGTATACTGAATCTGCAACCGATGATGACGAAAACCTATCTGACTCATCTTTAATGACTTTTGATGAGACAGAAAAAACAGAACCTAACCCAGTAAACAAACATATACACAAAAGCCAAAAGATATTGACACCCTCTCGCTCATAAATGACCAGATACCTGTAATAAAAAGTACTATGGAAGAAAGACCGGACGACTACGTTTTAAATGACCTCCAGTTCAAAAGCTTTTTTGAAAATACTGTTGGAGCATCTGAAATAATATCAGTTGCACTTAGCTACACTGATGACTTCAAGGACTCCTGGATACAGTCAAAAAGCTTCATCTCTTATTTACCAATAGAACAATGAAAAATCGAAACTCCAATATAGGAAAGAAACTGGTTTCCGAAATAAATAGAAAAAAACACAGTTTCTTAAACATTTTGATGGTTATGTAGTAGAAGTTTTTGCTAACACCATCTAACTGAGGCCCTATACACAGTAAACCTTAAAAATAAAAAACATAACAAATAATGGAGCTCAACATATTACAATGGAACATAAATGGATTACATTCTCAACTGGAACACCTCCAACTCTTACTTAATAAACATAACCCAAAAGTTGTTTGTGCACAAGAAACACATTTTAAGCATGATTATGTTGCTCCATTAAGATTTTACAACGCCTATAATAAAAATCGAGAAGAACGAACACATGCCAGCGGTGGAGTAGTCAGTCACCTATGTTAAAGAAACACTGCCGCAGAGTGCTATCTCGCTCAATACTACTTTAGAGGCTACTGCAGTTTCTGTTCTTTTTACAGTAGAACTATATATATGTAATATATATCTCCCCAACAGCCACAATTTAGATCTTGTAAAACTAAATGAACTGGAGCAACAACTACCCCGTCCTTACCTTATTCTCGGAGATATCAACAGTCAACACACTATGGGGATGCAGCTCCATCAATTCACGAGGAAAACTCATTGAACAGTTTATAAACAATTTAGACCTAATTCTACTCAATTCACTGGAGCCTACTCATTTCAGTCTAGCTTATGGAACACTCAGCTCCATAGACCTAAGTTTGTGCTCACCAAACATATCAGATTTGTTTGAATACTTCATTTATAAAGAACCTCAAGGAAATAGTCATCACTTTCCTATTATTCTTACTCAACCGATTGACAGTCCTCAGAAAACCACACTCACGCCAAAATTTAATTTTAAAAAGGCTAATTAGAATACATTTAAGAGTTTTATAACCAAAGAAATAACCCAGCTGATGTCTTGCACTGAATTTATTCATACTAACATTAATGAAGTAATTAAAAACTTCAATGAACTTATTCTAAAATCTGCAAATATTTCTATACCTACAATAGCCCCATACAAGAAAACAGTTCCTTGGTGAAACAGTGAATGCCAAAAAACTATTAATTTTAAGAATAAAGCATATTACCGATACAGACGCCGTCCTACTGAAGAAAATAAGCTTAAATATCTCCAAGCTAGAGCTAAAGCAAGAAAAACTGTTAAACAAAGTAAAAAGGATTCATGGTTGAATTTTGTCGCATCATTAAATTATCAAACCCCTCAGAAAACAGTGTGGGGAAATATTCAGAAAATTAGAGGCAGGTTTAAATATAACTCAGAAATCGTTTTGAAAGACCCTGACTCAAAACCAACTAACACCAATTCATAGTCAGTAGCTAACATCTTAGCAGATTCATTTGCATCTACATCATCCGATGCTAATTATGAGGACGAATTTAAATCCCTTAAAATGAAAAATGATTCATTACCTGATGAAACCCTAAATGACAGTACCGAAAACTTTGATGAAACCATCGTATATTATGAATATGAAAATGCGCTCACATTATGCAAAGGATCCAGTCCTGGACCAGATAACATACACTATTATATGCTGAAACAACTACCAATTGAAGGACATATATATCTTCTTGAAATATTCAACCATATCTGGTGTTATAGGTTATTTCCCAATCTTTGGAGTTCGGCAGTAGTGATAGTGTGTGTGTGTGTGTGTGTGTGTGTGTGTGTGTGTGTGTGTGTGTGTGTGTGTGTAGTGTTTAACGCCCGCTTTTACTACATACGGCACCGCAGGCGATGACACTGATGATAAATGAGATGAAGATGGAGCACCGGTGGAATGAGATGGCGGGGGAAACCGGAGATCCCGGAGAAAACCCGCCCCAACGCCGTGTTGTCCACCACAAATCTCACATTGCGGTCGCCTGGGATCGAACCCGGGCCGCCTTGGTGAGAGCCAAGCGGTCTAACCACTGAGCCACGGCGTGGCCATGCAGTAGTGATACCCATACCGAAACCTAATAAGGACCTCACACTACCAAACAACTACAGACCAATATCTCTTACGTGTACAATGTTCAAAGTTCTAGAAAAGATTATAAATAAAAGATTGGGTTGGTTTATCGAAAACGGGAAACTTCTTTCTGAATCACAATATGGTTTCAGACAATTCCGTTCCACTACAGACTGTTTAATCACGATTGAGTCTGAAATAAGAGAAGCCTTTCTCCATAATCAACATCTCATACTAGTTAGTCTAGATATACGAAAGGCATATTATATGACATGGAGAACACGTATACTTCAAATATTACGACAAAATAAAATATCAGGAAATATGTTTTATTTCATTCAGAATTTTCTCCAGCATCGCACCATTGGAGTACGTACAAATGATATATTATCCAAGGAAGTTAAGTTAGACAATGGAGAACCCCAAGGCTCCGTGCTTAGCGTTACACTTTTCCTGCTGGCAATAAACGACATACTGAACACTATTCATCCCCCTGTAAAAGTGTGCCTATTTGCTGATGATCTGACCTTTTTCTGTAAAGGTAATACCATCTCAACCACCCAAGCTTTACAACAAGACACTGTAACAAGTATTCAAATTTGGACATCACAAACAGGATTCAGTTTTTCTCAGCAAAAGTCAAAATGTATTTGCTTTACCAAAAGTTCAATGCATCTTCCAAACCCTACCATCCATCTGTATGGAAAACCCATTGAAACAACCAAACAATTGAAATTATTGGGACTTATCTTCGACCACAACCTATCATGGAAAACACATATTTCGAACCTAAAGGAAGACTGTTCAAGGCGCCTAAACATATTAAAAACATTATCACACCGCAATTGGGGTGCTGATCAACATGTCCTACAAATGACGTATCAAGCTTTAATCCTAAGCAAACTTGACTATGGAGCTATTGTGTACAACTCTGCAGCACCGGCGTTACTTAAGCCGCTGGACGTGGTTCAAAGTTCTGCTATGAGGATTAACCAGTCCGCTCTCTAGCCTACTGATAGAAGCCAATCAACCACCGTTAAACACAAGGAGAATACGATTAAGTATAAAATATGGAATCAAAATAGTGGCAAGACCTCATTCAAGTACCCATTCATGTTTTCCTCAATACAGAAAGCAACAAAACCTGTCATACAAAAAAGCACTCCTTACCTTTCTATCAACGACTTGCTAACTATTTAAATACTAACAGCATAAAGATCCCTCCCATAATGACCAGGGACTTCCATGGAGGACCATACCGGAAACTCAAAATTCCCAAGATATATACCGACCTAACATTTCACCAGAAATGGAATACTGCTGCAATTGTTTACCAAACACTATTTTATGAAATGTGCAATAATTTCTCCAATTATCAATTTATTTACACTGATGGAT
Source organism: Mantis religiosa (assembly GCA_030765055.1). Lineage (NCBI taxonomy): Eukaryota > Metazoa > Arthropoda > Insecta > Mantodea > Mantidae > Mantis > Mantis religiosa. The sequence continues at coordinate 241,152,843 of CM060948.1, read as the reverse complement.
CAAAAACGTATCATGGTACAGGGTGTGCAAAAATAACTCCTGATAAAATTTTACAGCAACGGCTACCTGACTATTATTCAACCTACAGTTCTGAACTATACGCCATTTATCAAGCACTTACATACTGACAGCACACCACAACTGCTATGCAATATGCTCTGACTCCCTGAGTACCTTGCAGAGCATGAAGAACTACACAACAGACAACAAATTAGTTCAGGACACACAGACACTATTCAGTAACATCACCGACGCTGGTAAAGACGTGGTTTTCATTTGGATCCCTTCCCATCAAGGAATAACAGGGAATGAAAGAGCGGACGAAGCTGCTAAAGACGCCACATACCTACGCTAACAAACGAACGTCCAAATTCCATGTTCAGGTGTTATAAATCATCTCTCCAAAATACCAGCACAAAACTGGAAATCTGAATGGAATCAACAACAACCAGGAAAATTACACCAAGTACGAAAAGGATCCACCGCTCTTCACCCAACCAAGCCACTTACTAGAAAGGAACAAGTCATTCTCACCCGTCTACGAATTGGTCACTCCAGCCTCACTCTATTCATATCTTCTCTCAAGACAGCCGCAGCCTACGTGTAAAGAATGTAATAAAAACCTTACCATTTACCACCATCTCATAGAATGCAATGAATACAAAAGAAACAGAAAACAACACGGAATCCCACAGGACATCTCCATACTGCTAAACAGTTTCAAACTACGACGCAATCTATTTAATTACCTAAAGGATATAGACATTTGGAAATTAATATAAATTATGTGGAATATACTTTAATCAATTGTATTTCATAATCTACATAATGGTGTCAAAGTAATGAAATTTTTGTTTTGCAAAATAGTGTTGTTAGCTTATGTTGTCTTTGTTTTCAGTTATCTGTATTTAATGTAAATTGTTTTCATAATTAATGTTATTAATGTGTATATTTTATATGTTTGATTGTAATCCTGTATATTGAATGTAAATTTTTATATATGTTACTAATTGTATTACTTTGCAAAAATGGTCGCGATATGACCCAGGAAGTTAAAGCGGCCTTAAAAAATTATATATATAAAACACGAAGCGCCACAAGATATTTATTCTGTAATACATCGCTGGAAATGTCCTACTACACTCGATTTATTGTTAAACGTTAGCGCTGCTACAGCTAGTGTTGCAAATTTATGTGCACAAGGAGTGTCACCCACGTGGTTAGTTCTCTCTATTTCACCAATTGTTTGCGATTAATATGTATTCCGACTCTGTACAAGGCGTCCAAGAAAAGGGAACCTAACGCAACAATAAGTTCCATTGATTATGTTACAGACTTAGGGGCCTCCTATGTTCCTCTCCTGTCAAGCTTTTCATGAATACCTACGTTTGGCAGAGAACGTTCGATATTCAATATTGAGAGTAGATTGTAGTAATTTTTATACCCTGAACTAACCCTTGTTTCAAATAAGCTTGTCCCGTGACCTAATCACTTCTCATTGGCTGCTGTCCTGGTAAAGACTGTTGTACGAGGTGCCTTCAATTTACCTATGACACCTCCTATTTTTATTCAGGACTGGGACCAGAGAGGAAATTCTGTTTTTTAAGCACACGTGGACCCTTTGGGAATGCGTAACAGAGATGGCAGCACTTTATAGTGCATAGAACTCTAGTGGCAGCGACGAGAGTTAGGACTGTTTTTGATACTTAAAATGGTGACGTTTTCATTGCAAGAGCAGCGTGTAATCATTCGTTTTCTGCATTTTCGTGCTGTGACACCTATTGAAATTCATCACCAGTTGAGTGAGGCATGTGGTGATGGTACCATGTATGTGTCTAATGTGCGTCCTTGGGTGCAACAGTTCAATGAAGGCAGAACATCGTGTGACAACAAACCAAGACGGGCACGGCCTACCACCAACCGGTCTGACGACATGACCCAATGAGTGGAGAACGTTGTTTTGGAGGATTGCGGATCGAGCGTTGCAGACATCGTCTCCAAAATTGGCATTTCCGTGTGATCTGTGTACAAAATCGTGCATGAAGATCTGAAAATGCGAAAAGTGTTCTGCATTTTTAAGTGTGTTTAAAAAAACAGAAGTTCCTATTTGGTCCCAGTCCTGAAAAAAATAGGACATATTATAACTTGGACGCATCTCGTATGGTAAAAATGTGTTGGTTATGTAACATGATTATATTATCCTATTATGTGCGAAAAGAATTGTCAAATTTATATCTTCATAACTGTATTAATTAAATATGTTTTTCCTAACAGAGTATTTTATTTGGAATGCACGTTAATTCTTACTACGAAATAAGAAGGAGGATCCTTTGCTCCTGCCTCTCTCGGGATGACTGACGATAGCACGTGCATTTATCTGTAGTCCTGACATAGTTGTTTATATTGCTTTTATCGCTTACCTTCCTTGATATATCATACTCTACCATGCAACGGGTGAGTTGAGTTTCTTATTATCTTGTATTTTTGCCTGCCTTCACATCTCTATTTGTCTATCTTCCTGGCAATTATTATGAAGTTTACTGCAGGTTTCCACGTGGTGTGAAAGCAACTGCTATGGATCTGAAAGCATTAGTCAATTAGGGGAAAGGGGAAGGCAATGGTGAAATCTTCCAAATTTGGACCCTCTTTAGTTTCTCAAAACTGGTTGTACTAACTAGTTTTATTAAAGTGCTATAATATACTTAATCTATTAAAATGACATAAAACGAATGTAGTGAAATTTCTGCGCTGTGCATCTGTAGTGTTCATTTGGAAGGAATTTTCTTTAATTTTATTCTACTGGTAAACTAGATATCTTTAAAACACACATACATTAAAAGTAATATTCTTTATGACATCGGAAATGCGCGGATTGTTCCTTAATATTACTGTGAATATTTCAATAATTTTTATTTTCACTTATTATGGATATTCACTTGTTTATGCGATCATGGAAAGATTATGCAGATGTGCTTTTATTTTATTTTTTATTTATTTTTTTCGCTTAAGTGCAGATTTTGTTTTATTCTGGCGGACAGTTACAGAATATTCTGAGCTTGGGTTTTGTAGCGTTTGTTTTGGTTCTTGGCGCTCGCGTCAGACACCCACTTTATCTGGTTGGGCCAGTAGATTGTCAAACGTGCTTTTCCTAGAATTCTCAACCTGTGCGTGTGGCTGAAATTAGGCGGTGAGTTGCCATCAATAAGTAAATGTTTTTCATGTGGCACATGTCGGCTGATAGGTTTTTTACTTATTTATGAACGCTGTTTAACTGCTTTGGTTCTCAGGTCTCATTCTATATTAAGCATGAAACGCTACTTAACATGACTCCAAAGCCACTTTATCGGGATTGAGGTTTGTGTATTACCTCAGTATATTTCACCGTTTTGTAAAGGTATCCAAATTGAAAGTAAAAATTTATTTTTAATATATTTAGTATAATTTTCTAGTCAAGGATATTTTTCAACCTATGGGATTTAAATTTATTCAATTTTTTGTTACGTTAAGAAACGTTATTTGTGATATTTGATCGCTGAGCATACGTACAAATTTGAGTTAATAATTAAAAATTTCGGTATTACTTACACTGGGAGAGGCATTTAGATACACAGGTTTTATGCTACTTTTTAATCATTACGTTATTATCTTCACAATCACGGATTCAAGATTTTTCTGGCTTTTAAAGATCTGAATGTAAAATTCTTTCCTTGCATCTACAGCCACGTGCGCAATTACATTATATCACAAATATTTGTCAAGCTTAATATGACGTAGTTGGGGAAAACAGCATTTGAACAGATTTGGAAGACTATATAATGAAAAAAAAAACTACCACAAATGTGCGTGATTATAACATTGGATTTCTTTTCTAATTTAAGTAGAGAAGAAAAAAACAATGAATAATAAAAATCCCCCAAATGGCAGTCCTTAAAAGGCTGCATGTGCGTTCCAACATGAGTGTGTTTCTGTAATGTACCTAAAATATTTAAGCTCGCATGTCCTTCACAGCTTAACAAACCTTTCAAATGCAGGTAAATGGTTTAGTGGTTCAGATGTTAAAATAGCGCTGCAACAGAGAAGCCACACCGATGCTATTGGTTTTGGTGCTTAGAGCGTCAAGGTTTTATGTCAGCTGTTAAGGTAAATCTGTGCGTTATTAAATCTCTTAGACTACTTCAAATGAAATGTGGCTTAGAACTTGATTTGGGGCTGATTGGTTTAATACTTTATTTTACACGTTATATCTGATGAACAGGTTAGAATTGCTGAAAACGAAATGTTATTACAAAGGGTAGTATTTGAAACGGAAAGTACTATAGAATGATTTTAGTAATAACTTTCAATGAACGTAAAATGTTATCAGTATAAAGGTGAAGAATAAGTTGCTTCGTTTACCTTTCATGGTTACTAAGCATCATAATTGCGATAATAATATCCACAAAAAGTCAACAGCATAAATTTTATTGGAGAAATTAACAGAAATTTAAGAATTAAATTAAGCTAAGAAACAAAAATAATGTTATAGACTAAAATTGTCGAAGCTGTTTGTGAAATAAAACAAGTGATTACAGGCATGCTGTACTGTTCTGTGTTGCTATTTCCTTACTATCAGGAAGTTTCATAAAATTCTTTGTAGTTCTACCCTGTGAGGGTATCCAGTATACGTATTTTGGTGAAATATTTCCTCTTGCTATAGAGGCGGCTGGGTGAGACGCTGACGAGGGAAAATAACCTTCAAGGACTCAGTAACGTTGATGTTTCCAGAAGCATGAAATCGTCCTTAATTGTGTGGAGTTGAACAAAGCTTTGTGAGTGAAAGTAAACTGTAATATATGCTCACGATCCTTGTGTGCTGGCACAGCAGTAATGACTGCCTTTTAGTTAGCATGCAAAGTCAGACGTAGGCTTAGGGTTTGGATTTCGGAGGAGGAGTTTAGCACGGCGCCCTAGACTGAAGCTCCGTGAGGAAGGGATGTGGCGAGAGAGTATAAAAGGCGACAGAGGCGAGTTCTCTGTTTTAAGATTCAGTATCCCATTGTGGCTGAACAAGCGAAAAGGTTCGCTCCTTAGGGCCTACCCACCCATGCTCTGCACACCACTAACCATCTTGCCAGACCCTGCAATGAAAGTTTTTTTTTTTTTTTTTTTTTTTTTTTTTTTTTTTTTTGCAGTTTATGTCCTCCAATGTTAAGTCAAAGGAGCTCAAATGAGTCCGGGGTCCATGGAGCTTACAGTTACCCGACATTCGTCTATCAGGATAAGGTACTCCCCCTAAAAAGCCGTCTCCAGGTAACTCACCCTGACCGAGATTCAAACTCGGGACCTTTTGAACGTGAGGCAGACATGCTACCGTCTACCCTACCGAGGCGGGCGAAGGTTGTACTCTATCTCATTCCTGTTTAATCCTGTGTAAACAAGAAGGCGGAGATGACTCAAGTCGCCAAGTGTAAGACGCTACATGTACGCACATAAGTTTTGCAACACTAGCAGTATATATAGCAGCGCTACGTTCTAGACCATAAATAAATAGAGTTGGGTTACACATTAACTTATTAAACCTATGAGTTGGTTCACTTCTGAAAACATAATCATGAACTTTACTGCGTATAGCACTTTTCATAGAATCGTCGTATTTCTCCACGCGCTGTTCGCATTTACGTGATTTTCCCGGTGTTCTTAGAGTTCCGGATGCTTGCTGTTCCATTCTAACACTATGTTCAGTACTTCCGGAAACACCAAGCTCATCAGTTTCTTTCTCAATGTTTTAATAGACCATTCCAGATTTCTTTCTTTAAGCACCGCGAAACAATGCGCGACCATTCGCCCCTCGCCACGTTTTAAAATGTTGCCTCGATTGTGTTTAATTCGGTTGAAGCACCGGCCTACTCTATGATGAAAAGCTTACTGATTTTAAATTGCATATACTACGTAAATGTTCTTGGGATTGTGAGGTACGCGACATGTAAATACAGTGTTAAATATCAGAAATAACCCCACCCTATAAACAATAACATCTTAATCAGCATTCAAGTCGATACAGACCTCATTGCGGGAGAGCTGCCTGGTATAGGAAATAAAAGAAATTATATAATAGCAGTGTCCTTCAGTAAATGTTAAATAAAATGCAGCTTAATTTAACATAATAAGTTAATAGTGTGTATAATTTCACCTGTTTTCTGTATAATCTGCATATATTATACAGAACACATCTATGTGGTATGTAAAGCAGAAATAAAGAATGTGGGGCTATTACGTGTATAAGAATCGAAACATTTACATACTTTTCTCTCTCCGAAATCAGCTCGCGCAGAGCAATGATCAGAAAACTACTGACAGTCCTGTACTTAATGAGCGCTTTATCGTACGCATGCAAATAAAAGAAAACGCCCATTAACTTCGCTACACCAATCAACAGCTTAATCGTTTTTTGTCTATCTTCCCACCCAGATGTTTACAGCAGGATTAAACTTAGTTTGAGATAGATTGTAATGATTTCTGTATATATTACCGCACACTCGCGCTTTGAATGGAGGCACGACTACTCCAGCGCTCCTATCGGAATGAAACACTTTTTAACAACTGTTCAAGGAAATACGTAAAATATGAGGCTATTAAATACGTAAAATATGTTCTAGGTTTAATTTGTACAGGTGAGGGGTGATCCTGACTCTAGTCTTGTGCTGGCTCGAAGTTCGCTGCTTTTCTTGTTCTCGCTGTGCTAAATTCTCTATATTTGTTTAGCTACTTTTAACTCGGAAGTTGCATAAAGCCAAGTGTCCCGCTTATTTAGATCTATTCCAGTTAATACAAAGTAATAATGTAGCTACTTTTCCGGAAACTTCACTCAACCTAGGTCGAAGTGAAAAGAAGTTCTTTAAAATTAGAACTGGAAGAGGACATCTCGTAATCACACAGCCGCTTACCTTTAGAATATTCAGATATGCATGCATATGAGTCATTCCATGTCAAATCGCACAAATTTCGGGGAAAATTGACCTTCATGTCTCCCATTTCATTGATGTTGAGTTTATGTGTTCTCTGAAGGAAAAAATGATACACGCATTTCTTTGTTAGTCTCTGGTTTAATTATTTTGGCCAATAAAAAGCATAAACATTTGTGTATTTTGCGCGCTCCGTTCCATATTAATGAGAATATATCTGGTTATTTTTGGTAAAAAAATATAATTTTTGGCTCATTTACTAAATTGAAATGTATATTTCATTCACACATTAAAAGAATACTTCGTGTAATATTTATACTTTCCACAAAGACATTAAGTTTACAAATATCATTATCAATGCTAGCATTTTGCTAAACAAATTCCGAAAAAATTTAAAACTGACCTCTTGATTTCATATAACCTTAGGAAAATATTCAGATTGGGATTCCAAATAATAAGAGAGAAATTAAGTCACTAAACAAGTGCAGCGCTGCTGATAATGTCAAGACGCACACACACCGTTTGCCAGCTGACCGCGTATCTTGCGTTGCACTGCCGTCATAACCTACAAGGTCAATTATTATTTCTGTTTCCAGAAGCTCGGTGATGATACTATTAATAGTTCTCTCTGATCACATTCATCACAAGACATTCAGTAGTTTGAAATTCCAGTCACAAATTTACACTTGCAGTCACCACGTATTTTGTTGCATTAATTTAAAATTAATCCCTTCGCTTCTCAATGAATAGTTTTTTTATTACTGCCTGAGATACAGATATTGGCACAAAAGAATGCAATTGTAAAGTCCCTCGCACCACTTTTGCTTGCTGGTATGTTGATTGGAATACATTATTATGCTCCTTATTTTGACTATCGGAGAAAAAGTTCGAAACTACATTGGTTATGTTCTTCTCGGCTCAGGTGAACAGTTTTCTTGGAGTTGTGATAGGGTCTATTCCAGGCTGAAAGCTAGCTTTCATTGCAAGTCTTTTAACAGTACCACCGATGCCATCACAAGGTCCTTTTCCGTAAAATGTGGCGAAAAAGTGCCACTCTGCTTGAATTTGAAAGTCAGTTTCGTCATTTTTCGAATGGTAAAGTGTTAAGCAGCTGCCCAGTAATTACTACCCCAGAAATCTTCAGGTATTAAGATCATACATTGGAAAATAAATGAATATATTTGTATATATACGTATATATAAGACTATACACAAGAAACAAATGAATATCAGAAGAAATTGCGACGACTGATAAAGTGTTAAGCAACTGACCAGTAATTACTCACCCAGAAATCTTCAGGTTTCAAGATTATACAAAAGAAACAAATGAATATCACAAGAAATTGCGACGAATGACAAAGTGTTAAGCAACTTATCAGTAATTACTACTTTAGAAATATTAATGGCTTAAGATAATACATAAGAAACAAATGAAAAACAGCATAAACAGAGATGAATGACAAAGTGTTGATAAACTGATCAGTAATTACTGCTTTAGAAATATTAACGGCTTAAGATTATACAAAAGAAACAAATGAATATCAGAAGAAATTGCGACGAATGACAAATTATTGAGCAACTGATCAGTAATTACTACTCCAAAAATCTTCACGGATTAAGATTATACATAAGCAAGAAATGAATATCAGAAGAAATTGCGACGAATGGCAAAGTGTTAAGCAACTGGCCAGTAATTACTACCCCAGAAATCTTCAGATTTTAGGATTATACATTAGAAACAAATGAATATATAAGACTATACACAAGAAACAAATGAATATCAGAAGAAAAGGAGACGAAAGACAAAGTGTTAAGTAACTTATCAGTTACTACTATTTTGGAAATTCTTCACGGCAATGGAGTACAGATATGAGAAACAAATTACTATCGGCAGAAAGTGCTGCGAATGATAAAGGATTTTCAAATAATGACTAAATTTTAAGCAACCTTTCGGCAACTACTACATTGGAAATCATCACTGCATAAGATTATATATGAAAAACAAATGAATATCAGCAGAATCAGACGACTGACAAAGTGTTAAGCAACTGATCAGTAATTACTACTTTAGAAAGCTTCACGGCATAAAATTAAGCTTTAGTAACAAATGAAAGGCACCTGTAACTCAGACAAATGACAAAGTGATAAGCAACTGATCAGTAATTACAACCCCAGAAATCTTTAGTTTTTAAGATCATACATTGGGAACGGATATCTATATATATAAGACCATACATAAGAAACAGATGACTATCAGCAGAAATTGAGGCGAATGACAAAGTAATAAGCAACTGATCAGTAATTACTACTTTAGAGATCTACTCAGCATAAGATTATACAAAAGATACAAATGATTATCAGCAAAAATTAAGACTAAAGACAAAGTGTTCAGCAACTGATCAGTATTTACTACTTAGAAAGCTCCTCGGCATAGGATTATACAACAGAAACAAATGAATGTCAGCGGAAAATGAGACAAATGACAAAGTGATAAGCAGCTGATCATTAATTACTACTTTAGAAATACTCACGGCTTAAGATTATACTAAAGAATCAAATTAATATCAGCAGAAACAAAGACGAATAACAAATTGTTAAGCAACTGATCAGTTCCTTTTATTTTGGAAATTCTTCGCGGCATAAGAATACAGATATGAGAAACAAATGTCTATCGGCAGAAGGTGCTACGAATGCAAAAAATTTGCAAAGAAAGACTAAACTTTAGGCAACGGTTCAGTAACTACTGCTTTGGAAATTCCTCACTTCATAGGGTTAAATAAGAGAAACAAATGAATATCAGCAGAAACAGCCGATTGACAATGTGTTAAGCACCTGATTGTTAAATACTACTCCAGAAATCTTCACGGATTAAGATTATTCATCAGAAGCAAATGAATATCAGCAGAAACAGAGACGAATGACCAAGTGTGAAGCAGCTGATCAGTAATTACTACTTTAGAAACCTCCTCGGCATAAGATTATACAAAGAAACAAATGAAGTACAGCAGAAACTCAGACCAATGACAAAGTGATAACCAACTGATCAGTAATTACTACTTTAGAAACCTCCTCGGCATAAAGTTATAGAAAGAAACAAATGAAGTGCAGCAGAAGCTCAGACGAATGACAAAGTGAAAAGCAACTGATCAGTAATTAATACTTTAGAAGCCTCCTCGGCATAAGATTCTACAAAGAAACAAATGAACATCAGCGAAAACTGTGACGAATGCCAAAGAGCTAAGGAGCTGATCAGTAATTACTACTTTAAAAATGTTCACGGCATAAGGTTATACATTAGAAATAAATGAAAAGCAGCAGAAACTCAGACGAATGAGAAAATGATGAGCAACTGAACAGTAATTACTGCATTGGAAACCTTCACGGCATAAGATTATACAAAATAAACTAATGAATATCAGCAGAAACAGAGACCAATGACAAAGTGTTAAACAACTGATCAGTAATTACTACTTTAGAAACCTTCACGGTTCATGATTATGCATAAGAAAAAATGAATAGCAGCAGAAATTGAGACGAGTGACAAATTGTAAAGCAGCTGTTCAGATACTACTACTACTACTACTTTGGAAATTATTCACGGCATTAAATTACATATGAGAAACAGTCGAATATCAGCTTAAATTGAGACAAGTTACAATGACTTAAGCAACCTCTCAGTAAATACTACTTTAGACATCTTCACGGCTTAATATTATATATAAGAAACAAATGAAAAGCGGCAGAAACTCAGACGAAAGACAAAGTGTTAAGTAACTGATCTGTAACTAATACTTTAGAAATATTCACGGCTTAAGATTATACATGAGAATCAAGGGAATATCTGCAGAAACTGAGAACAGTGAAAATGAGTTAAGCAACTAATTAGTAACTACTACTTTAGAAATCTTACCGGCTTAAGCTTATACATAAGAATCAGATAAATATCAGCAGAAATTAAGACGAATGACAAAGTGTTAAGCAACTGATCAGTAATTTCTACTTTAGAAGTCTTAACGGCTTAAGATTATACATCAGAAAATAACGAATATCAGCAGAAATTGAGATGTATGACAAAGTGTTAATCAACTGATCAGTAACTACTACTACTATAGAAATCTTCATGGCTTAAGATTATAGCTAAAAAAACAAATGAATATCTGCAGAAATTGAGATGTATGACAAAGTGTTAATCAACTGATCAGTAACTACTACTACTATAGAAATCTTCATGGCTTAAGATTATAGCTAAGAAACGAATGAATATCAGCAGAAATTGAGATGTATGACAAAGTGTTAATCAACTGATCAGTAACTACTACTACTACTATAGAAATCTTCATGGCTTAAGATTATAGCTAAGAAACGAATAAATATCAGCAGAAATTGAGATGTATGACAAAGTGTTAATCAACTGATCAGTAACTACTACTACTATAGAAATCTTCATGGCTTAAGATTATAGCTAAGAAACAAATGAATATCAGCAGAAATTGAGATGTATGACAAAGTGTTAATCAACTGATCAGTAACTACTACTATAGAAATCTTCATGGCTAAAGATTATAGCTAAGAAACAAATAAATATCAGCAGAAATTGAGATGTATGACAAAGTGTTAATCAACTGATCAGTAACTACTACTATAGAAATCCTCATGGCTTAAGATTATAGCTAAGAAACAAATAAATATCAGCAGAAATTGAGATGTATGACAAAGTGTTAATCAACTGATCAGTAACTACTACTATAGAGATCTTCATGGCTTAAGATTATAGCTAAGAAACGAATGAATATCAGCAGAAATTGAGATGTATGACAAAGTGTTAATCAACTGATCAGTAACTACTACTACTATAGAGATCTTCATGGCTTAAGATTATAGCTAAGAAACAAATAAATATCAGCAGAAATTGAGATGTATGACAAAGTGTTAATCAACTGATCAGTAACTACTACTACTATAAAAATCTTCATGGCTTAAGATTATAGCTAAGAAACAAATGAATATCAGCAGAAATTGAGATGTATGACAAAGTGTTAATCAACTGATCAGTAACTACTACTATAGAGATCTTCATGGCTTAAGATTATAGCTAAGAAACGAATGAATATCAGCAGAAATTGAGATGTATGACAAAGTGTTAATCAACTGATCAGTAACTACTACTACTATAGAAATCTTCATGGCTTAAGATTATAGCTAAGAAACAAATGAATATCAGCAGAAAATGAGATGTATGACAAAGTGTTAATCAACTGATCAGTAACTACTACTACTATAGAAATCTTCATGGCTTAAGATTATAGCTAAGAAACAAATGAATATCAGCAGAAATTGAGATGTATGACAAAGTGTTAATCAACTGATCAGTAACTACTACTACTATAGAGATCTTCATGGCTTAAGATTATAGCTAAGAAACGAATGAATATCAGCAGAAATTGAGATGTATGACAAAGTGTTAATCAACTGATCAGTAACTACTACTACTATAGAAATCTTCATGGCTTAAGATTATAGCTAAGAAACGAATGAATATCAGCAGAAATTGAGATGTATGACAAAGTGTTAATCAACTGATCAGTAACTACTACTGCTATACAAATCTTCATGGCTTAAGATTATAGCTAAGAAACGAATGAATATCAGCAGAAATTGAGATGTATGACAAAGTGTTAATCAACTGATCAGTAACTACTACTACTATAGAAATCTTCATGGCTTAAGACTATAGCTAAGAAACAAATGAATATCAGCAGAAATTGAGATGTATGACAAAGTGTTAATCAACTGATCAGTAACTACTACTGCTATAGAAATCTTCATGGCTTAAGATTATAGCTAAGAAACAAATGAATATCAGCAGAAATTGAGATGTATGACAAAGTGTTAATCAACTGATCAGTAACTACTACTACTATAGAAATCTTCATGGCTTAAGATTAGAGCTAAGAAACGAATGAATATCAGCAGAAATTGAGATGTATGACAAAGTGTTAATCAACTGATCAGTAACTACTACTACTATAGAAATCTTCATGGCTTAAGATTATAGCTAAGAAACAAATGAATATCAGCAGAAATTGAGATGTATGACAAAGTGTTAATCAACTGATCAGTAACTACTACTATAGAGATCTTCATGGCTTAAGATTACAGCTAAGAAACCAATGAATATCAGCAGAAATTGAGATGTATGACAAAGTGTTAATCAACTGATCAGTAACTACTACTGCTATACAAATCTTCATGGCTTAAGATTATAGCTAAGAAACAAATGAATATCAGCAGAAATTGAGATGTATGACAAAGTGTTAATCAACTGATCAGTAACTACTACTACTATAGAAATCTTCATGGCTTAAGATTATAGCTAAGAAACGAATAAATATCAGCAGAAATTGAGATGTATGACAAAGTGTTAATCAACTGATCAGTAACTACTACTACTATAGAAATCTTCATGGCTTAAGATTATAGCTAAGAAAAAAATGAATATCAGCAGAAATTGAGATGTATGACAAAGTGTTAATCAACTGATCAGTAACTACTACTACTATAGAAATCTTCATGGCTTAAGATTATAGCTAAGAAACGAATGAATATCAGCAGAAATTGAGATGTATGACAAAGTGTTAATCAACTGATCAGTAACTACTACTATAGAGATCTTCATGACTTAAGATTATAGCTAAGAAACGAATGAACATCAGCAGAAATTGAGATGTATGACAAAGTGTTAATCAACTGATCAGTAACTACTACTATAGAGATCTTCATGGCTTAAGATTATAGCTAAGAAACGAATGAATATCAGCAGAAATTGAGATGTATGACAAAGTGTTAATCAACTGATCAGTAACTACTACTACTATAGAAATCTTCATGGCTTAAGATTATAGCTAAGAAAAAAATGAATATCAGCAGAAATTGAGATGTATGACAAAGTGTTAATCAACTGATCAGTAACTACTACTGCTATAGAAGTCTTCATGGCTTAAGATTATAGCTAAGAAACAAATAAATATCAGCAGAAATTGAGATGTATGACAAAGTGTTAATCAACTGATCAGTAACTACTACTACTATAGAAATCTTCATGGCTTAAGATTATAGCTAAGAAACAAATGAATATCAGCAGAAATTGAGATGTATGACAAAGTGTTAATCAACTGATCAGTAACTACTACTACTATACAAATCTTCATGGCTTAAGATTATAGCTAAGAAACAAATGAATATCAGCAGAAATTGAGATGTATGACAAAGTGTTAATCAACTGATCAGTAACTACTACTATACAAATCTTCATGGCTTAAGATTATAGCTAAGAAACAAATGAATATCAGAAGAAATTGAGATGTATGACAAAGTGTTAATCAACTGATCAGTAACTACTACTATTGAAATCTTCATGGCTTAAGATTATAGCTAAGAAACAAATAAATATCAGCAGAAATTGAGATGTATGACAAAGTGTTAATCAACTGATCAGTAACTACTACTATAGAAATCTTCATGGCTTAAGATTATAGCTAAGAAACGAATGAATATCAGCAGAAATTGAGATGTATGACAAAGTGTTAATCAACTGATCAGTAACTACTACTACTATAGAAATCTTCATGGCTTAAGATTATAGCTAAGAAACAAATAAATATCAGCAGAAATTGAGATGTATGACAAAGTGTTAATCAACTGATCAGTAACTACTACTACTATAGAAGTCTTCATGGCTTAAGATTATAGCTAAGAAACGAATAAATATCAGCAGAAATTGAGATGTATGACAAAGTGTTAATCAACTGATCAGTAACTACTACTGCTATAGAAGTCTTCATGGCTTAAGATTATAGCTAAGAAACGAATGAATATCAGCAGAAATTGAGATGTATGACAAAGTGTTAATCAACTGATCAGTAACTACTACTACTATAGAAGTCTTCATGGCTTAAGATTATAGCTAAGAAACAAATGAATATCAGCAGAAATTGAGATGTATGACAAAGTGTTAATCAACTGATCAGTAACTACTACTATAGAAGTCTTCATGGCTTAAGATTATAGCTAAAAAAACAAATGAATATCAGCAGAAATTGAGATGTATGACAAAGTGTTAATCAACTGATCAGTAACTACTACTATAGAAGTCTTCATGGCTTAAGATTATAGCTAAAAAAACAAATGAATATCAGCAGAAATTGAGATGTATGACAAAGTGTTAATCAACTGATCAGTAACTACTACTACTATAGAAGTATTCATGGCTTAAGATTATAGCTAAGAAACAAATGAATATCAGCAGAAATTGAGATGTATGACAAAGTGTTAATCAACTGATCAGTAACTACTACTATAGAAGTCTTCATGGCTTAAGATTATAGCTAAAAAAACAAATGAATATCAGCAGAAATTGAGATGTATGACAAAGTGTTAATCAACTGATCAGTAACTACTACTATAGAAGTCTTCATGGCTTAAGATTATAGCTAAAAAAACGAATGAATATCAGCAGAAATTGAGATGTATGACAAAGTGTTAATCAACTGATCAGTAACTACTACTACTATAGAAATCTTCATGGCTTAAGATTATAGCTAAGAAACAAATGAATATCAGCAGAAATTGAGATGTATGACAAAGTGTTAATCAACTGATCAGTAACTACTACTACTATAGAAATCTTCATGGCTTAATATTATAGCTAAGAAACGAATGAATATCAGCAGAAATTGAGATGTATGACAAAGTGTTAATCAACTGATCAGTAACTACTACTACTATAGAAATCTTCATGGCTTAAGATTATAGCTAAGAAACAAATGAATATCAGCAGAAATTGAGATGTATGACAAAGTGTTAATCAACTGATCAGTAACTACTACTACTATAGAAATCTTCATGGCTTAAGATTATAGCTAAGAAACGAATGAATATCAGCAGAAATTGAGATGTATGACAAAGTGTTAATCAACTGATCAGTAACTACTACTGCTATAGAAGTCTTCATGGCTTAAGATTATAGCTAAGAAACAAATGAATGTCAGCAGAAATTGAGATGTATGACAAAGTGTTAATCAACTGATCAGTAACTACTACTGCTATAGAAGTCTTCATGGCTTAAGATTATAGCTAAGAAACAAATAAATATCAGCAGAAATTGAGATGTATGACAAAGTGTTAATCAACTGATCAGTAACTACTACTATAGAAGTCTTCATGGCTTAAGATTATAGCTAAGAAACAAATGAATATCAGCAGAAATTGAGATGTATGACAAAGTGTTAATCAACTGATCAGTAACTACTACTACTATAGAAATCTTCATGGCTTAAGATTATAGCTAAGAAACAAATGAATATCAGCAGAAATTGAGATGTATGACAAAGTGTTAATCAACTGATCAGTAACTACTACTATAGAAATCTTCATGGCTTAAGATTATAGCTAAGAAACGAATGAATATCAGCAGAAATTGAGATGTATGACAAAGTGTTAATCAACTGATCAGTAACTACTACTACTACTATAGAGATCTTCATGGCTTAAGATTATAGCTAAGAAACGAATGAATATCAGCAGAAATTGAGATGTATGACAAAGTGTTAATCAACTGATCAGTAACTACTACTACTACTATAGAAGTCTTCATGGCTTAAGATTATAGCTAAAAAAACAAATGAATATCAGCAGAAATTGAGATGTATGACAAAGTGGTAATCAACTGATCAGTAACTACTACTACTATAGAAATCTTCATGGCTTAAGATTATAGCTAAGAAACAAATGAATATCAGCAGAAATTGAGATGTATGACAAAGTGTTAATCAACTGATCAGTAACTACTACTACTATAGAAGTCTTCATGGCTTAAGATTATAGCTAAAAAAACGAATGAATATCAGCAGAAATTGAGACGTATGACAAAGTGTTAATCAACTGATCAGTAACTACTACTACTATAGAAATCTTCATGGCTTAAGATTATAGCTAAGAAACAAATGAATATCAGCAGAAATTGAGATGTATGACAAAGTGTTAATCAACTGATCAGTAACTACTACTACTATAGAAATGTTCATGGCTTAAGATTATAGCTAAGAAACGAATGAATATCAGCAGAAATTGAGATGTATGACAAAGTGTTAATCAACTGATCAGTAACTACTACTACTATAGAAATCTTCATGGCTTAAGATTATAGCTAAGAAACAAATGAATATCAGCAGAAATTGAGATGTATGACAAAGTGTTAATCAACTGATCAGTAACTACTACTACTATAGAAATCTTCATGGCTTAAGATTATAGCTAAGAAACGAATGAATATCAGCAGAAATTGAGATGTATGACAAAGTGTTAAATCAACTGATCAGTAACTACTACTGCTATAGAAATCTTCATGGCTTAAGATTATAGCTAAGAAACAAATAAATATCAGCAGAAATTGAGATGTATGACAAAGTGTTAATCAACTGATCAGTAACTACTACTATAGAAGTCTTCATGGCTTAAGATTATAGCTAAGAAACAAATGAATATCAGCAGAAATTGAGATGTATGACAAAGTGTTAATCAACTGATCAGTAACTACTACTACTATAGAAATCTTCATGGCTTAAGATTATAGCTAAGAAACAAATGAATATCAGCAGAAATTGAGATGTATGACAAAGTGTTAATCAACTGATCAGTAACTACTACTATAGAAATCTTCATGGCTTAAGATTATAGCTAAGAAACGAATGAATATCAGCAGAAATTGAGATGTATGACAAAGTGTTAATCAACTGATCAGTAACTACTACTACTACTATAGAGATCTTCATGGCTTAAGATTATAGCTAAGAAACGAATGAATATCAGCAGAAATTGAGATGTATGACAAAGTGTTAATCAACTGATCAGTAACTACTACTACTACTATAGAAGTCTTCATGGCTTAAGATTATAGCTAAAAAAACAAATGAATATCAGCAGAAATTGAGATGTATGACAAAGTGGTAATCAACTGATCAGTAACTACTACTACTATAGAAATCTTCATGGCTTAAGATTATAGCTAAGAAACAAATGAATATCAGCAGAAATTGAGATGTGTGACAAAGTGTTAATCAACTGATCAGTAACTACTACTACTATAGAAGTCTTCATGGCTTAAGATTATAGCTAAAAAAACGAATGGATATCAGCAGAAATTGAGACGTATGACAAAGTGTTAATCAACTGATCAGTAACTACTACTACTATAGAAATCTTCATGGCTTAAGATTATAGCTAAGAAACAAATGAATATCAGCAGAAATTGAGATGTATGACAAAGTGTTAATCAACTGATCAGTAACTACTACTACTATAGAAATGTTCATGGCTTAAGATTATAGCTAAGAAACGAATGAATATCAGCAGAAATTGAGATGTATGACAAAGTGTTAATCAACTGATCAGTAACTACTACTACTATAGAAATCTTCATGGCTTAAGATTATAGCTAAGAAACAAATGAATATCAGCAGAAATTGAGATGTATGACAAAGTGTTAATCAACTGATCAGTAACTACTACTACTATAGAAATCTTCATGGCTTAAGATTATAGCTAAGAAACGAATGAATATCAGCAGAAATTGAGATGTATGACAAAGTGTTAAATCAACTGATCAGTAACTACTACTGCTATAGAAATCTTCATGGCTTAAGATTATAGCTAAGAAACAAATGAATATCAGCAGAAATTGAGATGTATGACAAAGTGTTAATCAACTGATCAGTAACTACTACTATAGAAATCTTCATGGCTTAAGATTATAGCTAAGAAACAAATGAGTATCAGCAGAAACTGAGACGAATGACAAAGTATTAACTAACTGATCAGTAACTAGTACCTTAGATATCCTCTCGGCTTAAGATTATACATAAGAAAAAAATGAATATCAGCAGAAATTTAGACGAATGACACAAAGGATTTGCAATAAATGACTAAGTGTTAAGCAAAATGTGCATTTCTTACGATATTCACAGGTTTGTCGGTCTTCTCACTTTCTCTTCTTTCCTAATATGTTTCTTGCTGGACATTTCACATTTTCTCTAATGCAACTCTAAATTTTAACTTTACATGAAGCAAATCAATAAAAACGAAATTTCCTCTAATCAGAGAAGAGAGGTTTATTAGCAGATAACTTATTCACTCGCTCCTATGCCAGACTTGATCTTTGTGGCCTGCAAGGATGTTTTGAAATATTTCCCTTTTCTGTTGAACCTTATGGCTTAGATCGTTAAATGGAACTGCCGCTGTAAACCTGTCTCCTGGAAACGGCCGTTGGTTTTCAACTGGAATGAATGTAACACAATCCAATCAGATCTATAACCTATGTGATCCTAAACAGTAAGTGGAATTTATATATCCTTAAACTGTATTTAAAATAGGAACCACTATAAGCTAACTGCATTTCAAAAAGTATCATAGACCAATGAAGGAATGACATCGGTCAGAGGTCTACTGGATTGTCCAACACTTAGAGGGCATGTCGTTTCTTTCTCTACAAATTATCCACAGTCGATAACTAGAAGAATTATCGCACTCTACTGAACATTTTGATATGAATATTTCACCACAAATAGATGATTGAGAACCCTTAAATCAGTAAAGCTATTCATAAAATCCTCCGTATAGTGTGTGTGGATGTGTGTGTGTATGTGTGTCAACAGCATCCTTCACAATTGAAAATTACAGTAATTACTATATTTCGTACTTGAATCAGATGTTGTTTCAGCATGTCGGAGAAGATGACCCCTGCCCCCAAAAATACCGCCTATCAAACTAGTTTTACCCGAAATATTTTTCCTATATTTCTTGTTAGCTTCCGTTTCCTCAAAAGCATTTCTAAAATTGGCAAAAAATGTACCTTCGAGGTACATTTGCAACACTATTAATAACTATAGGGAATGAACTAAATCTTACTGTAGGAAAAATTTGTAGTTTGTAAAAACTTGTAACCTATCTCACTTGCTATTACATATTTGCTATTTGTAGATAGAGGAATAATTTCCCAGTCTTAGGAGCCGTGGCCTACTGGGGTCTGTAGAATCAGAAGTTTCGTTCACGACTGCAGTGTGGCGTGCCGTAAGACTTGTGGGCGAAGATTCCGTCGTAAATTTCCGTATTAAGAGTGCAAGTATTGCACTCCACTGCAGATTTGAATGTAGAGACTTAATTTTAAATGCATATTTTGAGGTTTCATGATTCTATAAAAAGTTTTAGAAAATGCGTGTATATCTGTATATCTGTAAACAGCATAGCTCAAAAACGAAAAGCTGGTTACGTAGGAATCTTTGTGTTAAGAGTATAAGCCCTTCCAAAACCGTTTTCTGGAAAATATTTCTAACGAATTTGATTCAAATGCCACGTTTTTAGGTAGTTTCATAACAAATGAAATGTACCTCTTGAATTTTCTGAGAATAAACTATAAAGTTTTCATCAATCTGGACGTCGAACCGTGAGAGTTATGCAAAATCATACTACACAGAAAATGAAAATACCTTTAACCCCACAATTTATGAGAAATAAACTATTTGTGGCGTTAACAGTTCTTGAGATCCTCTGTGTTGTTACGAGGCTAAGTCAAAAATTATCTGCAATGTAACTATAAAATTTCTTACATTGCACATACGCGGTCCTGCTAGGAAAGTTTGATTGTCATTCCGCCATTTGTCTTCCTTTAGTTGCAGATAGATCATGGCCTCTCAATTAGAAGTTTGCGCCAAGGAGGAATAACGCCCGCCTCGGTAGCATAGATGGCAGCGTGTCTGCCTCACGTTCAAGAGGTCCCGAGTTTGAATCTCGGTTAGGGTGAGTTACCTGGATAAGCCTTATTGCGGAGTTTTCCCTTGTCCTGAAAGACAAATCTCGCGTAACTCTAAGCTCAATGGACCCTGGGCTCATTTGAGCATCATTTCACCCCTTCCACTGATCGTCCGATATGACATTACGTTGGAGGACGTAATTATTAAGAGAGAGAGAGAGAGAGAGAGAGAGAGAGAGAGAGAGAGAGAGAGAGAGAGGAAAACGTTCAGTGATCCGATGTTTGTGGTCGGAAGCTGTATCCTTAATAATAACTCGTCTACCAGAACCATGTTACGTGCGAGCTCAATGTTGACATCAGTTAAGGCCATAGTTGGTCGTCCGGTTTCTTCCTGGCGCGTTTCATTTCTGCGACCAGTTTTGAATTTGTCATTCCATTCGAAGACACTCCACTGTGAAAAGACAGTGCTCCCGTATTATGCCGAAAGTCTTTGATGGATTTTGGCCCCTGAACTTTTGACCACAAAAATCGGATTACTAAGCGTTGTTGCTCTGGTGCAAACTTCTAATTTAGCGGCCATGCTCTATCTGCAACCAAAGGAAGACAAATGACAGAATGACGATAAAACTTTCATAGTAAGGATTGCAACATTATAGAAATCAAATAGCCTAATACAGAATTCCATATTCCAATGTAAGAAACGTTATAGTTATATTGCGTATAATTTTTTACTTAGCCTCGTAGTTTGAATTTTTAAGTAGTTTAAAATGTCTCAGATATAAGTCGCTACATGCCTTCACCTTCTTTGCCACGTATATGCTAGGACTGAAAGTAGTTTGATTCCACCCAAACAATCGATGGGATTTAACCTGAAACATTTTTGAAGCCTCGTTAATCCAAATGGGGTACTTTTAGGAAAAGGGCTATGTGTGTGAGTTTTAATAAACATAATCTAAAAACAATAACTAGGATAAGTTCCAAACTTGGTACTGAAAGATTAGAGGGTGGACTTCCCGCGTACTGCGGCCTCCATACATATTTATTGTGACTAACACACTTTAAGATGAATGGATGCAGTAGAGAAACACAGGAGGCCAGAGGGTCGTAGAAAGACAAGCCACAGTGACGCGCGGAAATCCCTAATAAGTTCATCCGCTAGGACCAACGGTACCGCCACCAACGCTCCATATCTGGTGTCGAGAAGCAATCCGCCATGTAACGACTGCAACTACACAGCGCTACCCAGTCGCAAGCATCCGTGCCGCTGTCTGGCACCACCATATATCACGAGTCCGAAAACAAATCTTAAAGAGAATAAGGAAATGGAATGTAGAGGAAATTATGGCAAGGAAATCGGGGTATAAAAGTAACCATCCTAGATTTACCTAGATGAAGGAAGGCCACAAAACCCCAAGACAGAGAACTCGAATCTGCGACCCCCCAAATGCGTGTCACACACGTCATCATGACGCACCTCCCTCGGCAACTTTGTACTTGAGTTGAACATTTTACCTCATGCAACACAAAGATTTTCAAGAAAATATTCTCGTTACTACCCTTTACATTGAAATTTTTTTCCGGATACTTTGATTTTCTGAAAATAACCCTAATTAGTTTGATTATTAAATTAAAAGTAAATGTGTACTCCGGTTGAGAATAAATGCATAGTTCTAACTTTACTCTAGCGTGTTCTTTATTTATACACCAATTATTTACGGTTTTGTTTAGAATGTTTTCACGATAAATGTCATTATACCTTGAAGTTTCTGGGAATAACCTCTGAAGTCCATATTGTGAATTTCTCATAGTGAATTTCTCATAATTGCTAAACAATAAGAAAAACAAAAACTTGCTGCACAAAACAAATTTAGATCTCGTTAAAATACATTTGTCAACCTTTATTTTTCCAGGTGGAATTAACCATGTCCAGGATATTTCCTTGTTATTAGTGTGAATCTTCATATATATTTTTTTCAAATACTGTCTCTTTCTCTCCCTACATATCCGTGGTCGCCCACGTGAGGGAGGTGTAAGGTGAACAGATACAAAGAGATGTTGAACTTTAGGAAAAACGACAATAGAGGGGTCTCTAAGAACCATACAACCAACTCCCTTTGGGGATCCGAGAACCGAAATGTGTCCTAATCCGGAGGATGAGGATGTATATAGAGAAAATTTCCTGCCATGCACGCTGAAACTCTCACCAAAACTTAAAACTCTGAAACAGCTAACAAGAAGTAAAAGTCAAGTGAAATAAAAGGTAAGGTCAAATGAAAGGAATCGAACCCACAACCTCCCAGATGTTACCGTCTGAGCCATCTCGCTTGATAACATGGATTTAGAGTCATTTAAGGGTGATCGAGGAAAGTGATACACATCAATATTTAAAGAGGGAAACGTACCATTCTCCTGGTCAAATGCAAGAGAAAATGTCATAGGAAGGAAGTAGCGATGTAAATAAATGGCTATCTCTAATTTCTGTGTTCTTCTGGTACACTAGGCTGCAGAAGAAACGTCACTAAGAATTATTATTATTATTATTATCGTTTTCTGAGGACGTAAGCAAAAATGGCGAGGTGTTGAATTATATTCTTAAGAACATAAAATACTTTTATGTTATGCACACTTATTTAAATGTAAGTACATTTTAAAGTTATATATTATTGTGTTCTACAATAATATGAATATTACAGGTAAACCATGAAACTACAGTTAATGTTGAATTCAAGGAGTAACGCTTGGGATTCGCATCCTCGATTAAACCATTTTTCGTTTTTCATATTTTTCCTTGCTCACTTGGCAAATGCTGCATTGGGCACCTTCCTTTTCGCGAGTTTACGTACTTCTGTTTCATTTCATTCTTTTTGTAACCAGTTATTTTCATGGCCAGAAGTGTCCACGATGAGCGAGTGTGGTGCTGACATATAGGGGCGGCGTTGTAGTTATTTTCCTGCTGAGGGTAGTATCGAAACTTAAGGGGCTGGGGACTCCATGCTATGAGGAATCTCCAGTTCAAAATAATGACCTTCACGCTGGCTCCCACCCCTAGCACGGTTTCCGTGCCGCCCGTGGAAAGCTTCCATTCCACCCATTCCTCCCAGGTCCTTCAATCAATTGCCCGTGGTGAGACACTGTGCTATCCACTTTGCATCTAGTCAGTTCAGTCCGTCATATTCTGCAGCATTCTTTAAAAACCAGCTGTTTTTTGTGTGGATAGTTTGCATCCTTCAACATTGAATCTTATTGGACAATGGGTGAAATAATGCTCAAATAAGCCCAGGGTCCATAGAGCTTAGTTACCCGAAATTCGTATTTCAGGACAAGCGAAAACCCTGGAAAAACCTTATACAGATAACTCACTCTGACCCAGATTCGAACTCGGGACCTCTTGAACGTGAGGTAGACACGCTACCATCTACGCTACCGAGGCGAGCAAAAATCCAGGATGCTTTCATTATTGCAGTCAATATATCCCACCATTGTAAGCTTTCCATTGCTTTCCTGGGTTGTGAAAGCGAATCCTGGAATGGTTTCTGTGTACCACGAAATTGGTACCATTTCGCTTCCCTTTTCAACTTGCAGGTAGGTTTAGTGGCTCTCCGGCCAAATGGCACAGATGTTTGCTAGTTGGAAAATTCCACTCGGCGCTGGAAAATGGCAGTCTTCTCTGAACCACCTTAGGTGGGTCAGGTTCCGCTGAGGGAAGTCTTCTATCACCTGCCTTCCAAGTGATCGGAATACTAAGTTTGGAATTGTTAGGGACCTCGTGTGTCTCTGCCGATCTCCAGGAAAAGGTATGCTCCAAAGATCTACGTCGGTTCGACGTGCGAAGTGTTCTTTCCGATCCTTGTATATTCATGTAGTTATTCATTACCTCTGTTTGAATCTAAGATTGCTGTTTCCTCTGAAACTGTGGTTTACGGTTGTTATTGTTGTTTTCAGACTTGTTCCTTTTATCTTCTAAAGATCTACCTATACGTTTTACAACTTTCATATCTCTCTATGGCATATTTGTTACTGGTTCTGAAATGTCTGCTTGCCATATTCCTACGATGTACCCACGTGTCACTTCTGAAGTGCAAGACAAATAATATAGTATATTTAAAATTTATTGAAGACATACACGAAAAAGCTGAATTGTGTGATAACAGTATACAAAATAACGTGTTTATAAGCAATTCCTTCTTTATGCCATAGGTCATTTGTTTTCTGTGTGAAGTCCTTGTAACACTGCAGTACATTAAATCGATATGGACTGCGACTGAACATTTCTTCTACAGTGATTACACCTACGATGAAATCTATAATAATATTATTATAAGGAGAGAAAGTTTGCTTCTATAAGCTAGTAAGCCAATGAACCGATTTTTATGATCCTTACATCATTGAAAAGCTTAGTGTGTTCTGACGTACAGGGGCCATTAAAAGGTTCATTTCATTTCATAAATTACTGCAAGATAAAAAAGGATTCGTGTATTTGGATGAATTATTAATTTCTACATTACACACTTCGTTGAAGCTACAAAATGAACAGAACAAATGCAGAGTAACCTGTTTAAAAATTGAAATAAGGTATGGTAGTGGTGAAAGCCTATACTCTACTAGACAGCTAAAATATTTTAAAAAAGAGTGACAATGTATGGAAAATTCACAAGAGTGGCAACGGATATCTGCGCTAATGTCAAATAAAGTGTTATTTGAAACAAACTGTATGTCTTAAAGAGATCCACATTTTTACGTAGTAAGGCTTTAGGTTTATAGATAAACAGAATTACGGAAGACTTCCTCGGAATGAGGTGAGCTACACAATTAGATTTGTCATGTAAATATATATCTTAAATATATAATATTTTAATTATTATCATTAGAGCATAATTTCAGTAGTTTGGGACGGGAGGTCTCATGAAAAAATTGGTGTCCCATTTTTGGAAGGTTCTCATACTAAATACAGGCCTTTTTACTTACTGAACGTTTGACTTTTGAGTTACACTAATTACATACGTACATGGGGGAAGCTGTTTGAAAAAATTGCAGAGGGTTGTAAAAGTGTACTATGCGGATGAAATCTTGATATCGTATTACCTGTAAGTATTCTGTAAATGGTGCAGTAAGTACGAGCTTTCTTGAAGATTAATTCGCAAGGACACACACAAATAAGAGAAGTGTTATAGAAAATATCATGTAAATATAACAGCAGCATTTAATTGAGAGTATTTTACCTATCATAATTCTCTGTTTTGAATAAACTTGCGAATAGCCTCAGAAAGTCCTGTTTATTTTAAGCAAATTAATATAGGATCTTCAATGTCTGATGAGGACGTATGCCTTAAAAATTAAGCTAATTAAAAAGAGACTAGCATTTACATATTTCATAAAATTATTTTCTTTTCAGCTATACAGCCTGTCATTTTAGTCCATACATCAGACTTTTATGAGCGCCAGCAATACAGATAACAAATAGTCATGTTTGAATTCAACAAGCACTAAAATACATTCCTTTATGACCGCATTTAAAAAGGCGGATACTTTTCATAAATATATAAATAGCGTTCCCCCAAAAGAGCAGTTATTCACGATTGTATCGTATTGTCCAATGACAATCGGCAAATTTATTCGCGCGCACTGCGGTAACTGTGTGCATTTCATAAAATGTCAGTATGGCACATTCCTTTTGCAAGTTTTATGGTTTAAAATTCATGACAAAACGCTGCCCTCTTCTGCAGAACGTTCCATTAAAACGATGTGCCCATTATCGCCCATTTTGTTTGGAGAATGTGCCGGCTGATTGCAAGAGGGTTTTGGACAATTATTTTATAATTAATGGAAAATCAATGTGTGCCATGCCGGACGCTGGGAATCAGGTGGACATGACGCAACAGTACAACATCGCTCGACGATCAAGTGCTTGCTTCTGAAATTCCGTTTCTCGATTGTTAAACACGTGAGCATTTTGTTTCCAACAATTAATGTAACTACGCTTCCGTTAGCACCAGAAACCGAAGGCCTATCGTATCACTTGATTCAGCATCACAGATAACAATGCCCAACATGTAATTTACCTCCGCGAAAATAATACATGTTGTTGGTCCATTTTTTAACGTAGATTCTAAAAATGGTGCGTAAAATGACACATCACGTCAAAACTTTTAGGTATTTTAGACATACATAATCGAAAATAAGTGCACGTACTAACTGGTAACATGCGTTGCTCAACCTAGTCCTACAGGATTACTAGGTACTTACAAAATGTAAAGATGAAAACATGCTGTACACTTTAACAAAGCCTTTACTAATGATTGTTACTTCTTCATAACAAACATATCTGGAGTGTCCAGAAAATGTAAACAAGTTATTTAGTATCCATATATTCCTGCCATGCGTCCTGTTCCACCTAGAAATGTGTGTAGTGTTTAACGCTCGCTTTTACTACATAGGCACCGCAGGCGATGACACTGATGATACATGAGATGGAGCACCGGTAGAATGAGATGGCGGGGGAAACCGGAGATCCCGGAGAAAATCCGCCCGAGCGCCGTGTTGTCCACCACAAATCTCACTTTGCGGTCACCTGGGATCGAACCCGGGCCGCCTTGGTGAGAGCCAAGCAGTCTAACCACTGAGCCACGGCGCGGTCGTTGTTCCACATAGAGAGGAAACGCTTTTTCCTGTACTACCTCAAACATTGAGTAGTGCCGATAATGGTGAAGAAAATAGTGATTCCCAGGCTGAGTGGTACCAGGAGCCAGAGGCCTCCACTTCAGAAGAACTTGACTTTTATCCAGAAAATTGTAAAAATAAAAGACATTTTGTAGAGCAAGTAGACTAGAATGATTTGGCATGCGACTTAAATTTGTCAAAACAAGAATCTGGACTTCTAGGTTCCAGGCTGCAACAATGTAAATTATTTGCACCTGGTACAAAAACTGTAGTTTCGAAATAAACATCAGAAACTTGGAAAATATTTTTCTATGGAAGAGAATATACGTTTCTGTATAGACGTCAGTGGTTTAATGAATGAGCTAGAAATTGAGCATAGTCCTGATGACTGGCGATTGTTTTTATATTCATCAAAGTTCAACTTACAGGCTGTGTTACTTCGTAACTGTAACGAACTTGCATCTGTTCCTGTTTTCCATTCTGTAGGTCTTAAAAAAGTTGTGAAAGATTGGCCAATGTTATACATGTTTTAAAATTTGACGTTCATTGTTAGAACATATCAATGGGCATTCACAAAATATTGTCGTTTTTTGTTTGTTTATGGGACAGCCATGTTACGCAAAAACATTATGTGGTACAACAGTGGAAGAGGAATATGTCCCAAAGGAGAGTAATGTAAGACAAACAACATTTGTTCAGCCAGAGGAGATTCTTCTCCCTTCCTTACATATAAAACTTGGGCTGATGAAGAATTTAATTAAGGCACTCAATAAGGACAGTAGTGGATAGGCATATTTGCAATGAAAGTTTCTACAGTTAACTTCCACAATTTGACAGAAAGAATTTAAGGCGACCCGGATTCGATCCCAAGTGACCGTAAAGTGAGATTTGTAGTGGACAACATGGTGCTGGGGCGGGTTTTCTCCGGTATCCACGGTTTCCCCCGCCATCTTTCCACCAGTTGTTCATGATCATTAGGGAGCGGGCTTCTAGTAGGAAATTAGTCAAGTTAACAGTTCACCGACCAGAGACCGTGGAAACGCGGATACCTTGACAGTACCACGGACACAGACACCCTGTTTCAGATGTAGCAGCAACAGGATTCAAGGGTTGCAAAGACTGTAATGTTTAGCCATTGGTAGCATATAGGTAATAAAAGGTATTTCGATTCAGGTTATGGTTTCGCCATTTGTGCAGAAATATTCCCTGCCAAATTCCTTTACAAACAACGGCACCTGTGATGATGATTTTGATGACTGAATATTCGTGACTTTCGGCATATTGTTTTGGCTGTCTTGCTATTGCCTATCGATATGCAGCGAACAGAATAAATACGGCAGTCGCCCAAACTGACTGTTGTGTAGCGGTGGGCATGTCTGTCCCTCAGATCTCATGCTACCTGACCTCTATACCGTGCTGTTAATACCATTCCTCTGTTTACTTACTGAAACCCCTCTCCCTGATTATCATTTTTCCTTTCATCCACTACACGCTCATTCCGTTCATCTACTTCCTTCACTCTCATTCCGGGGACCGGGCAACATCCATCCATGGATCTCTCTCTCTCTCTCTCTCTCTCTCTCTCTCTCTCTCTCTCTCTCTCTCTCTCTCTCTCTCTCTCTCTCTCTCTCTCTCTCTCTCTCTCTCTCTCTCTCTCTCTCTCTCTCTCTCTCTCTCTCTCTCTCTCTCTCTCTCTCTCTCTCTCTCTCTCTCTCTCTCTCCTCTGATTCATAATTGTGACTACCTCACCCGAGGTTTAAAATGGCATAAGAGATAAAGGACCATTAATGAACAGGACTGTGTCCCATGCCAAGAGAAGAAGACGATGAAGAAGAAGAGAGAAGGAATTTATGTTGAACCTCAAATTCCGAAACCTCGTGGAGGACGAAATGTTTAGCAAAAACATTACAAATGGTGGAATTAGCAGCTTGGAAATCGTTTACAATGGTTGTACGTGGTTTTCCTGGAAACACAAAGAAAAAACATTGTAAAACTTTGATTTCAACTTTGTTTAATTCTACAAAGACGTGGCTTCTAGAATATCTTTGAATATTCATATCGTGCATTAACATTTATACTTCTTTTTCTGGAAAATCTGAGTGATGTTAGTGATAAACAAGGGGAACGGTTTCATCAGGATATTTCCATCATGGAGGAGGGGTACCTAGTTCGTAAGGCCCTACTAATGATGGGGATTATTGTAGGTTTGTTGTGAGAGAAAGCAAACAGGAGTACAAGGGACCCTCACATGCTGCCAAGCACTTTTACGCAGAGGTATAGGTACGTACTTTAAATATATAGTCCAAATATTATTGCATGCATGTAAACATTTTTAATTAATCATAATTCGCCATGATATAAGGTACTATACCATAAATTATATCAAAATAATAAATTTAACATAGCATCTCATCTAAAAACTCGTAGGTGAGAATATAAATGCCTTCATATCCTTTTAACCTGACGTGACAGGAGATTTCTGTGGCAAGTTTCAAATTCAGTGCATCATTTACCTTAAGAATCAAATACTTTTATCTTGGAGGTATTAAAAATGATTTTTTGGGTAGTGTACATAATTTTTCCAGCAAAACAGTGTTGTAAACTGTAAATATTATATTGGATACACCAACACTGCGTATAGGATTTTCAGGTTCTCAAACTGAAAATAAGAAAGCATATAAGTAATCCAGAGGCTGCAGTAAGTGTACATCCTCTGCAGGATTAACTTTAACTCTCTTCCATGTTTCATAGGAGAGAAGGTATTGCCTTCCATTAAAAAATTCGATACAGATATTTCAATGGGAATATACGTTTATGGGTCCCCTGAATAATAAAAAGACATTTTAGAAAAGAAGGTCAGTGTCTGCGTAAACAGGTTAACTAAAAAAAATTATGCTTTATCAACACAAATTAGGCATTTAAGTTCAATATTTTCTACAAATGACACAGGAGGGCGCTAAAGAAAATCCCCCTCCTAAATTAGCCGCAGACAGTACATTTTTGGAAATGTTTCAGTCTCTCAACAATAATTCTAATAATTTTGATTACAATATTGTATATTTGAGATATTTACCAACGATTAAAATGTGTATATTGAATTTTTTAGATATAGCCAGTTAAGTGGGTTCTATTTTAAAGGCATTTTATGTAATTCCATATAACTGGAAACTATAAGACAAGGGAAAACGATCAAATGAACGAACGAACGAACGAACGATTGAACGATTGAACGAGCGAGCGAGCGAGTGAGTGAGTGAGTTATGGTGCATATTCCAAAATTATACAATTTTTTTTTTTACAATTTACACCTTTAGGCTACATTTATTTGTCTTTATCTTGTTGCTACCTTGGCTTACATGACACCCTGGTCTTCTGCTCTGCCAAGTAGCTCTTAACCTTCATGCCTCCTTGTCACTTAATTAGCCCCTTTCTTCCCTCTCCCCCATCATCCTTTCTAATATTATTTACATTTCTTGCCCATTTTTCTTTTACCTTCTGTAAGAACTCTCCAATACCTCTTACCTTCTTTTCCTCCTTTTCTGTTAACATTTTTATAGTTACTATCCTCTTCTCTACTTCCTCCCTGTTTCCTCCCAAACCTATTTTATCCACATTGCAACCTCCTCGAATTCTGTTAGATAGTGTTCCATGCTTTCTTTTCCCCCACACAATTCACAAATTACCTTTTCCCTACCTCTTATCCCTCTTAGAAATATTATTCATGTTCCCATCGAAGCTAGCCCTTCTCTCTCTTGCTTATTGCAGTAAACTATGTATGCTTCTCATCCACAGTTTCTGTTTATTTGTTTGTAAAATTGTAATGATTTCATATTTTCTAGACTTTCCCATATTTCCTATCTTTCTATGTCTTCTATTCTGCATTTTAATAATTTACCCACATCGCTTTTATTCCTTTCCTATAATCTCCATATATCTCTCATTCCTAATTTTTCCATAATTTCTCCTAGATCTGCCCACCAACTTTTTGAGTTCTCTAACCTTTTTTGCTGTCTCATGCATAATTTTTTAATTTCCCATTCTTCTTTGGCTTAGAACCTATACCAGAATGTTATTATTCCTTCCATTATTATTCCATTTCTTCTTGTTTTTCCTATTCTACAAAAGTTACTTCCCTACTAGTTTAAACTTTTCAATACTTTCATTTTTAATGCTGTCATATTTTTCAGGACGTCAGGGAAAGTTTGGTGAATTCCAAGGCCAACATGTGATGCTATTAAAGGAACACAGAGGGCAGAGCCAGCCAAATCACAGAGACATACAGAAATCCCTAACAGATTGGCACCCGGCGCCGTGCCTTGGTTTCGTAAAACACTGCAACAAAGCTACTTCAAGGGAGGCCAGGGAAGAAGGTTTTACATAGTGCACGCATCTGTATCGTCTGTCCGCACCCATCTGAGCTACCATGCTGACAATCATATAACAAGGGAATAAAATGAGAAAGGAAAGGAAACGAACTCCTTGAATAGATAATCCATTCAATATTCTAGTGACAAGCAGAAGTCTAGTAGACCCCAATCAGAACGGTCCATCCATGGGGATCGGAACCGACCTCCCGTATGCGAGTCGCACACTCAGTCGGATCAAGGTCATCATATACTGACAACTAACGAGCGATATTGTTTTCTGCATCCGCCTTTCACCGAACACGAGATGCCGAATGAAGTGTTTTTGCCCCAGTGTAGATGGTTTAGCGTGAAATAAATAAAAAAGTAGGCTTTCATTCAAAAAATTTGAAACAGGTATAAAAAAGTAAACGATAATAAAGGAAGTGATGTGAATAGAACATGAGATTTTTGTAATAAAAAGCACCAGTAATATAGGAGTAGTTGCGGCAAATGTTCCTTGTTTTTGCTGTTTCGGTTAATAATGTGACCTGCTTTCCAAGCTGATGCGCGACAAACGTCAATTGTCATGTTAGCGAGAACTAGTTAGCAATACTAATTAGTAATTATCAAATACAAACTGGTGCGTGCTGTTCTTCACTATTTATCGCGATCCTCAGAATTCGGCCTTAACTAAATGTCAACTGACACGAATTTTGCTCTGGTTTGTATTTCTATTCCTTTTTATTCTAAACTGGGTGTTTTACAATATGGAAGGAGTTTCCTGGAAAGGTCATAAAGAAAACTTCAGCAAATATTAACTTCCTTACTAGTAGCTGTGCACATTTTACGATGTAAATGTTCATATAATTTAGAGAAAAGCAAATACAACAATTTGCTAAATCAGTTGGAGTATAAAGTTCTCTTAATGCATCTTGCTGCACAATATGATTAACTGCCCCCTGGCATATTGAAATGTTCAATGCATATTACACACGCAAATTACACACAACCAGGATAATAGGATAAGCTGGTACAAAATAGTCTCTCAACGTAATGCACATTTGTCCCATTAGGATACTCTCGTCATTAAGCAGAACTTAACATGCATGAATTCATTTGTTCCTATCAACTTTGAATAAACAAAGAAAAAATCTGATAAATGGAACTCATGACCTTCTTTGGTCTTGTACAAATCGAAACAAAGCTATTCCTCTATCTACTTTATGTTAATTGACACAAAAGCGTTCTGCTAATTTTCTTGTTGGTGTGAGGCCCTATGGGAGTACAGAAAACATTAAGTCACAGTCAAGCTTTCAAAGGAACTGTCTCTATGTGATAGCTTCTTTTTTCTTTTTTTTTACTTCCGCTAGTAGAACGAACATTTTCCCGTTCATGAAGTAACGTGTCTGGCCGTCCAGATGTCGCTATGCGTACTTGCTTATTAAGCTAATGAACATTAATCATTATTTAGAAAGTTTCATAGCCAAATATTTATATATTGTTTGGATGTAGCTTAGATCTAATTGGTTTGTGTTTCGATAAAGCTAACACCACGAATGATGTATAGTAAGTGAGTACGCAAGGAATAAATAGTTGTTTGCGAGAGAGGAAGTCTTTTGAAATGAGTATATCTTTAAGATTTTGTCTTTTACCTATAATTCCTTTTTCAATATCTTTCCATAACACTTCAAATGTTTTGTTGAGCTGTATCATTTTATATCACATCACTTTATTACCATGCACTTCTGCATCGGAGTTGCAATGCTTATTCTGGTTTTCTGACCGCAACTACGCCTGGAAATATCATCTCAGTAGGGTTTGGATTCGATAAACTTGGTACTAAAACGGTGTCCACTCAGTATCGTGTGGAGTTTCAAGTACAGATATGTATAGCAGATGCACTTCAAGAATGCAAATTTGCCCCTGGTGTTGCCAAAATGCTGATTACATCTTCCGCGTGTCACTTGGATTATTGCCCATTTTCGTCATCAGCTTTTTTTAGTGTATCCTAATTTTTTATTTTATTTTATTTTTTATTTATATATATTTGTTTTATTTTTATATTTTTTATTTTTATATATATTAACCTTTTATTTATTTTTTATTATTTTTTAAAGACGGGAACGGGTACAGGGTAAGTCGTTTAGAACATTTCTTGTTTGTTTTGGCTTGTAGTGTGAGACAATATGAAGGGTTCTATTTGCTTAAATAGTTATTAGATTGCATTTGTTCCAAGTGATAAATGTATGGCTCCAGAGAACGCAAGGTTTTCTTCCGTATACAGGTCCATCTCTGCTCCTTTAAAAATATACGTAAGTGCTTTCCTAGCACAGTGTCTCCTCGCCGTACTTTCAGCTGCCAATGTAGAGTAACAGCAACCAACCACAATGCAAAATTATGAAATTTCGTGTCTTTGAAGCGAAACTCCAGTTGTACCAGCTGTGGTACTGAACGTAAGCGTTCTTCTGGACGAAGTTTATGTAGTGCGTCTCGGAGGGAGGTCCAAATCAAGTCAGCCCGCTCACAGTTGTACAAGCGATGCTCAAGTGTATCATCTTCCACACATAAGCCACAGATCTTCAAATTCACTCTCCCGTGACGCCACATCTTTTCTGCAGTTGGAACCGTTTCATTAACAACTTCATGAACAGTTTCTCTCCAGAGCGACGGAAGGTTACAGTTGGTTGCATTGGCCCAAACGCATTTCCAATCACGACTGTATTTTGTTTCCACATAAGGTCGTTGAATACCTGGCTCCATCAAGTGACGATAGAGGTTCTTGGTAGTCAGAAAATTCTCCAGTCGCTCCCCGGAATTTTCAAGAGCACGAAGCTTGGCGACCAAACGATGAAATTCCCGTGTCGGTCTCTCCACGGTATGTAACTGGTCATACCAAAACTTCTTGTCAATCGGAGACTCACTGCCAAGTAACGAGGCCAATCCTCTCTTTCCCAAGAGCACCATACACTTGTTGTCAACATCCACTAGACCATAACCACCTTTCTTTAGAGGAAGAAGCAATTGCGGGCGAGCAACTCGATATGCTTTCCCCATCCACAGGAAGTATCCAAGCAGAGTCTCAAAACGTTGGGCGAACTGCTTAGGGAGCGGCAAAATCTGCGCCACATACCATAGTTTACTCAGTGCATAAGTATAAATATACCAGACGCGTTGCAACAACGTTAGATTTAGAGATCGATCTTCATGTAAGTTAAAACGTAGCTCGTTGAGCCTCTGAGTCCAATTAAGAGAAATCATTTCTGTTAGGTTAGAGGTAAATATAACCCCTAGTATAGTGGTCTGTGGAACCACCTTCATATGCAGAAATGTTGGTGGATGTTCCCAAGTACCCAGTGGAAGGATATCTGATTTGTGGGCGTTGAGCTGAGCTCCCGATAGTAGACTTTAACTCACAGTCGCCGTGGCTATCTCCTCCATACCCTGGTGATCTTTGGCCAAGACCGTCACGTCATACGCGTAAGCCATTACTTTAAGGCGTTCCCCAGCTATAGTTAAGCCTTGCAGTCTATCTTGTAGCATCTGGAATAACGGATTGAGTGTCAAGACAAACAATCCCATAGATGAGGGACACCCCTGCCTGACTGATTGTCGTATTGGGATAGGTGTCGACAAAACGCCGTTACAAAGTATTCTTGACTACGTTTGGTGATAAAGCCCCTGAATCGCCGCTATCATTTGTTGAGGTACCCCAGCTGCTCGCCAGATATACCAGTGCTGAACTCCATTAAGAGCTCTATGAAAATCCAGATTAACTAATGCCAAGGAGCAATGGTACTCTTCAAGATGGACGACAGCATCTCTTAATTCCGCAAGGGCACCAACAATATTCTTGCGTTGAAGAGCTGTTTGATTAACATGGAGCACCTCCTCATGATGCACCTTTAGTCTGTTGGCCAAAAGCTTCGCAAAGATTTTGTAATCTGAATTCAGCAGTGCTATTGGGTGAAAGTCCATCGCTGCCTGGAGGCAGGGCTTCCACGGGAGTAAAATTATAATTCCATCCGCGAAATGTTCTGGAAACCAGCCTCCGTCCCATAATTCCTGTAGCACTGCAACAAACTCAGCCTTAATTATCAGCCAGAATGCAAGATAAAATTCATAAGAAAGACCATCCGGGCCAGGCGCCGTATTACGTTTCAAATGTTGCACCACTTTGATGTACCTCTTGTTCCGTTATGGGACCTTGTAGACTCTCCTGCGTGGGCTGACTAATGTGAGCCACTGGGCTACTCAGGGCCGCCGAGCTATCCATGGGTTCCACTTGAGCCTCGCCAAATAGGCGCTGGTATTGCTTCTGAAGATAAGGCAGTAACTCGCGTGTCCCATGTAACACCACTCCAGTAGCAGCGTCAGTGAGCGAAGAAATGTACTTGGCCTGTCCATGAGTGCGTGCCTTGGCCAATAAATAAAAGGTGGCCTGTTCATCGGAGAGAGCGTGCGACAAGGGGGGTCGAATGGCGCAACCCTATAGCATTTGATCTTGTTTGCCTTTAATTATTTCCTTTATTCTCCTGATAGCCGGAGCGACTTCGGCAACCCGATTCTGCTGCTCATGTAAACTCCAAAGCACTTCATTATAAAATTGCAACACCTCTCTTCTTTCACGGGCCTTCTCAAAACTAATTGTTTTGAAGAATGCTTTGATGGCCGGTTTTGCTGTAACGGCCCACCATTCTGATTTGTGGTAAGCACGGTGATAAGAGGATTTTAAAGCTGCCCATATTGTAGCAAAACGCAATCAAAAGTCCTCATCCGCAAATAGGTTTGACTTGATTTTCCAGTAACTCCTTCCAGTATCTAGACTTGGAGCCGTGAGTTGCAGGGGACATGTAACGGCGTGGTGGTCACTAAAGGCAACGGGATGAACATCAATGCGCTGGAAACGGGGAACCAAGGTGTCAGATAAATAAAAACCATCTACTCGGGATACTGAGGCGCCTCGGAAAAAGGTGAAATTCACCGTATTACCATGCTGCAGCTCCCAGGCATCTCGTAGATGTAACTGTGTCACTAATTGCAGAAGCATCTGACTGAGATTGGCAGCACCTTTCTGATCCTTAACTTCAAGCGTACAGTTGAAATCCCCTGCAATGATACACTCTTTACCGGATAGTAAATGGGATGTCAACGCCTGTTGAAAGAACTGCTCACGTTCCTGTCGTCGATTGGAACCGGAGGGAGCATAAACGTTTATCAGAGCAATGTTAACCAGTACAGCCGATACGACGCTCCCCGTGGGATATAATTGAAATTCAGAACAGCAGATACCACGGCGATAGAGCAGGGCAGTGTCTGTACCTTCTGGGCCCAAGTTCACCAAATGATCATAATTATACTGGGCTGACAAATTATGAGTATTAACCTCCTGCAAGAAACACACGTCCACGTCATGGGTCGTGAGGAACTGGTGTAACAATTTTTGATTGCGTAGATTTCTAATGGCGTTAACATTGATGTAAGCCAATGTTTGAATGCGCGGTGAAGTAGTCATGAAACTCCAGAATACAAGGCAGGGAGAAACCAGTGCAGGTGTATGATAATGCTTCGGAAAAACTATTGAGAAACTGAAACTTTAGCTAGCGCGTCCGGTGGTTTGAGACGAGGGTCTCTGGAACAAAGCACTACTTGCGTTTGTTCGGGACTACCAGTTGCATCTACTGCCACAGGCACTGATTGCAATGTATCTCCCGGAACCTTCCCTGACACCACCTCCATTGCAGTTTTATCGCCGCCTTCCAGTGTCAACTCATCAGCACTCAACATCGAAGGTGCGCCCTGCGTGATTGAAGCACTCCATTCTACAGCAGTCTGGGCGGTTTTCGACTTCTTAGCTTTTTTTCTTGAGTTGGCCCCAGCATATGTATGGGTAGGCTGGAGGGCGGTCGCAGCACCAATTTTACACTTCTCCGTCAAAAGAGCCCCCGCCTCCGTACCAACGGGCGACGTCACCTCCTCATGGCACTCCTCGGACACCATTGGTTTTGGATCTGTTTGTAGTTGACTGTCTACTGTGACGGCGGACACCGGGGACATCCGTGTTGCTTCTGGCAGCTCATGCGACTGGATCACACTCTATTGCACGGAGCTTTCTTGCTGTGTTTCCGGTGGCTCCCTGCTCGGAAGTGGTGGTACAGTTAAGACCGTCTTCCTATTGGGACAGTTTTCTTTGACGTGAGTGGGCTCCCCACATACATAGCAGGTTTTCACCCGGCCAGCGTAACTGACTGTAACACGATAGCCCATAACCATAATGGTGTTAGGAATCGTAGTTTTCAGAGCCATTTTCACAGCACGAACACTAGTATTCACTGGTATTTCATACGCATTGCCCCAATGCTCTCTCCGAACTTCATACACTTTGCCATACTGCTCCAATTTTTGTCGTAATACCTCGTTCGGTATCTCCGCCAGTAGATCAAACACACGCACCGTGGTGGTATTGCCTGTGGCCCTTTCGACTGTAACTGTTGTACGCCCCCCTTTCGCATAGATAAACACCGCGGTACCAGCAAACTTCTCTAACAGCCTTTCCATTAGCACCACCGAAATGAGCTTTATATAAATTGCTCGATCCCGCGCAATTAACTGCAGCGTATCCACCTGGTCAGCAGTAAGCTTCAAGGTATCTGCTACAAACTCATGAACTTCGTCGTTGGCCTCGTCGCAGTGATCTCAAATTTCACTCGCAGAGTATTTATCCTGCCGTAGAATTCCATGCCAACAGTAGCACTATTACCGTATGAACACAAAAACAAAATCTGGCTTCAAGCTTCAGGCACGCTGAGGCACCAAGGAAAGAATAAGAAGAAATAAAATAACTGAGAGTCGTTGAGTACAAACGCCGTAATTCGACCGCTGACTCTCACACAACACAACAGGCAAAACAGCGTCGCCGTATCGCGTGGTAGGCTCTACCTTCACTGTACGGCAGCTCAAGGCCGACTGCTTTGAGATTCCGTTCTCTTTGCATTGCCACCGAGCGGGATGGCTCAGGCTGTTTCGTCTGTGGCCCACATTTGGGAGGACCGGGGTTCCATTCCCGTGGCCGACCTACCTGACCCATGGGGTTTTTTCGAGGGCTTTCCCGGGTCGCTAGGCGAATGCTGGATAGGTTAATTACATATCTCGAATTTCCTGTCCCTCCATTTCATCTCCATTATCATTTCATATCATCTCTCATCTGGTGGTCTCTTTCAGGGTAGAAGTGTCGGCAGGTGTCTCAGCGGTGCATGGCAGGATGATATGCTCTGAGGTAGGTCGTTTGCCGGTCTCCGCACCTCTGTCGGGACCACTTCGGGACCGCCAGCCAGGGACCTTTGGGGCTCGGCTGCTTGGCTCGTCACCGTCCTGTAATAGGGGAGCGTGTCCGCTGTCCTTGCCTGTCAGGGGAAGTCTCTGTCCAAGTAAACTGTAAGGACCTGCCCTATGCACTGTAGGGACGACCACCCTCTGTCTCCTCTCACCTCATCCTTCCTCCCGGGTGTGCCCCACTTGGGGGCATAGGCATGGTAGCCTACGTACCGAATCCCCTCCATAGTGAAATCCTAAACCTAATCCTCTTTGCATGGCAACGGATAAAGAAGCGAATAACAACTAAATTTGTATCGGAAAACTCAAATAAATAATAAAGAATATCTCCGAAATGGTTCACTCCAAAATAATTGTGTTTAATACAAATTGTGTGTTTTAACGGCTCTACACCTTTTTATAGTAAGATCTTTGTCTATCTCTTATTGTTTGCCAGTTATGGAGAATTCATCCAGAATAGAGAGGACTTCTGATGATATTCCCAGAAAATTCAAAACGTACATTTAATCTTTTAATGAAAATATCTGTCACCTCTTTATATAGGGATCTATCTATTAATCTTTAAACTATTAAAGACAGAAATTTATGTAAATTCTATGGATAGTTCATCAATTTTCTGAAAAAGATAAGTGAAGTTCTGGCAAATAGTTATATTTTATTGTGACTTTTGCTACTTTCTCAAAACTAGTAAGTGTGGAGTCTATATAATTTATTTTTACCCTCATTATTTAAGATCTTTTCACGACAAATGAAAATAGCTATTGGACTATTTCGATGTTCCTCTCGATGATATTGAATTAGATAGAAGTAAAATGCTTTTATATGTGTAGGCTGGTGAAAAAGTCACGTAAATGTAGCACGTCACATTTTTAGCTTCTCTCTCTCTCTCTCTCTCTCTCTCTCTCTCTCTCTCTCTCTCTCTCTCTCTCTCTCTCTCTCTCTCTCTCTCTCTCTCTCTCTCTCTCTCTCTCTCTCTTTCTCACACACACACACACACACACACATACACACATACATACGTTTCATATACAGATATTCAAACCAACCGATTGTTTCGCTTAAGCGATCTGAAAATAAGTAGTTCTGGTGAAGTCCGATAGTTTACACTTAATTAGAATAAAATTCTGTGTGTATTTATTACAGATAAACATTAGACAGGAAAAAAGGAGTCACAGGTGTAATGATTAATTGTGCTGCCTTAAGGTTTCATGGCTAAGAGAACATCAGCTTGTGAAACAATCCCCTGACAATTAGTAAAACTAAACTTCAGAAACTTATTTGTTTTTTCTTTACAGAGGTTAAACATTATAAGGAAATACAAAGAAAGAAACAAAGTTATACACCCAGACACGTTAGTTCCTGTATCTACTTTATTTTATCTCCTCCATCTTCTCCGTCTATCTTATTACTTGTATATAAGACGTCTTCAGTTGATCCTATTTTCTCCACCCTCTTGAGGTTTTCTATCAATCTTGTTTTACCTAGCTACAGTATCCACCTGATTTTCCCCATGTCTCTTATCTTATCCGTAATCCAAGTTATTTCTCCTGTATCATCTTTCTAATACATTCCCTACTTGGCGATAGCTGCTGATTTACTTAACTGTGTGATTTGCATTTCTTTCTTGATCTAGCAAGATTTTCTATTTATTCCACTACAAAACATCTTCCCCAATGTTGTGTGCTTGTTTCATATCCGGAGCTGTAAATCCAAACCACCATTTACATGAAAGTCGTTCACCTTCTTTTTAATTTCTCAAACGTCCCTTTTCAAACACTATACGTTTAAGTTATTTGCATCACATTTAAAAGCTGTACCTTGAATTTACTAAGATTGGTCTGTGAATTCCTTTCCATCTGGGACAATTTTTTATAATTATAACCAGTAAACATAAGAAATCAACAAAAGTTTTCTACACAAATGGTTTAGTCTGACCCCTTGCTCTAGTGGCTAGTACACGAGCTTCTAAATGTGGAGGTTCTGTGTTTGATTACTTAAAGTTGAGAATTTCATTTTCTTTCAGCGAGGATTATTCTTCATTGCCCCATAAAGTCCGAAAATAACAGCGTGAGTGAATTTAATGTTTATAAAGGAAAATTAGTGTAAATACATAAACGCAAACGAAACATATTTGCCAACGGACCATTGCTACAAACCTGCATATGAATGGAAACAAAATCATATAACTTTCTGTACCTATTTTTAAAACTCTATTCCTAAAAGCGTACTCAGATGTTATAAGAGGTTGTCACTATATGTAGGCCTTGTTAAAAAGACTTCAGCAAGAGAAAAGTTTAAGCATTGGAACACTAAACCAATAACAAGGGATATCTCGTAAGTGTATAATCAGTGGAAAAAATGTATGTATCATAAACAATTTTCTTGAACGAAATCAACATGTTTTGTACAGGACGATTTTATGTATTTTTACAGTTTACATGATATGTACAATTCATTTAGAATAAATAGGACTTCCTAAGCTATTCCCAGAAAATTCAAGATATACATTCTCATTTATAATGAATATATCTTAAAGCGTTACTTTAAGCAAAATCAGATATACACTTTGTGGACAGTAAGATTCTGTGCACTTCTTACTTATGCAAAATTGGTTAGGTGGAGTCATATTGAAACATTCAAAGCCATAGACGGAATTTGAACCACGGAATCTCTTACTCTCCGTTAGGTTGCTCTTAACCATTGAGCTACCATAGTAAACATGCCAGCACGACATGGAATTCTCCAAATGACTTGTACTTTCCCAGTAGAACACAAGGTCTTTTTTTTTTTTTTTTTTTTTAGCTACTTGCTTTTATTTTTGAAGCGAAAGAGGGAGGGAGGGAGGGACAAGGAGAGGGAGGAAGGGAGGGGACCGATTTTTATCTTTATTTTATTGTACCTCACTGTTTTACATGTAGGGGAATGATGTCCGAAATTGATATTATTCTGCCTATATCTCTTAAACGTGCAGTATCCACGGTTTGAAGGGTGCTATTTTCTTGAGCTGGATCATTGTCCATCTCTCTTCGCGTAAAAATCGTCTGAGCCGTGATACTGAACAATCACTTGGCGTGTCCAGTGTGTTTATCCAGGTAAATGTACCCATTATGAGCCAGAGCAGTGCACGTTGTAATGAAGGGTTCACCTTAGGAAGATTCAGATGTAATATATCTTCATGTGAAGCATCCCATCCGGCAGGTATCCAGCTATTACATTTGTCTAGCACCCAGTTCCATATATCAGCTTTTCCGGAACATACCATCACCCGATGCGGAAGTGAATCTGCTTCCGAGCAAATAGGGCATCTCGGGCAGTTAGCCATTCTGTGGCGGTACAGTTTGTCTGCCGTTGGAAGAAGTTCATTGACAATTTCATACGTCACCGCTAACCATGTGGTGTTCAGTTGCTGACAGCCAAAACATTTCCATATGCGCTGCCAGGGCAGCTGCGGATATTTTATCTGTACCTGTGGGGTGATTCTAACTGCTTGACGAAGATAAGCATAAATGTTCTTTACTGTGCACTTATCACCATCTATTGAGTGCTCCGGGGGTAACCGCTCCAACGCGTAATACGTGTCCCGTAAAATCTCGGGTACCTTGCCTCGTTGTCCTTGGCGCCAAAAATCCATGTGCGTGCGTTGTATCATGGTGTCCACGGGATCACTCTGATTATTTAGGGCAAGCAGAAGCATTTTGATCATCAACGCTCGAGACTGGAGAGCCACCTCTATTAATCCCCAACCACCTTGCCCCTTCGGGAGACGTAGTTGAGCCCGCGCAACACGGTAGAGCTTCCCTGTCCAGATGAAATAGCCCAATATCTGTTCTATCCTCTGGGAATCCCGCTTTGTTGGTGGTAGCACGTGTGCAAGGTACCAAATCCTGCTGAGCGCGAAACTGTTACAATATCGTATACGTTGTACCAAATTCAACATCCGGAGTTTCTGCTTGTACATCATCCCACGCAGTACATTAATCCGGG
Organism: Mantis religiosa; assembly: GCA_030765055.1. Classification (NCBI taxonomy): domain Eukaryota; kingdom Metazoa; phylum Arthropoda; class Insecta; order Mantodea; family Mantidae; genus Mantis; species Mantis religiosa. The sequence continues at coordinate 241,109,785 of CM060948.1, read as the reverse complement.
TCGTCCAGTTATATTCCCTCATGTCCGTCTCGCTATCACTAAAGTAAACTCCCAAAATCTTCGTGCGCCGCACCATAGGTATTCCTAAGATGGATGTGTCCGGCGGATCTGGTCCAATGGCTAAAATCTCGGACTTCTGCATATTAAATGTCATCCCTGTCGATCCCTCGTACTCTTGTAAACAATCTCTTAAGCGAGGACTGTCTTGGGGGGTGGTAACTATTACTGTAATATCGTCTGCGTAGGCCCTCACAACCATTCGCTGCCCATATATCTCAAGTCCATCAAGTGTAGATTGCAGCTGTCGGAGTAGTGGGTCAACATACAGGGAGAATAGCATCATGGACATGGGACATCCTTGTCTGACTGAGCGTTTAATCGGTATAGCAGACGTTAAATAGCCATTGCAGAGAACTTTTGACGAGGCACCAGCATACATGGCTCGAATCAGGTTGCAGAATTTATCAGGCACTTTTAATTCCATCATACGTCTCCACAAACCGTCATGAACCACGCTGTCAAAGGCCCTTTGGAGGTCCAAATTAATAATCGCTGCAGACTGATGTTCCTGTGCGCAATGCAGTATACATCCTCTCAAGGCAGCTAACGTATTTTGCAGGGTCGCTCCCTTCTTTACTGCGGCCTGGAACTCGCTAATGCTATATGGTAGTATCTTTTGCATACGACCAACAATTATTTTAGCGAACAGTTTGTAATCACAGTTTAACAGCGTGATCGGTCGATAATCCTGTAAGGACTTGGGTCTAGCCACCTTCGAAAGTTGTACCACTATCCCATCTGCAAATGTGCGTGGTAAATGCTCTGTATTCCACATTTCCTGAAAGACTTGTGACAGTTCGTTCTGGATGTGACACCAACATTGCTTGTAAAATTCATATGGCAAGCCATCAGGTCCTGGGGAGGCACGCAATTTGGATTTTTGGATTATTTCACGTAACTCTGATTTGGACAGCGACAGCGTGTCCTGCCACAATTCTTCCGGTATCTCTGGTAGGAATTTTGACATATATGCCTCTACTTTGTGTGCGAGATCTGCGGGGTCGCTGAATCGTTGTGCGTAGAAATTGTTCACCTCACGAATAATTTCGGCTGTAGTGGAAACCTCCCGTCCATCTATTTCAAGTTGAGTGATTAGCTTCCGGCGACCATTATTACGTTCCTTTGCCAAATGAAAAAAACTCGCCTGCTCCCCATGCAGCACTTCCTCCGAGTGTACTCTGGCCAAATATCCCTGAAGTTGTTGTGTTTTACGAGCTTTTATATGTTCTTTGATCTCCCGCACTAGTTGCAGAACATTGTCTCCCTGCTGTTGGCGTACGTGCAGCTCGTGGAGGATTTGGAAGTAATATTCCATGGTTTCTCTTCTAGCCAGCGCTCGACGAACGGCAGCAGCCCGAAAGAAGTTCCGTAATGTAGGTTTGGCTTTACACACCCACCAGTCGACTTTGTTTGGTGCACGCGCAAAGGATTCCCGCAATCGTGACCAGCAGTCCTGGAAATCAGTCATCACTTCCTCATCCGTAAGCAAGGAGCAGTTAAGTTTCCAGTAACCTCTGCCCCTATTGCAGCTCGCCGCCCTGCCCTCAAGTGCATGTATTAGAGCGTTATGATCACTAAATGCCACCGGCATTATTTCTGTGCGCTGAAGGCGGGGTAAGAGTTCAGCCGTAACATACATGCGGTCCAGTCGTGAAGCTGATGGTCCTCTCACGAATGTAAATTGTACTGCTGAGCCGTGCTTATGTTCCCAGGTATCTGTCAGGTGCATTTGTTCTACTAGCTGTTGCAGAGTACTACACCCATTGACGGCACCCCGTTGATCTTTAGCAGCTAAAGTACAATTAAAATCGCCAACCAGGACGAACGGTGCACTTGATGGAATATGGGTCAAGATGTCTTGCCTAAAAAAATTTTCTCGCTGCTTTCGTTTATTACTGCCCGCAGGGGCGTAAATGTTCACCAAGGTAATGCCCTCATACACTGCTGAGATGGCTCTACCAGAGGGATGGAGCACGAAATTATGTAGTTGTAAACCTTGACGATACACAATAGCCGTACCGGTACCTTCCGGCCCAAGATTCGTCTCGTACTCGTAGCCATATAAGAAGTCCATGTTATCAATATTCACCTCCTGCAACAAGCAGATATCTATGTCATGATTTATCAAGAAGTCCCTTAAAAGTTGCTGTTTGACCACCTGTCGCAGACCATTAACATTAAGCGAAGCCGAGATTTGCGCACCTATCGGCATTCAATGGGCTAGAGGCACATCCTTAGTGATGCCAGGATTTCGAAGAACCAGGAACCACTTTAATATCAGTTGAGCCTCCTTGAACAATGCCTGGGCACGAATCCTCTTTGGTAAGTTTAGCTGAACGTAGTTCTTCTTCATATTCATCACCGTCATCCACTGCCGGCCGCTTGACTGAGTCTATCTCTTTCCCTTGGATGGGAACCGGGGGACCACCTTTCAGGTGTAGCACATCCGGAGGTTGCTGTCGTGGTGGAATTCCTTGCACTTCCATCCTCCTGTGCTGACTTCTTAATCGAGGGTCGCGACCCGACAATGTAATGCCAACCTTTTGCCTTAACTGAGCTATTTCAGTATCAGATACCTCTACTTCTTCATCACTTACAACCTCCATAACACCATCCCGAGAACCCTCAGCTGGAGCAGTAACAGCAGATCTTTTAGGAGCATCCTGTGTCTCAACCATAGGCGTGATCTCGTTGGCCACTGCAGACTTTTCGGACTCCGCCTGCTCTCTCGTTAGCTCCACTACTACCGGACCATTGTCTGCCTGTTGTGTAGGTTGCTCCGGCGGCTGGTCTTCTGTGGACGTACTCGTCGAACCTGCTGTGTACTCTCTACCGACAGCAGCAGCATATGAGTTAGCACCTGCTGCGACACTGAAGGTAACTGGACGGTTCCGTGGGTTGATGGGTAACCGCGTAGCACGAAGGGGGCACTCAGCTTTCAGGTGGGTAGTGGCATGACAGAGATGACAAGCTTGCGGTTGACCGATGTAACTGATTCCAATCAAATAGGTATCGATAACCAAGCTAGCAGGTATGTGACGTTTTAGTCCCATCTTCACAGCAATCACTCCGTTGTTAGTCGGAAGAAGATACTGGGAGCTCCATTGCTCTCTGCGTATGTCATACACTGTACCGTATTGGCTCAGCTGCTGCGACAACACAGCGAGGGGAACCTCCGAAGGTAAATTGAACACTCTAACATTCACTGTTTGCTGATCACCCGGTGTAATTCGTAACTTTGCCGTTTCTCCAGAGGCGTAGGTAAAGGTTTGTTCATCTTGATAACGGGCTAGTAGATTATCGTATAATACCGCCGAAATCACCTTCACATATATAGCACGTTCTCTTGTGTGCAGCTGGAGCGTGTCAACTTGATCCACTTGTAATCCCATGAAATTTACAAGCCACTGGTGGATTTCTAATGCAGTAGGTTTACTGGCCGTTGCTTCAAATTGAATTTTTAGTGTATTCACACGTTTGTACATCGCCATGATTACTTTTTCAACTCAAAACCGAACAGGTATAAATATACCCAATTCAACTAAACTACGCGCGGAGCGCTGAACTGTATACACGACAGCACAAACAAAGCCCGCTCGGCCTGGCGTTTACTACCGTACACAGCGGAAAGACAACCTCGCGGTATGCCAGTCACCGCACAACTGTGGTCTTCTCATATACAATGAGATACGCACCGTTTGTGGCGACTTACTATGTGGTAAGTTCTTAAGTCCCAGGCTTTATATTTACCACTATTAGGTTATTTGTTGGAATTGGTCGTTCTTCCACACTAACCGTGTGCAGGCTAAGATTTGAGTAGGCAGAGTCAAACTGAGCCTTCATTCAGAATGAAGAAAACTTCTAAGTATATTTCCAAAAAACTTAAGGCATACATTTCATTTGTAATGAACATATCTTAATCATGTGTTGTTTTAATCTAAATCAATTCTTATTGTTCCCTTTTCCCAAACGCAGAAAAATAACGAAATATTTCTTCTATTACTCTACTTACTTCAAACAGCGAAACTCAGTAAAACAGCTATCTAGTATTTTCAAATGACCCCCCTGCAAACATTCCACATACAAGTCAGACTGGACATTAAATGGGGGCTTTCTTATCAATAAAACTGGGATTTTTTTCACTACGTCCAATACTCAAGTTAGCTTGAATGGTACTGTTCTTTAACAGACAGTACTATCTCCTAACTATTTCACAGAGATTACATATATTTAACATTTGAAAATTAATTTAGAACAACCTCGTTCCATTTCACGTTAAATAACGTCCTTTATGAAGCAACTACTATTTTAAAAAACACAAAACTTTACTGAACCGCATTTTATCAAACTATCTAAAGTTTCCCGGTCGATATATACATAGAGCATCCTAAACCACATCCGGTGATGAGGTTTATTCTCTATGACGAGGGTTTCAAGTCCCCTATTTCGGAAAGTAAATTGCGCCAACTTAGCCAATTCTCATTCAGGGTATGTCAAAGTGGCGCTGCTCAGAACCATAGCCTAAACGTCCTGATGTTTCCACTGTCGTGAACTAAGCGATAGTTCCTCCTTGTGAGGCTGAAGTGCTCTTATTCTTCCTGTTTGTAGTAAGACTAATACTATCCACCAACGCAAAGTAAGTCCCTCATAGGAATGTGCCACCCTTAAACACTGTGTAAGAACAAGGACAGCGAATCTGTGTGACAGAGAACGCATGCTACACAAGGAGAAGAACCGTTATAAAAACATGAGCTCTATCCAGTCTGTACACTAAAACCGAGAATATTTATTTACAAAGGTAGAAGCCGTCAGAATGTTTTCTAATGGTCTGTAACTGAACTGACATGGGGTGTCCTAAACCTGTAGAGGGAGGATGTAGGAACCTTCTCCAAACCCCTTGCGTCTCATTCCCGGAGGCTTTCTTTGCTATGTTATACTATAACTGCATCAACGTCGCTGCTGGCAGGCTGAGGCTTAGCCTGACTAATTTTGCTGCACCCCACCCTCAATAGGGTATTACAGCAGATAGAATATAATTACAGCAAGTGTGAATTTTTACGGCTATGTTGAGGAACTAAGTATTAAAATATTTTCATCACAGAGACGGCAAAGCATATAATTCTAGTATTGCATTACATTGTAACTTAAGATTATAGAGTGAATGAATCGCACTAATTTGTATACAGAGTTATGGTATGACTGAGCTTATCTGTATGACAATCCTTCAATTCCATTACGATCCTCCATTACTGTGCTGTAACAAAGTGCATTGCCAGCGGATTGAAAATTTTATTTCACCACTAATGACCTCTCGTAACCAACAGTAATGGATGAGGTGAAATTTTAAAGTCAACTCTCATATTTGAAAGTGTTTATATTTTGCAATTGTTACTTTCTGTAGTCCACGTTACGAAGCATAAAATGTGCAGTAGATCTGTTTATTGCCAAAAAGTGGTATTTTTTGCTTTAGTGCTTGTTTGTTGTGGTACTAGAAAGAATTTCAGTAGAAGTGGCAGAAAGAAACAATACTACCAGATCCTCAAGGATTAATATTTTTACTATTTATTTTACATGCAAATTTACATTTACATGCATTCTAAATGTCATACCATTGACGCTTTGATGGACGAGGGAAATTTTACTGGTTCCAATCCGAAGAAGTTGACAAGTATGTATATTGTTCTAAATTGAATTCATTATAAACTCCAGATTTTAGAAGCTTTATATTGAATTTGCACTTTGCACCAACTCTGACTTCTTTAACCTGTAGCATTTACTAACCAAACTTTAACAATTCTGTGTAGCTGTAATAATAATATGCGGTAATGTGACATTTTACCAACTCCTAAGCATTTGCTTGATAGTTTAATGTCTGTTTGTCTCTATGCCTATGTATCCTACCCTGATAATTAATTAGAAAAGTAAGTTGGCGACAATCTTTCTAAAAAGCATGTTCTGAGGTTTTCTTGCGTTACAATAGGTTGAAGAGGACGAACGTCACCAACTGGAGTTAACGTGAATGTATAGACATAATTATGTCTGGTCTCGGATATGTGGGAACTGTATGTTAATTGGACCAGGTCTCTCAGCAAAGGCGTCCTGTTCTTTTCAAAAGCAAAAGTAGTTCATTACGGAAGTGCATGTTAAAAAAAGGTCGTGACTATCTTTTTTACCTCGAGTATAAGTCATTTATTTGCAACAGCAGAAAAGGGTTTCGTTTGGCACCGCGCTTGATACAGCTACCAGCGTGAGGTCTCTGAAATAATCACACATCTAATTTTAGATGGAGCTCACGCTTTTATACACGAGAAAGGATGCCGAGAACGTGATTTTTATATTCTCTACTGGTGATGACAGTTATAGGAAAGTAAGGATGGTGTACCCAAAAACTTTATCGGACTTACACTTTATGAGAAACATCTAAGAACATGTTTATACGTTCCGACAACAATTCCGACAGGTTTACATGACATTCTATAACCATTCATCAGCACATTACCCTTACAAAAAATTATCTGTATATATAAAACTGAATTGATGTTTGCTAATCTCGAAAAAACTCAAGAACGGCAGAACCGATTTCCTAATTTTGGGTTTTAAATGTTTGTAGAAGTCCAAGGAAAAATTAAAAGGTGAGAAGAAAGAACCTGAAGTGATAATGGACCGGGTTACTAACTAAATATAAAAGTACACACGCAAACTTTTACAGAACACATACACCTTCTTTTATTTTCGAGAAACAAAAGCATTACAATGTAGAAAGATATTACACCCCTTGCCAAAGACTTGAAAGCTATTTCACTTACCATATTTTATTAAATAACGTTTATCGTTTGTTATCAAGATTGACATTTTGTATGTAGCGTGAAGATATATGTAGCATTCGAAGATTAGACAAAAAATTAATTTCTGAACGCACTATAACACCGTAAATATATGACTACAGACTATTGTCAAATAATGGTAAATCCTTGGATACCTTCTTTATAATTTGTTTGTGAATTTGTAATATCAATTGAATTAATACAAAATTAATTCTAACTTTGTGAAGTTCGTGGAAACTTTTTTTTACTATGTGAAGGGAATGACGACCTGACTTACGTCGTAGAAGTCCGTCAAATGTGCAATGAGCTAAGTCACATGCTGACTGAGGTGACGAGCAGCGAGATGCAAATAATGCTAATAACCGTGTTTGTAAGTCAGAATTGCAGGAGAGTTGTTTTTTGCACAAATCAAGTTGTCACAGCTATAAACCAGGATGACGTAGTCAACTTTCCCACAGTAGTCAACTTTCATTAAAATTGCCTTCACTCCCACAGCTTTAAAGAAGGATTAAAAGTAGGATCAATTGTGATTATTCTGTGTAACACTAACCAACCGCGACTGTGCAGTGGACGAGACTAACTGTGAAAAAGCTAATGAATAACGTCGTCGAGGCAACAATCATCAAGGAAAAGTGCAAAGGGGAGGATATCTTGATCCCGCGTGTACCGATGATTCCATATTACCTTTTCATTTTAAGTGTCTACAGTTTACCGTGCGTTTGGCCTTTGCGACGATCATAAATAAACCGTAAGGGCAGTCGTTAGAAGTTTTGCGGAATCAAATTGAATTTTCCCTGTTTTTCTCATAGACAATTACACATTGCATGTTCGTGAGTTGGAAAACCGTCATATTTTTACCCAATCGTCGAACATGCGATCAGCTGGCAGAAAGGGCTGGCAAATAGAGAGGGACATATGGCATCAACCCTTGGCCTACCCATGTGACGGAATGGCCCTTTTTGTGGGAGTGAGGGAGACCATATCGTAAAAACCACGCCTAAGCCAACGCGCAGCGCTAATGTTGTGCCAAGGAGAGACGGCGTGGGGAGGGAACCAAACAGATATCACTGGTTTCCCCTTCTCCACTCGCCTGGAAAGATCATGAAAATCTGGGAGGACTTCGCCTCTTGTGCAGAAGCTTCCAGATCAGCTTGGTCATGTATAAAGAGCAGTGGGTGCAAAAGAGAGTCAGTTTTGAGTCTTTGAGTTGTTTCAGTGGTTTAAGGCAAGGCGAGTAGTGAGTGTTGTGTGGACCTGTGACAGACGAACTGGTGAATTGCAATTGTTTGTGGTACGTAATTCTGCTGTGAGCTGCAAGTGTACCAAGTGTAATTCGGTGGAAATAAAGAACGCTTTGAATTTGTGCAACTTGGACTTTTAATTCATCGAACCCACAAAGTCAAAATAGGTGTCAGAAGTGGGATATTACACGACATGGAGGCTGCATTGGAAAAGATTTTGGAGATGGAAATAAAGGCCGAACTGAAGAAGACGGAGAATGACAATCTTTCTGCGAAAACAGAAGCGGCAAACAACACCCTGACGGCGAAGATGACCGAATTGACCACGGAAATGAAAGCGGCTAACGAGGCCCTCGCCGCAAAGTTCGAGGAGCAGTTTTCCGGCGTAAAGAAGCACGTCACGGGGTTAGGCGAGCGCGTCGAAGACCTGGCGAGCCACGTTAATGAGCTGGAAGGAAAGGCCGACAGCAGGGCCAAGTCCTTGAACGCCATGGTGGAGTACGTCGTCGGCAGGAGGTTGAAGGATTTGAAGGTAGACGCGCCGGGACGCAACAAATCATCTGCGCGAGTCAAGCCTCCCAAATACGACGGCTGGTTAACGTTCGAAATCTTCCGCCGCCGGTTTGACACGGTGACCAGGCAAAACAAGTTTTCACAGGAGGAAGATGCCGCACAGCTAATAGCCAGCCTGCAGGGACGGGCCGCAGAAGTCCTAAACGCGGTCCAGACAGTGGCGGCTCCCAAGGAGTTCTGGGAGGCCCTGGAGAACCGTTTCGGGAACCACCGCCTAGCCGCAGCCTAGCTCAGTCAGCTGAAGACAAGGTCGCCACAGCGAGGGAAGACGCTGCAGGAGTTGCCCCTGGCAATTGAGCAGCTGGCTAGCAAGGCCTTAGTTGACCTTCCGCCGGAGTTCGTATTCCGGGAAGACCCCTACGCCTTTGTTGACGTGGTACGAGACATCGAGATACGTCAGCGCCTAATGCTCGGCGATCACACAACTATTCATGAGGTGCTATAGGCAGCATTGAGGATGGAGGCAGTCAAGGTGATGGCTACCCGGACGTCAAGAACCAGGAGAATCCGCTACACGGGAAACCGAAGGCCAGCCAAGGGACGCCGGCGAAGACCTAGCGGCAAGTGTTGGGGGTATGGAGAGCCGGGACACCTGGAAAGAGACTGTCAGCACAAGGGAGAACAGCCGGGAAACAAGTAAGGGCCGACGTGGGGAGGGGCATGTCTGGCCCATCACCACACCTCGAGTGATACTGCGCGCCCTCAGCAGGCCAATGAATGACAGCCTCATTGCGGACGGTTGGTTGAAGGGGGAAACCGTGCCGCGGGCTGGTGGACACCGGGGCAACTGTGACCATCAGCAGACCTGACGTGGCCAAGGGTTTGCCGACGAGGAAGCCGAGGCGAACATACCAGCTTGTGATGGCATCGGACGACGAATGAGGCCATACGGCAGTTGACTTTGGGACGGAGTGCCGTGCGCCTTTGGATGTTTATCGCGAAGGTGGCTGAGGATGTGATACTGGGATTGGATGACCTCAGGAACCACAAGGTAACAGTCGAAGTCGGCAAGAAGGTCCTGCTGTTCAATGGAGAAGAGGTGATGCTCCGGCAACCCGAAGAGCGCCTGGGAATCTTGCAAGGTCGTCTTGATGGAAGACGTGCTGGTCCCCGCGAAAATCGAGGTGGTGTAACGGCGCGACTGGAAGGCCAGCGTACCAAGAACATGATGCTGGACCAGAATACGCCTGTGCATGGACTATGTGTAGCTAGGACATTGTTTCCGTGCCGAGAGGAGGTGCCAGGGAGACTGCACAACCTGGCAGACACCGATCACGACGTCCAGGCCGGGACGGAGTTTGGAACGTGCGAGTCCGTGGTCAGCGTAACAGCAATCGACTGGACACAGGAGCCAGTGACATCGTAACACCAGGGGCCCCGGCTGGAAGGCTTACTGGTGCGGGCGGCCGACCACCTGACCGCAGAACATCTCTAGAAAGTTCGAGAACTGCTGAGACGATACCAGCGCGTCTTCAGCCAAGTTAACAGTAACTACGGCCGCACGGACCGAGTGCTTCGCCGCATCGACACTGGAGACGCCCGGGCTATTCGGCAACTACCTATACGCGTTCCGCTGACAAAACAAGAGGTGGTACGTTACATGCTGAAGGACATGAGATCCAGGGGGGTAATCGAAGAGTCTAACATCCCTTGCTGTTCCCCTGTAGTTCTAGTGACGAAGAAGTACGATGAGCTACGCTTCTGCATGGACTACAGAAATTTGAGCGCTGTCACCAGGAATGATAGCTTCCCCTTACCCCGGATTGACTAAGCTTTGGACACGCTAGCTGGTGCACAGTGGTTTTCGACCCTAGACCTAAAGTGGGGTTACTGGCAGGTAGCTCTAGACCCCAGAGACAAGGATAAGACCGCATTCTCGACAGGCCAAGGTATTTGTCAGTTCACAGTTATGCCCTTTGGCTCTGCAACGCACCAGCTACCTTCCAACGCCTCTGGGAATCAGTGATGAGAGGATTGACATATAACGCCTGCCTGTTATACGTGGACATCATCATCGTCGGCAAGACGTGCCCCGCGGGAAGATGTTGGTGATACATCTGGATCGACTGGCCCGCTACGATGGTGCTGTTCAAGACGACCATCCTTGAGGAGGGAGCAGTGTTACCCAATCGTTGAACATGCGATCAGCTGGCAGAAAGGGCTGGCAAATAGAGAGGGACATATGGCATCAAGGCCATGCCTACCCATGTGACGGAATGGCTCTTGCTGTGGGAGTGAGGGAGACGATATCGTAAAAGCCACGCCTACGCCAACGCGCAGCGCTAATGACGTGCACAGGAGAGACGGCGTGAGGGAAGCAAACAGAAATCTCTGGTTTCCCCTTCTCCACTCGCCTGGAAAGATCATGAAACTCTGGGAGGACTTCGCCTCGTGTGCAGAAGCTTCCAGATCAGCTTGGTCATGTATAAAGAGCAGTGCGTGCAAAAGAGAGTCAGTTTTGAGAATTTGAGTTGTTTCAGTGGTTTAAGGCAAGACGAGTAGTGAGTGTTGTGTGGATCTGTGACAGACGAACTGGTGAACTGCAATTGTGTGTGGTACGTAATTCTGCTGTGAGCTTCAAGTGTACCAAGTGTAATTCGGCGGATATAAGAAACGCTTTGAATTTGTGCAACTTGGAATTTTAATTCTTCGAACTCACAAAGTCACAATATCTATATATTTACGCACCACAAAAAAAAAAAAAAAAAAAAATATTTTTTATCAGAAAGGCTTAAATTGATTAACTTAGTTGTAACGGTTTGTATTTAAAGTTCACCCCCAATTGCAGAATAAATAACTAAATAATCAAATTTGTTTCATTTATATAGATAAGTTCAGACAACTTTTGTTGGCGGTACGAAGTTCGTCTGGTAAGATAGTGTGTATATCAGAACACATTAGGATTTAAGAGATATTTATATCTTTTAAAAGCTGGTCGCTCCGTGATGCCTTTGAAATTCTGTGCTCTCTGTCTGAAAACGAAAGAAAATTGATGAACGTAAGAGAAAGAAAGAAAGAAAGAAGGAAAGAAAGAAAGAAAGAAAGAAAGAAAGGAAGGAAGAAAGAAAGAAAGATGGAATTAAAGAAAGAAAGAAAGAAGGAAGGAAAGAAAGAAGGAAGGAAAGAAAGAAAGGAAGGAAGAAAGATGGAAAGAAAGAAGGAAAGAAAGAAAGAAGGAAAGAAAGAAAGAAGGAAAGAAAGAAGGAAGGAAAGAAAGAAGGAAAGAAAGAAAGAAGGAAAGAAAGAAGGAAAGAAAGAAAGAAAGAAAGAAGGAAAAAAAGAAAGAAAGAAGGAAGGAAGGAAAGAAAGAAGGAAGGAAAGAAAGAAGGAAAGAAGGAAAGAAAGAAGGATGGAAAGAAAGAAGGGAAGAGAGGGAAGGAAAGAAAGGGAAGGAAAGAAAGAGGGAAGGAAAGAAATAGGGAAGGGAAAGAGGAAAGGAAAGAAAGAGGGAAGGAAAGAAAGAGGGAGAGAAAGAAAGAGGGAAAGAAAGAGGGAAAGCAAGAAAGAAAGAGAGAGAAAGAAAGGAAGAGAGAGAAAGAAAGAGAGAGAGAAAGAGAGAAAGAGAGAGAAAGAGAGAAAGAGAGAAAGAGAGAGAGAAAGAGAGAAAGGGAGAGAGAAAGAGAGAAAGGGAGAGAGAAAGAGGAGAAAGAGAGAGAGAAAGAGAGAAAGAAAGAAAGAAAGAGAGAGAGAAAGAAAGAAAGAAAGAAAGAGAGAAAGAGAGAAAGAAAGGAAGAGAGAAAGAAAGAAAGAAAGAATGAAAGAAAGAAATAAAGAAAGAAAGAAAGAAGGAGAGAAAGAGAGAATGAAAGATAGAAAGAAAGAAAGAAAGAAAGAAAGAAGGAGAGAAAGAAAGAAAGAAAGAATGAAAGAAAGAAAGAAAGAAAGAGAGAGAAAGAAAGAGAGAGAGAAAGAAAGAAAGAAAGAAAGACAGAAAGAAAGAAAAGAAAGAAAGAAAGAAAGAAAGAAAGAAAGAAAGAAAGAAAGAAAGAAAGAAAGAAAGAAAGAAAGAAAGAAAGAAAGAAAGAAAGAAAGAAAGAAAGAAAGAAAGAAAGAAAGAAAGAAAGAAAGAAAGAAAGAAAGAAAGAAAGAAAGAAAGAAGAAAGAAAGAGAAGAAAGAAAGAAAGAAAGAGAGAAAGAAAGAGAGAGAGAGAAAGAAAGAGAGAAAGAAAGAAAGAGAGAAAGACAGAATGAAAGAAAGAAGAAAGAAAGAAAGAAAGAAAGAAAGAAAGAAAGAAAGAAAGAAAGAAAGAAAGAAAGAAAGAAAGAAAGAAAGAAAGAAAGAAAGAAAGAAAGAAAAGAAAGAAAGAAAGAAAGAAAGAAAGAAAGAAAGAAAGAAAGAAAGAGAGAAAGGCAAATAAGGACTCCCCATTTGAGGAAACTTGTATTTAGAAATACAATTCAATGAGAGCAGATATAAAGAAAAAGGAGATTTTCCCCCACCCAAAGGTAATTGACATAAACATGTATGGCTTAGAAAAGCTGCGGTTTTTCTTGTAGCAAGACTTTTTCTATATATTAAGATGTAATAGATAACTCAATGTTATAACAAATAAAGAAAATTTACAGGTAATTCCAAGAAAATGGAAGATATAATTTGAATGATCAGGGCAATATTTGAGAAATCAAAATTTCTAAATATTCCCATGTAAAGTGTATTTCGGGAATCGGTATTTTCTTAAAAGCGCTCATATCGTATCCTTGAAAGGTACTGAACTTAAATACTAAGTTTGGTATTTAAACGACACTTTGTTTCACATAGACACAGACACACACACATAAACATATATTTTTCTAACACAAATTATATTCAAGGCGCCCAAAAACGTGTATTTGAGGTGCAGTTTCGGAATCGAAGTTTTGGGTGGAATGCAAACTAAATTCTTAGATGCGAGTAGCAACGACTTTTTGAAACTGTGGACGTCTATTAAACATTAAAGCAAAACCAAAACTACTTTTGCATAGTTCTTAATTTCAATGAACTGGGAAGTAAAGAACGATTTCTAAATTATCTCATGGGTAATAGCAAAAGAGATAAATTTATCTCAGCAACTCGTAAAGTCTGATCGAATTTATAAGCACCATTCAGTGAATAAAACTCAACACACTACATAAATATTAATTTATATTTTATTTGTGCAATTTAAAATCAAATCATCGTTGCATCAACTGTGAGACCGCGGTCTATAAATGAGAATATGAACGTAGTTATGCTACACGGTGTACAGAGTAGACCGCTGTGGGGAGAACCTCGTGCAATTCGACCGGCACTCATATCTGTTACGCTTAGCATATCCTAGCAGGAAGGGATGAAGTAAGGGAACTGCATGAACCCAAAGGATTGCAGGCAGACATCACACAGAGCTACGCGGAAGTGAGGGTTCATCCCAGCCATAGCCCGCTCATGTAAGCGGGCTATGTCCCAACTAATTGGTGAGGGTTCATCCCAGCGATAGAACCAGCTGCGCAGTTCATCATACTTCAGTTCTGGTATCGATAAACATCGCCTTTCCACGGGAGGACAGTAACCACAGAGCGACTTCCAGCCCCGAGAGTTGCATTTATTTTCGTAAACACCTGTGCCATCTGAACGGTACCGTCTTATGCCAGAGCCTGATAGCACACCTGAAAGCTAACAGGTAAATGGAATGAAGGGAAATCATATAAAAGAAATGGTAGTATGAAAGTAAGCATCCTAGCAAGGGGAAACAAGGAAAAACTCAAGTTATATTGCGCAATCGACGGGGATCGAACTTGTGTCCTCCTGAATACGAGACATACATTGCCGAATTATCATCTCAGTTTGTAATAATCTCCGTAATTATAGGTCTTAGGATGCAAGAAGATAACTCAAGAACTTACTATCACATGCGCAATCCTTCTACACAGATCGGTTTACGGCTGGAGAGGTATTATTGTGCATTCTGTGAACGTTCAATTTGAACAGTAGTACAATGTCACACCATTTCTGAGGTAAGATATATTGGACTATTCATCGGAAGTTGAAAGGTTTAGAAATTGACTAGTGGTAAATGGTGAATCAGTACTGCAAGAAATAAATTTGACAAAATGATTGGAAATATTCATTAATGGAAGAACAAGTCTTCATGACAAAACTCGATGAAGATGTCCGTCACCCACGTTCACAGATGGTTTTAGGAATAACCCAAACCTGAGTAAAACTCAAGTTTGAAGAACACTCGGGTATGTATTTGCTCTACTACATAGGTATAATAACAAACGAAGTACTCTATTTCACCCAAAAATTAATATAGAAATTTCACCAGAAATCGGCACATGTTTTCAGACTCCCTGAAATAAAATAAAAAGCGATTTCAAAAACAGGTCTGTCTGTGTATGTGTGTGTGCGTGTGTGCGTGTGTGTGTGTGGGTGTGTGTGTGTGTGTGTGTGTGTGTGTGTGTGAACAGGGACAGAAATGTAATGTCGGTTTATCCCTGTTTTCCACAGCTGTGATACAAAAATTATGGAGCCATTCATAAATTAATATTTATAATGAAATTAAATATGAATATTTTGTGCATTTCTCTTAAATGTTAAAAAGTTGTGGGTTTGGCAATAGATTGTGAGTACATGTTGACTGGGGTAAGATGAAACTAAATACGGTCATTAGAAACGGCTGGTTTTCAGGCAAATTCGTAGAAGTAGTTCGGTCAGTTAAGCTGACGAGGGGTGAAAGTATCCAAGGTTTTCATATTAGGTATGACAGGCTAGTTTAGGTTTCTTGGAATATGTAAGGGCATTTGTTATAAATTTATATACGGACTCAGAGTAGGAAAGCATTTCAGAAATGTAGAAATGAAATGGCAACATTGTATTAAAAGCTAGTAGTAAGAGTCTTAGAGCCATTAGATAAAGGGGCACGTTATTAGGAGAATATTGAGAATAAGTAACACATTCTGAGCATAACCTTGGACAGATCTGATCAGATACATGGTGGAAAAAGACGTAGCTCGGTCTTTCTTGCCTGAAGGGTAGAGCCGCGTGTTATCGGTTGGTTGAAGGTTCAGATGTTTCTTTTCATTGTTGCATGTATACCCTGCTTTGACTGCAGGGGTCATATCGGCGCCCATTCTCCTTTGGAGCATATCGCGATGGAATTATCTCTTAGATCGTTGGGTTGCTGATACTCTTGATTTTTTTCTTAATCATTATATCACGCACACATTCACACTTCCAGACTCTTTGGAGGATGGGGAATCACCTTGGTTGGAGAAAAATCCCCACCCTCAGCTGGGAATCGAAGCCGGGACCCCTCGCACGGCAGGCGCTCTACCGACTGAGCTACGGGGCCAGCCTCAGATACTTTAACACCGGAAATTCAGATAATAGTTTCCATTGGTCACTAACTCCTCCGTTAAAGTGAATAGTGTTTTTTAAAAGTTTCAAGATCAGATTCTGTTGTCATTCTTTCTTTGAATACACACCCAGGCATACCCTGAGATAGGCTTCTCTGCTAAAATGCGAAGAAGAAATAACCGCTTCAACTTGACGCAGCATCATGAGCCAGACCAAGACCCTTGGTCACGAAGATTTTCAAGGAAATCATCTAATCTATTTACTCATTATAGGAAATTTTCTTGAAACAGTATAATTTCTCCAAAAATTTCTCTAACAATTTGATTGAAATACAATATATTTAAGTTATTTTCATGACAAATTATGTGTATACCTTGAACTTTCTGGGCAAGTCATAAGAACTCTTTATCACCCAGGATGATATTTGCATAACTTGTAAAAGCTAAGACAAAACGCAATAAGCTTACCAGATTGAAGTCCCAATGACCGGCCGCTCGTCCCACTACAACTGTCGTGAATGGGATGCAGTGGTCTGCGCAACCCGGAACTGCTACTTCTCAGTCAAAAAGCCTCTCAATTGGTCCCCTCAGTGAAGTAATGAGGCTGAATGCATCCCGGACCAGATCTCCCTCTGGAAGAAAATCCCCACTTCGATAGTGGGTATCAATCCCCGTCGATGGTTACAGCGGCGCTATGGCGCGTTATTGAAGCAATCGGTAAGCTATAAGGCATAGACAAAACCTGATTGCAGAAAAATATATATCTTTTTTAAACATAGCATTGCGTAATCAATCATTTACAACCTGTTATTATTGGATCATTAACTTCTTGATACTAATACTTTTCTGAAACACAAAGCCTTTATTCGTATGTTATTTGTCCTCTATGTGCCATATCGAAGATCTTCTAATCTGGTGATTCTACCTGCAAAAAAACATGTAGGTTACTAAGAATATATCTATAATTTAAAATGTACTAGCTAGAAGTGCTTTTAGCAATAGTTTCTACAAGAATGAGTAGAGAAATTCATATGAGCTTAGACATAAGATATTTTCCTCTGAATGAATAATATTGCGCAAAAAGGAGAAGTCGCTTAAATGTGAAACAGGAGCTTTGGTCCTCGGATCAATTATTCATTTAACTATGTAATATGTTTAATAATTATACATAAATTTCAGAACTGCAACCAGCTATGTTAGTGAAAGTAAAATTGTAGACTTTGATGTAAAAATTGTAACGAACCTGGGCAGATATACGTGAGAAACACTGCACTCCCGGGCGACAGTCTATGAAGGGCGGATGACAGACAATAGAATGGAATGCTAGCTATTTTACTGTACCATTACACAGGTCAACAGCCTCTCAGTTTTTCCTTGTGACGCCGTGGGGTGTGTATAAGAGGGTAGCAACCCCCATTCAGTCCTCATTCTTTGCTCATTGCTAATTGCAGTCAAGTGTATTGTATACATACGTCTGGGGTGTCCGACGACGTGCCGCGTCCAGTAAAATGTATTATAAAATTTCCGCTGAAAGTGCAGTTATTTAAGGGTTTCCGGGTTCCACAAGAATAAGGACAAATTAAAGCAGTTCAGGAATTATCATTGGTTTGTGTTGTCTCAACCTTGACACCCTGAGAACTCAAAAAGAGTCCATGCAGGAGACAGCAGCTAGAACCAAAGGCAAAGCCAGCAGCAGACGACGACTTGGAGACCGAGGAAGGAGTCCCGACGTCAAATCCAGGTACGTGCAGCCGAGAAGCGCGAGAAAGTACTGCCGCAAATGCCTTACTGGTATTCATGTTCAGCGTCTTTCAAGAATGTGACCTGAAGGTTTTCAGAACAACCGCCCAAACCAAACTATCCATTATATGAACCGAGCGGGATGGCTCAAGCGGTTTCGTCTAATGCCCGTACTCGGGAGATCTGGATTCAATTCCCGTGGCCGACTTATCTGATCCATGGGTTATTACGGGGGTTTTCCCGGGTAGCCAAGAGAATGCTGAGTAGATTAATTACATCCACCGAGTTTCCTGTCCCTCCATTTTACCTCCACTATCATTTCACATCATCTTCCTTTCACTTTCATCCTCCGGTCACCGTGCCGTCCTAGTGGCCCGTTTCAGGAACACGGTCAGGGAATGCCGGTTGTACAAGCGCACTGCAGTTTTCCGAGCTCTGGAATGGCGTGTTCCGGTCTCCGGACTGCCTGGTGAACTGTTTTTGGGGCCACGGAAGGAAGGTATGCCGATTCTACGGGACTGCCGGGGAGTTTCAAGTTATTGGTAGGGATACTGCCTTCTGCACTGTCGTGACTCCTCATGTCGTGACTCCTCATCTTCCTCCGGATGCCCCACTTGGGACATAGGTATAAACCTGCTTCTCAAAAGGTTACTATGGATTCATCTTTGGTACTAGATACCTCTCATATAACGCACTGATTACTCCCCCTGGAGTGAACATCTATCTGTCATTTGTGATTCCTGCGAATTCCATTGGCTGAAGTGATGTGTTCATTGGTGCTTAGCACAGATACAGGAACTGCGGAGTTCCCCTCTCACTCTTACAACAATAATCAGCACGTTATCTGAGAGGTTTCTATTAAAGATAAAGTCGTGGTAACGCTTTTTTAACATTTTTTTTTCTCTTATTTAACTGATTTTTCATTCTTTCCGTTTATTTTCTTATCTGTTTTCCTAGTTTCACAAATATTCACTATACACATAAAGACCCATGCTCAAGGCGGGACAAGAAACCGCGACCCTCTACGCAGCGAAACACTAGAGACAGGCGCTTTGGCGACCATGGCTACGAGGGCCGGCAGGCTTTGAGAAGCGGAATTATACAAAAGTCCAGTCTGGTCCACCTGCTAAATCCCCTCCATAAAATCCCATCCCATCCCATCCTATCCGTTATATATATAATAGATGTATTTAAATATTCTCAAAAAGATTTTTAAATGGATAACTGGATTAGTTCGGAGGGGACTCTGAACGGAAACCACGCTTGGTGTATACCCCAAGAACAGCATCCCTGGGAAGAAATGATAAGGTGAGAGGAGACACAGGGTGACTGTCCCAAGGAGTAACGACTGTAGAGAGCGCAGGGTCATTATATTTCACTTAAATGGAAACTTTCCTAGGCAGACCAGGACAACGGATATCTCACCCTATTGTGGTTTGGAAACCGTCCCACCACGAGACTTGGGTTCGGGGAATGGCAACCGTCTTACTGGAGGAAGAATTGGTTCACTCAGAGCATACCATCGTGCCATGCACCGCCGAGACACCCGCCGACTCTTTCCAGCCTGAAAGAGACCAACAGATGAAAGATGATATGAAAGGACAATGGAAATGAAATGGAGGGACAGGAAATTTGGGGATGTAATTAACTTACCCGGCATTCGACTGGTGACCCGGAAGCCCCCGAAAAAACATGGATCAGGTATGTCGGCCACGGGAATGGAACCCGGGCCTCCCGAATGCGGGCATTAGACGAAACCCTCTCA